>CM053030.1:408990200-409072054 GCA_028564925.1 Lithobates sylvaticus
AACTTAAAGTCTGGATGACCAAGACTCTAGTTCCTCTTCACAATTAGGGTCCCTCTCCCAAGCCAGTATGTATGGTTGTTTCTGAGCTGGGGTGAGTAGCGGCTTGTACACCATTGAAATGCTCCCTCTGATACTCGGGTCTTTGGTGCACCATTCTTTGTATGCTGTTAGAGAGGAAGAATCCCCTGAGGGTGAGTTAGAATGTCGAAAATTAGCTATTTGATAAAAATCCGATGGGGACATCTCTAAGGCTTAATGACAATGAGAGAGGCTGAAAGGGCCGCAGTGAGTAAAAAAATGACCAATGCGATATAGGCCTTTATCCCTCCACCATGTAAATGCCTTAATATTCATACCTGGAGGGAAATCAGGATTATGGAATATGTGTGCTAAAGGGGTGAATGCGGAGGTCAGCAAAGGATTGGGTCGCAAACGATCCCATAAAGATAGAGAGTGGGATAGCGTGGGCGACCATAATAACAACAGAAATGTCATATGGGAGGAGCGAACCAGGGGGGCTCCACCCCAAAGAGCAATAAAATACCAGACCAAGTGAGGGGCTAAAAAGTCCTGAAATGTATGGTAGAGAGCTTGGAAATCATCAGGCCCTGGAGCAGAACCTGTCTTTGTGGATTTAATAGCATCTAGAATCTCTTGTGTTGTGAAGGGGCCTTCATATGCGTTCTATGTTCAGCGTATATTTTGGGGAGTGAAATACCCTCCAGATACTATGAACAGGATTGGGGATCCTCCCCTCCTGGAGATTTATATAAGGAGGAGTAGAAATTCCTAAAAGGCCTCCAACACTTTTGCAGGGATTCTGAGAATACGCGTGGTCAGAACAACGTACCTTGGGAACCACGAAAGTTTGCGTGCAAGGGTTAAGCTTATGGGCAAGCAGGGACCTGATCCCATCGTTGGGCATTAGAATTTGGTAGAGGCCCAAGGAGCCCACCAGCAGGGGTCAGACAAGAGATATTCATTGAGCCTAGACTGGTGAGAGGGAAGCTATAGAGCCACAATGACACCAAAACCATAGAGTAGTCAGACCATGCAGTAGCTTAATAGTCGCCTTATAAATACTGGGCACCAGAGAGCATGAGACAAAGACATGGTCAATACGAGAGAACGTGGAATGCGGTGTGGAGCAAAAAGTGGGTGAGACTCACGCCATGCATCTACTAAATTAAGGAAATTTAGCATCTTACCTAAGCCTGCCTTGGGGGGCCTTTTGAGAAAATATACACGCAGGGTTTAATTTATCTAAGGACAGGTCAAAGGCGAGATTAGTATCCCCCCCCCCATTTAACCTGCCCCTCATGGTATGGAGAAAAGGCACAGAGTAATTTAGTGAAAAGGGTAGCCTCACCAACATTAAGGGCATAATGGGAAACAAAGGAACAAAGCTGTTCCCCTGCTAGACCTTTAACCAATAGGAACCTCCCTTCAGGGCCCCTAATCTCTTATTGGAGAGTAGAAGAAATGTGTTTCAAAAAACATATAGCCATCCCTCTAGTTTTGTCAGCGACATTCGCTAAAAAGAAAACCGGGTCATGTTTATGTAGAAAAGATGGCCTATTGGACCAGGAAAAATGGGTAGGAGAATGTCCGCCCTACAAGATTGGTAATATTGAAATTCCTTCCGGCGTTTGCTAGGAAATTAAGACCCTGGGTGTTGTGTGACTTCACCCTACAGGGGGTCACAGATGAACTAGGTGTACTAGGTGTACTCATGGCGTGCAAGGAAAATTCTACAACACTTGTCGCCACTCACCCTAAACCAGAATACGGTCTACTGCCCAGCACGGGCACCAAGGCTCCTGTCAGAAAAGGTTTCCCCCGCTGGTAATATCGATCATTTGGCGTGCAGTACTGGGGCCCACCAGCAGGTGTCTCTTGGCAGTTTGGAGCTCTAAGAATAGCTTTTTCCTGTTGGTATTTTGTCATCTTTGGGCCGCAGTACTGGCGACCACCAGCAGAGGGATCCTGGCAGTGTGGAGCAGGTATTACCTTCTGCAGACAGGCATCACCTGACCTTGATAGCAGCTGTAGTATAAATACCCGGAAAGTGCACACACACCTTCCCCTGGTGTTGTCCTTGAGCCCTGACCTGTATCCTGTTGACCTTAAACCTGATCGCTGATCCTGAACCTGATCCCTGAACCTATTTGTACCTGTTCCTGTCTGTTCCTGTATCCCTGGATCCTTACCCTGCAGTCTTATCCCTTCCACCTTGTGCCTGTCTGTCTTACTCCTTGTCCCCATCCGCTGATCTCCTGTTTATGACCCTGGCCTGGCTAATAATACGATTCTGATATCCCTTTTGCTGTATATGCTGGTTAGTTTGTTGTCACTGTTTGGTTGTTTACACTGTTTGGTATTGGTGGTGCATTTATATTTGTATGCTTTATATTAATAAATTACTTACTTTTTCACTTACTTACGCTTGGTTCTCTCTGTCACAGTCACGCAGTTCTTGTCACATCTGGTTTATGACAGCTCCTCAGCAAAGAAAGTCCAAGATGAAATCTAGATCTCCAGAAGGAAAAAGAAAAGGAGAAGTTAGAGGAAAACAGAAGTGGTGAAAAGAAAAGAACAAATGTACACATATATTTTTTGTCCTCTGGCTGTGGTATGTCCCCAGGCCAGGGCAAGGAAGGTTTGCCCCCTGAATCAGCGTGGCATGAAAATCGGGCCAAAAGCCGGAATCATGAGGGGATTGGCTCAAGTGAGTGCGCACAGCCACCCGGCCAGGCCCAAGCTTACTAAGCAGATATATCATGGAGCAATAAAAACATGTAATGGGTTAGGTAACACATTATGTATGGCAATTAAGTCCATGGCTCTCCATTCATCAAACACCCCACCGGTGCCATGCACCACAGGGGAGTCCACAGGACAGAGCAGAGGAGCAACGGCATAGTGCAGTAAACCTCATTAGGCTATGGTTGGATGAAGAGAAATGCGTAGTACCAAATTAGAAAAATTCATACAAACAGGCCATGTAAAACACAGATAAATAAATACAAGGCACACAAGAATACCATGAAACTTCAAAGGGGTAACCTGTGAGGGTTTCAGAGTTCTCGGCAACCAAGGAGATGGAAGTGAGAGGAGATCAAAAGAGTTGAGATGAAAAAATAATGATATAAAATGAAAACAAAAAAAGATGTTGAGAAATAGAAAGAATATAATGATATAAAATTAAGAAAACAATATTTTCTAAGAAGGCCAGTACAGTGGACAAGGGGGCACTGTTTATGTCTGGAGGAGAAGGGATGTAACTTCCATATACAAAAATGCGTTTTCACAGTAAGAGCTATGAAAATGTGGACTATACTCCCACTAAAACTAGTTCTGGCCAGCTCAGTAGATTGTTTAAAAAAAAAAAAAAAGCTGGTTGCATTCCTAAATGCACAAAATATACCTAGATACCGACATTTATGGGTAATAACTCCAGGTGTAGTTGACTCAGGGAATATTTGATTGCCTCCTTGGGGATCAGAAAGGATGTTTTTCCTCTACTAGAACAAATTCAATTGCGCTTTAGTTTTTATTTTGCCTTCCTCTGGATTAACCGTGGATCAAGAATTGTGTATTTGGAGGTTTTCTACTTCTACTTTAGGGTAACTATGAACATTGGGGACAAGACGCTTGTCTGTAGGCCCTACTTGAACATGATGAATACCGCCCTGCCTATGTTTTCCCGGAGAGCCAATCCGGCTGTCATTCCAGTTATCATATTGATGACACATCTTTAGCTCTGTATCTTGGGTTGAGATAGTTTGCCTTTTCTCTGGCTATCAAATATAATAAGGTGACAACTTCTGGGTTCTAAATGGGCTTAGCATGCACTGTCTGTGCAGAATTACACTGCACTCATGATCAGTCTGACTGATCAATTGACCGGGAAACAGAAATTTATCCGAAGAAGCAAAGAGAACATATGACTGTATAAAAAAAGGAGTTTGCAGGGAGAAAGGGGCTGAGAATGGAATACATTGATGATTAGTTTAATTTTGATTTTGCACACCTAAATAGCTGGCTTTTGCATTATGCCGTTGGTCTGCTTGTACAGTGCTGCTTTAATACTGAGCAGAGAAGGATTAAAAATGTCAGAATATAAGCTTTATTTTTAGCCTCTATCCCTGCTTTTGTGAAGAAATAAAGGCACTCAAGTCCACATATTCTAGCTTTAATCGTTGATTTGTTTTTATCCCTGTTCTTTCTAAAACAGAAAGCTACCTGAAGCATAATGATAGGCGTCCACTTCTTGCCTGTTTAGTTAAATGCTAATTTCCTTTGTGCTTTCTTCTCTTTTATAAAGTGGATCTTGCAAGAAATAGCGAGCAGTAGACTGTAAATAATGAAAGTAGATCTAAACCCAATCAGTAAAATTTCAAATTTTACCTGTTAATATCATTTGAAAAGCAATTTGTAATCTTTTTTAAATAAGCAGCTTTCACTAAAATAATACCTGGTCATTCTGCCATAAAATTCTTTGTTCAGGCACTTATACGCTATATATTAACAATAATCTCTTTCTCCTAGTTGTTCTCATACGTTGTCACCCTATCACATCACTTGCGGTGGTGACTATAATTGGCTGAGATGATGTGTTACCATTGTCACCATCTAGGAAACAATATGCAACCATTGCTGGAGTGTTTGCATACATACTGCAGAATGTGGGTGCAAACACAAACACTGCAGTTATGACAAAATCATAAAGTCATGAATTTACCATTAAAACTCAGCAGCCACAAATACTGTATCTGCTTACTTTTACTATTAGTGCACTTACCTGTCCTGAAATTCAGTGGTGTCCTCACTCGAGCTGATTCTTGAATTTGCTCTTGGGTGCTGGTGTTGCCATCTTGGCTAAAGGTAACTGGCAGTGAAGTCTTGCAGCTTCACAGTTGGTTTCCTACTGCGCATACACAAATCTCACTGCGCTTTGTGAATGAGCCGGCTGTGGGGGAAGGAGGGAAACAAACTGAGCAGAAAGTGGCAGTGGGTATCTGTCAAAACAAGGTACCTGCACCCCCCCTTTCCCTTTTGGGTGGAGCTCCACTTTAAGTCCCTATTAACAGAGATGTACTTAAGCATACACCCTTGTGAGGGCCATGTTTTGCCTGCACGGGGTGCAAAGGGGTTTGTACATCTGCTTGCAGGTAGTCTCATTAGAGTCTATTGGGAGCAGTGGCTGCATGAACCCTGAAGTCACACTGTTTGCATTTGGGGACAAGCACCCACACAAATGGTAATTTGGGAACAGTGGCTGTGTTCATGCAGCCACTGTGTCCCAATTGACATGAATGGGACTTACACGGGTGTTCGCTTATGTATGTGAATGAGGTCTAGCTTTCTGTAAGATTGAAGGCAGAACACAGGAAGCCTTCAAAGTTTCACTGGGAATTAACTTCTTAAAGCATAGGTTGTGTATCTTCCTCTCTTAAGCCTCGTACACACGATTTCCGCAGACAAAACCTCTGACTTTTGTCCTAAGGCGTGTGCCTGGATTTTGTCTTGCATACAAACGGCAAGGAATTTTCGGCCAACAAACACAAACGTAGTGACGTACTACGTGGTTTTTCAGCTCTTTAGTGCCACCCTTTGGGCTCCTTCTGCTAATTTTGTGTTAGTAGAAGTTTGGTGAGTGTTGATTCGCTCTTTTCATTTCGTGCTTTTCATTTAGCGCTTTTCAGTTTGCGCTTTTCAGTTTGTTTCTGAACGTCCGTTCGTCAACCAGCCATGTTGCGGAGGAGATAACGTGTTATTAATTATTGGCCTTGGAGTTATTGCTTTGACCCAAGTCCAGTCCAGGAACAGGAGGAGGAGGAGTTCTTGGACCAAAAATTGGTTGCTTTATTAATCGTGACCAATTATGTCATATGCCTTTGTGGGAGCTCCAGGAGAATAATCCAGATGTTTTTCGGAATTATCTCTGGATGGCGGACCCCTGCTTTCCCCAACTCTTAGCATTGTTGACCCCCTATATTAAGAAGCAGGACACATGCATGAGGCTTTTATTTTTTTTTTTGGTTGAATAATAATGATTTGATTTGTTATATTTTCTATATTTTTGGATGCATATAATGCACTTTTTGGTTAAGTTCTTTTGGCAGATAGCATGTCTAATTTTATTTATTTTCTTTTTTCTTTTTTTAATGCACAATAATGCACAATAAAAAAATTGTGGAGAATAATAACTGCCAATGTGTTTTACTTCAAATGACAGTTCAGGAGTAGGCAGTTACATTTAAAAAAAATACAATGTAAAATTGACAAAGGACACCAACATAGTTGAATCTTTAATCTTAAAAACTATGGGATAATGGTGTTGTGGTAACTTTCCCCCCAAAAAAAAGCATAATAATATTATTCTTGATATCACTAGAAAAAAAAAGCCTTTCAAAATGTGTTTGCAATAACGCCATCAGTATCATCAGCAAAGCTTCATTATTATCCCATTAGAGAAAAAGAGAATGTGCGCTGCATTTCGAAATTTCATAATTTGCCACGTCACGAATGTTAATTCTCCATTACCAATGCTAGTTTACAAGACCGACCGCTTCTGGCTCGTCCTTGCTTCGGAGCATGAGTGTTTGCACTTTGGACTTTTGTCCTACGAATTTTAAAGCCTGCTATCCAACATTTGTCCGCAGAAAATCCGACAACAATTGTCCGATGGAGCGTACAAATGGTCAGATTTTCCGCCAACAGCCTGTCATTGAGTGCCAGCCATTCAAAGGACAGAATCAGGTCTGGAACTTTAAAGCTAAACTTTGGGCACAACAAGGTTCACTTATTCTCAATAGCCCCAAAGAATGTAAATCCACTTTGTGTTCGCCTAATGCCTTTACAAACCCAAATATTACTTTGTAAAATAAGGTTAACACCATTCGGCTCCATATAGCCTGTAAAGAAAGTAGAGCTGCGGGTGGAACCCAGAATGCCCATCTACTGTATGCTGCTTCCAGTAAACCACAAGGAGGCACATACAAGACCAGCCACTCTGTATAAGGAGGGAGAGCAGCACTGACCAGTCATTATTATTATTATAAGGAAACTCCTGCACATAGGCACAATGCAGGAACTGTTTCATGCTGGATTACTGTACAAATGTGGAAGAAATACACAAACAAGATTAAAGAGAGAATACACATAATTTTTGCATTTAAGGGGTATTTGTTTAAGTCAGATTTCAGTTTGGATATGATAGAAATATTGGTGCTACTATTGGTGACAAACTTGCTAGTTTATTGGCTTTTATGCTCGTTCCTCAGGGGTTCACTGCTTATTGAGTCACTGAGCCAGTACATGCATATAGGCAATAACACAGAAGTCCCATCTTTTCTGCTAGACTCACTAAGTGGAGGAGCGCAAGGTCTCTAACATCCACCAGCTCAGTGATGTTGTCATGGAGAAGTGGAAGAGGACTCCAGTGGCAACATGTAGAGCTCTGGTGAACTCCATGCCTAAGAGGGTTAAGGCAGTGCTGGAAAATAATGGTGGCCACACATAATATTGTAACTTTGGGCCCAATTTGGAGAATTTTCACTTAGGGGTGTCCTCACTTTTGTTGCCAGCGGTTTAGATATTATTGGCTGTGTGTTGAGTTATTTTGAGGGGACAGCAAATTTACACAGTTATACAAGCTGAACACTCACTACTTTACATTGTAGCAAAGTATAAATGAAAAGATAATATTAATTTAATTAATTTTTAATTAATAAAATATTTACAAAAATGTGAGGGGTTTACTCACTTTTGTGAGATAGTGTGTAGCGCCCCTATCATTTTGATAGGTGATTAGTGGTGTTTTTGATACTGTAGGATGTAGAAATAGGTAAATTTAGCCAGGGCCATGCTTTTTTGCTGGGCCTGGTTGTGGATTTTGGGTTGGTAGTGTCAGAGTAGAAGTTGGTGTGGCCGCATACACTTGGGCTTAGGGATGCCTCCTCTGCTTGACAAGTGGACTCTGTTATCAAGAGAGGATGGGCTGAGACCTGAGTGGCAGGAAACCCCATGTGAAAGAACTGACCAATGGTTAATTTTGTGGTCAGTGGAGGAGGTCTCTCATAAAAGGGGAGGTCACATGTCTCCAGGAGAGAGAAAGAGAGAAAAAGAGAAGAAGGAGGATTAGGAGGAGCTGGAGGCTCGAGGGTTCAGAGACCAAAAAGTCTTGAAGGCCCAGAAGTTCAGAGATCCTGGAGCCAGATAGTCGCAGGAGATTCCAAAAAGGCCCAGGAGTTCAGAGATCCTGGAGCCAGATAGCCTCAAGAGATTCCAAGAAGCCCCGGGACCGGAACCATCATGTATCGCAGGAGGAATTTAGGAACTAAGAGGAAGAAGAACAACCTTCTGTGAGTAGAACATGGACTGTTGTTGGGAGAGTGCAAAGGGAGGGCAAACCCAGTGGAGCTATTTGAAATTCTGTGTTGAGTATCTAAAGACCACAGATTTAAACACTTCTCTGGGTTAGTGGAGGAGGATGGACACTGCAAGTCATGGAAACAGGTGGAGAGGCCTGGGACTTTGAGTTTCAACTTTTTCAGCATTATTCAGAGTGAGAGTGTACTGCCAAAATCAAACAAGGATCGCTGACAGGAAATACTAATTTACAAAGCTACGGCTGTTACTAATCTTTCCATCTGCAAATGGAATATGGGATTAACAAGGCATCTCGTATGCTTCTTTCTTTGCCCTATAAAGTGTCTCAGAATAAAGCAATCTAAAGAGTGTGAAGTGCTACTTTTATGGAATCGCATGGGAGGATTGTGATCGGAGCAGACTGGCGTAAGGTAAATGAACAAATCAGCAGCTCCCAAGGGAGTAGTGCGCTACACTGTATATTCTCTTCCATCCTATGAGTAGTAGTAAGTAGTAAAGCCATGGATTTAACATAACATACATGAACGTAGGAACTTGTAAAAAGAATTCAGCAAGGAAGTCTACAACGTGCCTAGGAATTCATGCTGCTCTGGGCACTTATAAATTATTTTGTTACATTATATAGGTTTTACCCAATTTTGTTATTCAAGAAATATAAATCTTCTGTTTCAGCGGCGTGCTTTATATCTCAAGCTGCTATTGAACTCTACAATCCACCAATTAGAGGTAAAAGTAACAAAAGATAACAAAACCCTTATCCACTAATAAAGCTATCCTTTCAGTGCCTGACCTTTACCAATGAGTAAGAATTTAGGGGATTAATGATCAGAAGCTAGGCATTTTGTTATGTAATCTCTGCTGAAGTGGAGGAACAGTCACACTGATCTATGATCCTCTTCTTAAAGTGAGATTAATTTACCAAATGACCTTGACTGTTGTGATTCATGTCCATCACTGGAGAGGGCCTGGAGCTGCATTTTCTCCAGGAAAGGTGTAATCTGATGCATCTAAAGCTAAACCTAATGTCATGTTCCAGTGAGTTTATAAATATAGGGAATTATTACAAAATCTAATGATATAACTACAAATATCTTACAGATTATAGCCTCTCAATAACACCATAACACACAATTAAAATAATGAAAAGTAACATTTTGACCTAATGCAGTATTAAAACCCAAAACCGAAAACGTAATATATTGTAGTTTACCAAGCATTAGATGTGGTGGCTTCATTTGTTTTCTTTTTTTTTCTTTTTTCTCTTGGTTTTCTCTGGTGATCTGACCAGTAACAGACCTCTTGTATTAGAATGCCTCCACTCTGGATGAAGGAGCACAGGGGGGGCACATTTGGACAGTGGCATGGTCAGGGGGATAGGGGAGTGTTAGGTGTGCTAGCAGATTTAGATACACTAAAAATTGAAGCCAAACTCCAGTTCACACATTATAAGCAGTTACAGAAAACAGTTAGTATTTCTTTTGAGATAATGGTGTTATATGAATAAATATGAGCTGATTGTTGTAAGAACCCCTGTCAGTGGTAAAGGGTTTGGCTGAACTCTCTAACTGCTACATAAGCAGGAGGGCTTGTTCTGTTGAAAAGCGACAGACTTACTGACTGGATCACCAGATGAAAGTAAAAGAAAGAAAACCAATGCAGCCATCACATCTAATAATTGGTACAATATATGTAATATGTCCAACATAATAAATGTTTGCTTTTGCGTTTAATACTGCTTTAAATTGTTCACAGGTGATGGGTTACAGAAATAGTAGTCTTAACTTTATTCAAGTCTCAGCAGGGTCTCCTGACCTACAGCCATCTCACACCACAGCCTACTGAGATTTGATGCTAAAATTATGGCTTTTCATCCACATCAGAACCCCAATCAGGATAGCTGTGAGCTGGTTATATACTGCAACTAAAGTCTCAGCTAGGGATGAGCTCAGGCCTGTTCGCATTCTCCACACGCAGAGCCCGCCAGGAAGTCGGCACAGCGCTGTGCTAATCAGAGGCAGACTTTGTCCGATCTCTGCAGCCGTACTTTGGGAAATGTCTCACTGCCTGTGATTAGCGCAGCGCTGCGCCGACTTCCTGGCAGACTCTGCGCGTGGAGCATGCAAACATGCCTGAGCTCATCCCTAGTCCCAGCAGCTTCTCCATGCACTGTACCTTCCAAATTTGAGAAACACTTCATAAACCCTATTCTGGGTTAAAACTATTTTTATATGCATTAACGCCAGCAGCACCAGAAGAGTACAACTGCAGGGGTATAGGGTGAGGCAAAGGATTGAAGGTTTTAACTAAGACAGCAGCCACCAGCACAAGGGACATCTCTCATCGAATGTAAGTACTGTCCCTTGTGCTAATTAATTATATATATATATATATATATATATATATATATATATATATATATATATTCTCTTCCATCTGGAAAGCAGTGGTGCAGGAATTATTGCAATAAAACCCTTAGCACAGCTATAGATCATTAACCTTCAAATAATACAAAATAATAATATGAGTTTATACAATAGCACTTTCTTTCTCTGCGACTCTCTATCCAATTTTTTGCTTTCCAGATGTCCTACCACTGCCCGGTACAACCTTGATCGGATCACTGAAGGTGCTAAAAGAATGCATTAATTGCAGACGATTAAGTGCTGGATAGTAATATGTAAATGGTAAATGTGATACTGGTGCCCCAGTTTGGTAGCAGACTAATGCTTGTCTCCTTCTGTTGTCCTTTTAATGACGAGTGCCTGAAATTCATCATTTGCCCTCCTCAAGGCTTTTACTGCAGTTCTGTGTGCTAAGGCAAGGTCGTTCTTTCATCCCATTAGAATGCTGTGTTGGTTTAAAATAGACTCTTAGCATTTGTTCCAGCTGTGCTCTGATTCCACCAGCTTAGTCCTGTGTGTTACTTGAGGCTGGCTAACAGAGCATTTGTCCCTGATAGCTAATTACACAGGATTAGAAGCGCATGGGATAAACACCTATTCTGCTTTTAACATTCTTAAAAGTCTTTATGTCTTAACTTGTTATTTTAACAATTACCTGTTTAATATGAATTAATGAATTTAACAGGTTTAACACAATGCACTTTAGGGAATATTATAAACACATACATAAATACAAATGAATGGGGATATTGATAAAAAGGTAATTGAAAGGGTTGTTTTGAGGGACCACTCTAGACACAGGATTAACCCTTTCAATAATGAGTTGGGTTGTCGTTTTCTGTTAGATCCTGTACACATGGACATCAAAAGAAGGCTTCCAAGACTCTGGGGTTGAAAGGGTGTATAGAGCAAAATAGGTCAGTACACACCACCAGAGTAGTCAGATAACATTACTTGAGATCTTTTGATGTGTGACCTGATGTCTCCAAACAACAGCTTGGTGTAAGCAGCAGGCTTCATTCTCACCCCAGGAGCCATCATCAAATAAGGGAGATCTCTACAGTCTAAGAAATTATGTTGATTCTGGTGTTTGTTTAAATCAAATCTGGGTTGGAGCTAAATCTCAATCTCAAAGGCACTTATTCTTATTCATGAAATGCACAGGTTACTCCCTTAGAACTGATCCTCTTCTAATAAACACAGGAGAAGAATTTCCAATAGAGTGGCTAAATTCATTGGCTTAATACAGTAGAACCATTTCATGTAAATGGCCCTAGGAAGGCACCCAGAAGAGAGCTGCCATTGGAGTTCTGAAAAGTGACAACTGCTCTTTCCTTCAAGTGTATACAAGCTTCTTGTAGATAACAAAGGATGGTAAATTTGATATGTGTGTATTTGTGGGAATAATTTCCCTTTGTGGTCATCTTTGTAGACTCATACCGAGGAAGAAGAAAAAGCAGAAGACTTGTCTAGGAGTATAATAAAACACCCCAAGACCAATACATCTTGGGGGGGAAAGGTGTTTAATAATTCCTGTTGGAAAAATCATTGTTTCTCCTTTAATAGGTTGGAGTTGAGAGTGCATGCTTGTATTCTTCAAATTTCTTGCTTGCAAATACCGACTTGCTATGTTTTTTCAGTTCTTTCGAGATTTTCAAATCCATATCTAATCGTATATACTTGGAAGAAAGGTACCCATAAGTCTTTTGCTGGACTCTCTGTCTTTCTGCCCTCACCCTGTTTCTTTTTTCTTTGTCTGTCACAATAGTTTTCCTTCACATTTCTACCCATCAATGGCCAAATTTAGAGACAAAATTAGTATATACTTAAGGAATTATAATGTCATTTGTTACAAATTTTGTCTCAAAATTTGGCCATTGATGGGTAGAAATTGGAGGGGAAATTCTTAAGAGAAGAATGCTCTAAGAAAGTTTTTTTAGTTTTTCTAATAGTTAGTGGGTCAAATCAACGTTTGTTTTCAACCGCAGAAACGAGAAAATTTGAAGAAGCAGGATGGAAAAATTTTCTAAGGCGAACACATTTCTAAGGCTGCCCATACATTATACCATTTTCCTTTGGATTTACAAAAAACATAATATGAGGTCAGACCTAAACACTTACAATTTGTATGCAGTCAGGTACGCCCTTGCATTACATAGCTGAAGGTAAATCTAAAGGAAATTGAACAAGAAAATTGTATAATATATGGCCCGCTTAACAGTGCATGTGGTTTTCATTCAGTGAAGTAAGGTATATTCATTCCAAAATCAAATGTTAAAAACAAATGAAATCTTCCGAACATCAGATGTTCTGAGAATGTTCTGAGAATTTTCATACACATTTTCCTAAGAATTTTTGTTTGAAGGTCTATCCATCTATGACCAGCTTAGCTCTAAACCTATGACACATAAATGTCATAACTGTGTGATTTCTCATTGAATACCCCCATCAAACCATTCATTCTCTGCAGCTATTACCTTTTGTACCACCACCATGTCCCTTTAGAATGTAAGCTCTACGAGCAGGGCCCTCTTGTACCTTTTGTATTGTACTGTAATTGTGTTGCCCCCCCCCCCCCCCCCATACTTTGTAAAGCGCTGTGTAAACTGTTGGCACTATATAAATCGTTTATAATAAAAAAAAAAAATAATAGTTGAATAAGGGTTATATGAAAAAAAAAACTGATGTAAAACACCACAGAGAATACTCGATGAGACCCATGTCATTAGTGGGGATTAAAACATATTTGCATTTAAAAAGCAATTGTGGTGTGTTTTTCATTTGGTTTACATGCAGTTTAATTAATTACTCTGAAAATGTGTTTTTTATCACAAAGTTGTTTGCAGGACTTTTTAAAAATGACATTGAATAATGATGCATAAATGTCAACAGTGCCAGTGATGGATCTCATTATGTACTTACTGTACAGTTTGCCATGGATTCAACTGTAAAAGCGGCCCTAGGTGCTTACTGCATAATGTGTATGCTTCTGCCTAATGTAAACAAAATGAGTATTCAGACAAAGACAGTGAGTTCCTACCTTCGAGACAGGTAGTTCTAGATCTGGAAAGTCACACCTCTGAAATACTTGAGAAATGTATGAACCAAGTAGCTGATTTAACCAACAGAGTACACACCAGCATCTATCTTTTGTGGTTGAATTATTCTTATAAATTCAGCCAGTTTGTTTAATACTTTTTCGGTACTAAAATTGAAAAATGTACGGATAGAGTTAAGCCTAGTAAACATATCAGTAATATCAGGCGGCATGAGCCTGTTCAATAGAAACTGGCTGACATTTGGCCTGTATGTATGGCAGCTGGTCCGACAGAAGCTGGCCATTTGGCCAGCGCTTGTTGTAGGGTCATGACCGAAAAAGGTCTGCCAACCAGCACCCATTCACTGCTCTTAGCCAATGGCTGAGAGCGCCGACCAGAGTGTTCTGGCGGAGGATGGCCGTCCCCCTGTCTGAACACTATAGCACAGTGGCGGAGCTGTTGATTGTTAGTACAACGGCTCCGAGCTGAGCTGTCAGTTTTTTTTTTTGTTCAACCCCAAAAAAACTAGTAGTGTGTACGAGGCTTAAGCTTAGCAGTTACGATGACATTATCCTGGAAGTATATAATAAAATTTGGTACTGTGTTCAAGAAAAGCTCTTTAACCGCTTGCCGACTGCCACACACAGATGTATGTTGGCAGAATGACACAGGCAGGCAAATGGGTGTACAGGTACATCCCTTTAAATTTGCCGCCCTTACCGCGGGTCCCGGGAACTCAATGTTCTCCGGCAGCGCGCGATTGCGGTGTGAAGAGGTAGAGCGGGGAGATGCCTATGTAAACAAGGCATTTCCCCATTCTGCCTTGTGCCATGACAGGGATCTACTGCTCCCTGTGATCGGGAGCAGTGATCGCTGTCATTTCCTAGGTAGCCCCCCCCCCCCACCCCACAGTTAGAATCACTCACTAGGACACACTTAACCCCTTCATCGCCCCCTAGTGGTTAACCCCTTCCCTGCCAGTGTCATTTACACAGTAATCAGTGCATTTTTTTTAGCACTGATCGCTGTATAAATGACAATGGTCCCAAAATAGTGTCAAAAGTGTCTGATGTGTCCGCCATAATGTCTCAGTCATGATAGAAAAATAGCAGATTGCCACCATTACTAATAAAAAAAATGTATAGTAAAAATGCCATAAAACTATCCCCTATTTTTTATACACTATAACTTTTACGCAACCTAATCAATATACGCTTTTTCAGGGACAGACTGACCATTAGGGCACTCAGGCACAGACCGAGGGCCCGGGGTCAGTAGGAGGCCCCATTAGAGGCTCCAGGTACATCTGTTTTCCCGAGAAATCTGTGCTGGTCCCAGAGCCCAGTGCGGAAAGAAGATCCAGCACTGAGCTCCGGTTACTGGACTGACAGGGACGCGCTAACGTGGGCACTTAGGACACCTTCCCGGCATCTCCTGTGGGGTGTCTGGACTACCACATGCAGCGATCGCCCTGTGTAGCAGCTGTCACCGGATTCTCTCCCCCCTCAGCCTGCACATCACACAGAGCTCTCTGAGGATTCTCCTTTTCGACTTCGATGTACACAGACAGGAGGAGTAGGAGCTACGTTAGGAGATCTTACACTGCAGGAGCCACGCTGAATATCTAAGGTCTGTGCATAGTTTCTGGATGGCAGGGGGGAGGCAGGTAACAAGGATGCACACATGGAGGAGTGATGGGTGAGGGGGGGTAAGAGCATATGTGTTGGGGGTGCTTTTAGAGGGGAAATAACCTTTGCTGGAAGGTTGGGTTCTCTCCCCTCCTAAAGCACCCCAACACATATCCTCATACCCCTCCTCCCCCAAATTAATGAGATGCCACCTGCCACTCTCTGTCCTCATCCCAGGGCCCCTTTCTGCCCCCATCCTTGGACCCCTCTCTGCTCCCATCCCAGGGCCCCTCTCTGCCCCCATCCCAGGACCCCTCTCTGCCCCCATCCCAGGGCCACTCTCTGCCATCATCCCAGGGCCCCTCTCTGCCCCATCCCAGGATCCCCTCTCTGCTCTCATCCCAGGGCCCCTCTCTGCCCTCATCCCAGGGCCCCTCTCTGCCCCATCCCAAGATCCCCTCTCTGCCCTCATCCCAGGGCCTCTCTCTGCTGCCATCGCAGGGCCCCTCTCTGCCCTCATCCTGGGGCCCCTCTCTGCTACCATCCCAGGACCCCTCTCTGCTCCCGTCTCAGGGCCCCTCTCTGCCCCCATCCCAGGACCCCTCTCTGCTGCCATCCCAGGGCCCCTCTCTGCCCCATCCCAGGATCCCCTCTCTGCTCTCATCCCAGGGCCCCTGTCTGCCCTCATCCCAGGGCACCACTGACATCCGACGCTCCATAGAAGTGCAGATCCACCTGAAAAAACTGATGACTGATGATCTCAAATTGCCCGGGGGCCCCGTGAGTTGTCAGTCCGCCCCTGAGCTTATTGCATTTTTTTTTTACCAAAAATATGTAGAAGAATACATATCGGCCTAAACTGAGGAAAAAATACATTTTTATATATTTTTGGGGGATATTTATTATAGCAAAAAGTAAAAAATATTGCATTTTTTTCAAAATTTTTTTTGGGTACAAATATTATGTATTTATATTGAGACAAGAGAGGTTGCGCTAAATACTAAACATTGTGTGTGCTAATAATTGACAATAAAAATTAAATATAATAGTGTCTCACTCAATACAGGTAGACAAAGTGACTGGAAAGAGAATGAAACTAACATATGTCCATGATGGACAAAAACCTGTCAGATAGCCCAACAAGTATTGATACAAATAATATAAATAACTGTCAAAATGTTCAAGTGAGCGAATGAATAACTCAACAGGTGATATGAAAAACGTCAAATGAGGTAAACAAATGAATGGATTATCAGAGTGTCCAAGTGAGCTGGATGCTGACCCAGCAGGTGATGAACAGCAAGTGATAAACAAAAATAAATAAAAAATAAAAAATATAGATCAAATAGAAATACAATTGTCCAAGTGAACTGAATGGTCAGCACGGCAGTGAGTGGCTTCCACGTGTTGAACCCGGTGACTTTGCAGTGATTCAGATAAAAGTGACAAGTGTTTGTGATAATCCCTCCACCAGAAAGATTGCAGGCTTACCAGACTGTAGAGGGGAACACGCATGTGGCTAATACCCAGCCAGGGCCTTGACTTCAGATGTGGCTCAATTCCACCCCTCACGATATCCAGGGAACTACTCACTTAAGATGTAGGTGAGCGTGAAGCTTGTCACTGGTGGTGATGGGTCTTTAGCTTATGGGTTGTAAAAGCCAGTTCAAGGATCTCCAGGAATAGGGGAGGTTATCCCAAATATAAAAAAGAGAAAGGGACACACCATGGGTGGAATCCGAGGGGTTTATTAAAATAAAAAGTGCCTATAGGCACAAAGAACGAAAAACAACAAGTAGGAATTTAAAATTTCAAAATTTGCGGCCGGCCGGCAGCAGTACCCGCCCGTGCTAAGGGACGTAAAGCGCGATGACGTCAGCACGTCGCTCCTCCCTACGCGTTTCGTCAGAGAGTGACGTAATCATGGGACACCTGTATTTATATGTGTCACAAAATTTACCAGTGTTATTAATTCTTATGTACATACCTTGTTCAGTTCTCTCCACAAGCTGGCAGGAAACTTCTGGCCAGCTGGTGTGTGCATATATACCACATCATTAGGTGTTGTTATGTGCTTGAGAAGGGAGTGTGCATGTGCTGAAACATGTTGGATTCTTGTCCTGAGCCCTGGCTGCCCACACACTTCTGGAAGGACTTTGGCTGGTATCCTCCTCCACATGGGGACTTCTGTCATATTCCATCTGGCGGTACCAGCAGCTCCCATGGCCCGCTCCAACTGGCATTCTGGACTTGCACTTATTGATGTGCCTGTTGTTTACCTATCTATTATAAGTAGCCTTGTTGTGGGGTCTTTTAGAAATACAAAGTCTTACTGCACTTAGAGGCACTTCTTTGCTTTTGTCACTGTAAAACACTTGCAAGCTCTGCACTGAAAAATACAAGAAACGGGTTTATTTAAAATAGTTTATTAAAATACATTGATAAACTGGAAACTAAAGAACGTTATATTGAAGGAAGTCATTCTAGTCATTTATGTGATTATCAACCCTAGACTTTCACCAGAATTATCACTAATTACTAATTAAATTGTTGATATTAGTTGTACTGGGAGAGTAAAATTGTTTAACCAAGAATTAAAAAATGAATACAAACATTAAAGTGAATGATCCCTCCAGAGGGTCATTTTCATTACAGGCAGGCAAAAGAACAATGCTTTACTGAACAACAATCTTTTACCCCAAGGCCTCTTGCAAAAAAGAGCAGACAGAAACAAAGAAAGCTCCTCACATAATGTGTTTTTAAAAATAATAATCTAGAATTTAAAGCTGAATTCTAGGCAGATAATAAAGATACACACATTACAATGTAGCTTTGTAATCATTACTACATTATTAGAGTTTTTTTTTTTTTTTTTAAACAGGAATTCTGTTAACATTGGAGATGACTGGAACATTTGACCAAATGATTGATACAATGAAAGCAATATAAAAGTATACTGTCAATACTTGTCCAGTGATTTGGGGTCCGAGATTAATCATTGAACATTGGTAGGTGGGCAGCAGTCTGTCTTAAGCCTAATACACACTATATGTTTTTTTTCGTTCAACTGACAGCTCCGGTAGGAGCCACTGTACTAACAATCTGATGTTAGTACAGCAATATCCCCCGCTGAGCTATTGTGTTCTGAGAGGGGGACGGTCTCCCTGCCAGAACACTCTAGCCAGAGCTCTTAGCCATCAGGTAACGGTCGGCTGCCATACACTGCCATACACTGAAAGTTCGACAGATTTTATTGAACCGGCCAATGTCGTCTGGCATTCGGCCCGTGTGTACTAGGCTTTACTCTTACTAGCATATGGAGGAAGGGTGAAGGCCCCTGCCAACAAGATTTTGGGAGTCATTTAATTAGGGACTTGCGCAGGCTTCCATCCACTCAATGCAAAATATATATTGAAATTTATAGATAGGCAACTCCTATCCTCATATTGATTAGTGGTTCCAAATTAATAATAACTACTGCAGTAGGGAACAGACACAAAAGATACGCTCAGCATCTTTCCAAATAACCGTTCTCCTTTATTATGACGCAATTCAGGGGTTTTATACACATGATTACGTAGGTATCACATTAATATTACAATTGTTCATTTATGGTAACAAGGGGCGTATCATAGGCAGGCTTATTCTAATCAGGACTCAAAAGAATGTAAACATGTACTGAAAACATTATTAGTGCCGTGTGCACAGTGGGGGCAGTGTGCAATACATACAAAATAGAATACAATTATATACAGAACTTACAAATTTCCATTACAGTCTCCCCTCTTTTGATCAATATTTTGATCACTAACCATACCTGCTATCACCTTTAACCTGGAACCTCCACACACTTAGGTGGAGGTAGTCCTGGCCAAAGAGGCAAAAACTCCATTGTGGAGAAAATAATAGCTGAGCAGCTTTTTTCATTACAAAATGACTTTTCATTGTGAAAAACAAATGATTGATAAGACATATTTACAGAGTACTGGCTGTACACTCCTGTGGCCAGAATGGCCTTCTAGCTTAATGTTGGTATGCTGACTTATCAGCAATATGTAAACACAGACAATTCTACAAAAAATGGAAGAGGTACAAAAGACAAATATGACTTCAACATGGCTAAACTACTTTTCAAATATATATCCCTTACAATTAAAGTAATTGAATCAATAAAGTACCCTAGACTGTGATTGCAAAAGGGAAACAAATCAAACACAGAGATATCTTTAATTTAGTCATTTTTGCAGTGTCTGGTGTGGATCCAGGTGACTTTTCCTTCAAGTTTTGCAAAACTGTACATGAAATAGATGTTGTATTGAGTCTCCAAACATTTCCTTATATATAAATGTCTCTTAACAATCCACAAGTCACCTGGCTTTAGTTTTAGATCCTTCCAAACTTTTAGGATCTGGAATTGGGGAGAAAACACATAAATGAGTTTGTCAAAAACCTTAAAAGATCAGCAACATTCTCTGTGAGATCCGAATGGAGGACTTCAGCTGCTGAGACAAAATATAAGCAAGTGAGTAACACACTCCCAAACCAAATCCCATAGGGAGAGAGTCCATCATCCCCTTAGGGGCTTGATAAATTATAAGAAAACACTCAGGCAAAAGTTTTCTTACTCTACTTTGTCCGCTACATTGTAGACAGTAGGGAGTGTAAAAATAAAACCTCAAAACTTCTAGTAAGGACTCTCCTATAAAAATGATTTCCTCTGTTACTCTCTGTACTTACAAACTACTTCTGATAACACTTTTTACTGTGGCCTTTGCAGTAGCATTGGCCACTGGACATCCAAAAAACATGTCCATACAGACAAAATGCATACTCATAAGATCCTGACTTGGGCATCTGGATATATCTTGTTGTAATCTCTGGAAGGGATGTTCAGCTTTTGGTTTGGTAACAGGTAAAACAAGAAGTGGTATGTTATAAAAAACAACTGTGGTGAACCCTGGCTCTATCCCACGCTCATTTACTAAGGCAGCCATAACTGCTTGTGACTGATGACACGGTCCATGTGTCAAGCTGGAGGGAAAAGAGTGGCTGGCAGACATAAATGATCACCTTTTCCAATGTCCTGTTTCATAAGAAGTTGCCCACTGTGGACCACTTGTTCTTCTCGTTCTGGGGTCCTTAAAGTTGAATTATTAATCCCAGCTATACTGGGCCAGAACTAGGGTGGAATCTGTGAGTTGCACAGACCCAGCAAGTGTCCGGGGCTGTAAATGCAGCATCCTTAGTCGGTCTGCTTCCATGTGTGAGTTTTAATGTTAGTATGGCTACCTCAGCAAGAACCGGGAAGGCTGAAAACAGCCGATCAAATTAACTTAGCATGCTTGATTGGTTTACCTGCCGAAGTAAAAACAAACTTCTGGCCCTTCAAATGGAACCAATAGCTCTCTAATTCTCTACTATCTCTACTATCTATATAAATATATAAATATATACTCTTTTTATAGCTCACAGGCTTTGCTAAAACATGGAGCTCTGCTTCTTGAGCTGGGGAAAAAGGATCCAATGACTCTATATACAGAGTATCCTTCTGGGTGATAAACTGCATACTCAGTATAAAACCGGGAATAACTCTACAAAAAATTAAATATCTGGGTCTTCAGGGAGTGTGTCCTGCACTGGGCTCACAGCAGCTGATTCCTACGTCATCAATTTAACACATGTGGTCTCCCCCGTCTACAGCCTCCTCCAATAGGGGCAATAAGGTGGCTGGATTAAAATGTACACATTTTTCATTGTTAGATTTGTACATAAACAAACTCATATTTTAAACCTTTCATTAGACAAACATTTAGTTAGCTGTATATTTGCTTCGCAAAATGTCGGACCATTAAAAATTAAATATTTGACCAAAATAATGTCTAACTTTGTCTAATAGCACCTTTGCATAAAGGTACAGCTCTGATATATCGGGGTGAACCCTTCATTACTGGGTCCAGCTTGCATAACTATATTACAATGGCTTGTTTTCTATCATGCTGT
The DNA here is from genome assembly GCA_028564925.1 of Lithobates sylvaticus. NCBI lineage: Eukaryota > Metazoa > Chordata > Amphibia > Anura > Ranidae > Lithobates > Lithobates sylvaticus. The sequence continues at coordinate 409,011,666 of CM053030.1, forward strand.
TTGTGTAAGAACTCCAGTTTCATGTTTCAAAAAGACAACTTTTTCCTGGCAATATTATAATAAATGATAACAATACCCTGCGGTCATGCAGAGATGTCCATAAATCCAAAATATTCTTCTGCTTATACCCACTGTACTTACAAGGAAAAGGGGCACATCATTTCACAATCCACACATTCTGCTTTGGATTCAAAAATAAAAATAAATAAAAACAAACAAAGCGCTCAGCCACATCAAAAACTATAAAACAACTGGCTGCAGGTGGGATCTATCCTAACAGGGTGTGTGGACTTGATGTGATGGGTCTGTCATATTTACATTTTATTTATTATTACTCTCACATCATGGACCGCACATCAATTTATTATCAGACTTTAAGATTTAATTTTTGTAGAAAAACTTCTTATGTATCCCATCCATCTTGGCTTTGTTAAACATTATGGCAGCTGTATTCCAATTAACAACCTCATCTTAATCTTTTTTTCTTTCCACTCAATAAATGTAAAATTACAAAATTGTTATCTTAAACTAAACTAATCCCATTTTTATAAATTCCCCATTAACCTGGATTTCATTTCCAATCAAAGGTTGTCTAAACCAGTTTCAATATATCTATATTATTAATAAAATTGTTAAACTCCAATTAGAAATTAATACTCAAATGATAATTTCAATATCACACCCTAATATATATATCCACAGATAACGTTCCTTAAAGGGGGACATATTACTTAATTTTACTTAATTCCCTATTAAATGCACTGTTTCCACTATCAAAGGATATTCAATTTGTGTAATACACGGTTAAATGTAACCTTCATTTTACCATGTTTGGAAAACAGATTCAAAAATAATTGTGATCACATTGTTTATCATTAGATTCGTTAACCCGGCACATAAAGTTATAAATGTTTTGTCTAAAAAACTGAAATTGGCATGGTGTCCTTCCAGCTTATCATTGACCTCTCATCCCAGCTACATTCTTTCAGGAGAGCACAAAGGAGGGGGTCACATCTGCGTACATGACACACACAAGCGATAGAACTAAAGGTTCCAGCATTCACACACATACACAAATATCTCTCTAAAATCGCTTACATTTTTCCCATTTGTACACAACACATGCATATCATTCTCTCACTTTCTTTTAACTCTTTTAAATACTTCCTTGCTAAATTTCTGCTTTCCTTATTTTGTTCTGATATCCTTTGCATCCAATGTATTGTAATACCATACTTCACATACTGTACCTTCTATGATCAGACGGGCAGCCATAGTGCTCATCCCATCTTCCTCTCTGACAACATATAAAATATTCTGTTTTAACTCTCATTTCTCTGTTTCTTGACTTTACTAGTTGTAGTGCCTGACCCCAAATTCATCCCACAACTTAACATGAAAATGTCCCTTTCTGTCTAGTGTTAATTGTCACCCTTGATCCATCCTGCTCACATAGATAACTGTTTCTCTAGCTGTGTACTCTGCATGATTCTTAGTCCCTGTGGACTTCGGTGGTAACCCAGTTACCCATTGTGGATCCATGTCCACTTTAACCATTAATCTAGGGGCTCAGTATAGGCGGAACCGCACCTTCGGTTCATATATAGCGCTCCTCTTGCGCTGGGCATTTTTGAGGGTCTCTTACCCTTCATTCCCTTACTTAATTTAATGCCCATAATGACTGGCCAGTCTTCTCTACGTGTGCCTATACCCTCTTGCCTCTAAACTACTTTTTCTAGCAGATGTACTACATATACCTGTGAACAGCACTATTCTTCCCTTTCTTGTCTATAACACTCTGATGGACAGTAGACAGTGACAACATAACATATAACCACCAATCAATACAGTTCGATTAAGGGGAGTAAGATGGGTACCCTTTGTCCCGAAAATGCCTTACCGATCAAGGAAGTCTGATAACTCAAATGTAAGCAAAAGGCTTACCTCAGCCGGCTGATTATCAGAAATTCCCGGATCGTCTCAAGCTCCTCGTTTCGGATACTCAGGGTCACCTTTTAACCCCTCCTGGCTGGCTCGCCACCTGTCCTGGAAATTTATAGATAGGCAACTCCTATCCTCATATTGATTAGTGGTTCCAAATTAATAATAACTACTGCAGTAGGGAACAGACACAAAAGATACGCTCAGCATCTTTCCAAATAACCGTTCTCCTTTATTATGACGCAATTCAGGGGTTTTATACACATGATTACGTAGGTATCACATTAATATTACAATTGTTCATTTATGGTAACAAGGGGCGTATCATAGGCAGGCTTATTCTAATCAGGACTCAAAAGAATGTAAACATGTACTGAAAACATTATTAGTGCCGTGTGCACAGTGAGGGCAGTGTGCAATACATACAAAATAGAATACAATTATATACAGAACTTACAAATTTCCATTACACTGGAATTAAGACCTGCAGGGCCTTGTTGATCATTGCTACTACTGTACCCCAATAATAGTGGAGCTTTAGACATCTCCATATGAAATTCATTAAATCACCTACATCCCTCTCACATCTAGCACATAAGTGGTCCAAAGTAATATATAGAGCTGAGACATCCTCTGCGATACATTCAATGAGCACACTCAAACGTTTTATAGGGCCCCCTCCCATTGATTTCCCAGTATGTCTCCCACATCCTTTACCCACTTATCGCAGGCCGAACTAGGATACCTTTCTGAGTTTGTTCCCAGTAGGGAGGCATAACAGTTAGATATAAAGCCTTTAGTGGAGCTAGACTGCTGCATAAGTGCGAATACTGGTGTGGGTGAGAATGCAAGGTTATCCATAGACCTTTAATAGCGTGTTTCACATATTTTGCAGAATACCAAATCTAGACACTGTAGATGAGCAAATGTTGTGCCAATCCCCCTACCGTATGCTGGAGCTAGGAAGCTAAATCGTATAACCAAGGGTTCAGGAGAGCCTGCATCTTTGGGCTTTTGCAACTGTTCCAGTTTAATCCTGGCCACCCCCCCCCCCCCTTTCCACAGTAGAGCAGTAGAGACTTAAAAATAGAATTGAATACTCAAAATATTTTCAAGGGAACTACTACTGGGGAATTATGAAGATGATACAATAGCTGTGGCATCAGTATCATTTTAATCAAATTTGCTTTCCCTGTAACAGAGAGCCACAGTTTGTTCCATATCGTTACCTTATCTCTAAATTTCACCAGTAGCAATTGGATATTTAGGTGGCAAAAATCTAGCGGTTGGGGGGATATTACCACTCCCAAGTATTTAAATTATGTAACTACAGGCATCGCACAGCAAGTACCCAATTGTGGATGTACTCCTTGATCTAGGGGCAGAAGGGCGTATTTGGTCCAGTTAATTGTGAGGCCGGAAAATCGTCCATAACTGTCTTTAGAGAAGCATGTCGTCTGCATAAAGCACAATCTTCTCCTGTGTACTGCCGTACCTGAACTCCACTATATGATTGTGAGCCCTTATGCGTGCTGCCAATGGCACTATTGCCAAAGCAAATAGAAGCAATGAGAGGGGACAGCCCTGCCAGGTAACTCTCCCTAAGTGAAAACTGTCAGATACCATGCCTCCCTCTCTAATAGATGCCTGTGGTTGATGATGATGATGATAATAACAAATGTACCCAGGATATGAAAGTGGCTTAAAACCTAAACTTCTCCAATATGGCCCAGAAGTATCCCCACTCAATGCTGTCGAATGCCTTATTGGCATCCAATGACAGCAGAGCTCTAGCGCCCTCGTTATCTGCAGGTGTTTGTATATAAACGTACACTCTTCTGAGGTTAATGAGAACTAAAAAGGAAATTGGGACTTTTTGTGAGGCAGGTGGCAATAGGACCAGGCAGTACATACATAGTGACTTAATGAGTTTATTGACACAAAGAGGGTATAAAATTGCACTCAATATGAAAAACATTAAAAGCCAATACATATATGTAATTGTTGAGTAAGGTACAGTTTATAAACAGTGTAATTAAAGAATACAACTACATAATTCAAATAATTCATGTAAATACAACCTTTGAAATTGATGTAGCAGCACATTACAGTTAACAGTATATGGGGTAGTTTAACAGTAAAAAAGCGGGTAATGAGAGGGATAATGTGGATATAATGATGGCTAACTGAAACAAAGTTGCATCCTGACTCACTTTAATGCACTTGATATTTTGCCCAAAACACTTACACCAGCCTCCTGCTCCATCAAACTTCCTGTTGGGGAGAATGCATTCTAAGTCTCATGGTTGAATAGGACAGTGTAGGGGCTGCCAGTTAGCTTGTGGGTAGATGGAGTGGCTTGCATGGGCTGTGTGTTTCCATTGGCACATGTCCATTTAGCTCTAATCTCAGCCAGGAGTGCGCACACAAAGGTGGGTCCATTAAAGGCAAAAGGAGCCAGCCTGAAACTGGAAAGCATTGCAGTGCTGAAAAGACCAGCTAAAGCAAGTGAAAAGGGGACTTTAGAGCATCAAGAGCTATGTATGTTAAGTCTTCACCTTAGCAAGTAAAAAAAAAAAAGACTTTAATATCACTTTAAGTGCCAATGATTTGTCAGTTGGAACCAAATATTAAAAACCATAAAGTGACAAAGTTAGTTTTATTATTTCCTTCTGAGTGATCATTTTCTTCTTCGAGAACTATGGTCAGTTTCACATCCTCTAATGCATCTGCAGTAAAAGCCAATTGCAAGCATGGGATTTTTTTATGGTCTTATGAAGATTTTAAATATCTTATATTTCAATTGTGCTCACTTGTAATAAGTGCCTAAAATGACTTCTAACATTTGGTTACATTTACATTTTATTTATAGATTTGTTTTATAATCATTATATTATCATTTAATAAATAATATATTATAGTTTTGATGTAACAGATCCCAAAAAAATGCTGTTAAGGCGAATATCGCTGGGGCATTTTGTCCCTAACAGACATATCAGCCTGGATGTCAAAACACTTCCTCAAACTTAATGTATCCAAAATCGAGCTCATTATTCTTCCTCCCCCATGTGCTCCTTCCCCTAATTTCTCTGTCAAGATCGATGGCACAACTATCAGCCCATCCCCACATGCCAAGGCTCTAGGTGTAATCCTGGACTCTAATCTATCCTTTAGGTCCCACATCCAATCACTGTCCACATTTTCCCACCTCAACTTTCACAACATCTCCAAAATACGCCCCTTTCTAACCAATGAAATCACAAAGCTCCTAGTTCACTCCCTGGTCATCTCTCGCCTGGACTACTGAAACTCCATTCTCATTGGATTACCTTTATATAGGCTATTCCCCCTTTAGTCCATCATGAGTGCTGTTGCCAGACTCATCCACCTTACCAACCGCTCCATGTCTGCTACTCCTCTCTGTCAATCCCTCCATTGGCTTCCGCTCACCCAACTAATTACATTCAAAATACTAACAACTTACAAAGCCATCCACAACTCAACCCCCAGCTACATCACTCAAAATCTCAAAATACCAACCTACTCGTTCCCTTCTTTCCTCCCAAGACCTCCTGCTCTCTAGCTCCCTTGTCATCTTCTCCCATGCTCGCCTCCAGGACTTTTCCAGAGCCTCTCCCATCCTATGGAACTCCCCACCCCAATCTGTCCGATTATCTCCTACTTTGTTTGCTTTTAGGTTATCCCTGAAAACCCTCCTCTTCAGAGAAGCCTATTCTGCCCCACCTAACAATTGTACTTTTATTTTCTCAGCTCATCCCCCACAGCTATTACCTTTTGTATCACTTGACCCTCCCTTCTAGATTGTAAGCTCTAAACAAGCAGGGCCCTCTGATTCCTCCTGTATTGAATTGTATTGTAACTGTACTGTCTGCCCTCATGTTGTAAATTGCTGCACAAATACTAATAATAATATTAATAATCACAATATTTATTCATGTATGTATTTTACTTGCAATACATACGTTTTTGGATATCTTTTACATTTTTTTAATCTTGTGATAATTTCCAGAGCCTTATCACTGAATGCACACAACAGTGTGTACACTTGTTTAAAGCTTGGCATTTGTTGCAAATTGCAGTCCCTGAAAAATGACCTTGTATACCAATGTAAGGATAAACCTAATTCCACATAGGAATCCATGTAAAGAATGAATCCACAACACCGCTCCAGGAAATTATGTTATCTGTTTGTACTTGGTACAGGGAAATGTTTTCATCCATGTCATGCACTATTCTGGATAAACTGAATTTCAAGCTAATGGCTACATACACATATGAAATAACTATAAGGAAGATGTTTACCTGCCAAAGGGTTTATATTTTTGTCATCCAGTCCAGAGATTTTTTACAGCTCCGTCACACAGCACAGCCCTGCCTGACATGGCGGAAAACCTGATTTTATTCTGCTTTACTTAAGATACGCTTACAGGTCTTGTCCCTCACCTATCCTGTGACTATACAGTGTAAAAGAAGCAGCACATTAACCACTTCAGCCCCAGAGGATTTGGCTGGCCAAAGGCCAGAGCACTTTTTGCGATCTGGCACTGCGTCTCTTCAACTGACAATTGCGTGGTCGTGCGACATCACTCCCAAACAAAATTGACGTCCTTTTTTTCCTAAAAATAGAGCTTTCTTTTGGTGGTATTCACCTCTGCGGTTTTTATTTTTTGCGCTATAAACAAAAAAAAAGCGACAATTTCGAAAAAAAAGCTATGTTTTCTACTTTTTGCTATAATAAATATCCCCCCCAAAAATATATAAAAAATATATTTTTTCCTCAGTTTAGGCCGATACGTATTCTTCTATATATTTTTGGTAAAAAAAATCACAATAAGCGTTTATTGATTGGTTTGCGCAAAAGTTATCCTGTCTACAAAATAGGGCATATTTTTATGGCATTTTTATTAATAATTATTTTTTTACTAGTCTGCGTTTTTTATCGTGACTGCGACATTATGGCGGACAGATCGGACAATTTTGACACATTTTTGGGACCATTCACATTTATACAGCGATCAGTGTGATTAAAATTGCATTGATTACTGTGTAAATGTGACTGGCAGTGAAGGGGTTAATGCTAGGCGGCGCTGTAGGGGTTAAGTGTGTCCTAGGGAGTGATTCTAACTGTGGGGGGGAGGGGTTATGTGTGATACATCACTGATCATGCTCCCGATCACAGGGAGCAGAGATCAGTGAGAGTGTCACTAGGCAGAATGGGAAAATGCTTGTTTACATTAGCATTTTCCCGTTCTTCCTCTCCGTTAGACGATCGTGGGTATCCCCGCGGAAATCGAGTCTGCTGGACCCGCGATCCGACTCAGGGTGCTCGCGGCACGCCTGCTATGCAAACCCTGCAAGATCACGTAGTAGAACGTGATTTCGCGCAGCGGAGCCAACCTGCCACAGTAAAACTGCGGCGGCTGGTCTGCAAGCGGTTAAGGAACTGATCTCTCTTCTATGCCCTCTATTCCTATCAGCACGCTCCTTGTTAGAACATTAACACAGCAGCACATCTGATTGGTTTCTTGTGCTGCTTTTGTATCTTCAAGTCTGAGCTCTGCTGTACAGGAGACAGCAAGAGGTGATGGTCGGTAAAATCCAGCACTTACACTGCATGCATTAAAAAAAAAAAAAAATACATTGTGATTTATTAAAGAATATAGAGCGTCCTTCATTGTTGTCATTATATCTGCCTGGAGTGGTGATGTTTACTGCAACACTAGTCACAGGATGTCTGTTAAATGAGACATTGCTTCATTTATAACCTGAAGAACCTGTGTATGTGTATATGTATATGTGTGTGTATATATATATATATATATATATATATATTGTAACCTGGGGGACAGGTAGCAGGTATAAAGCTCCCTGGGATGAGCTGTTTATTTAGGCACAGATACCAAATCTACTTGAGGTAGTGAAAACAGTGCTGGGTTTATTTGATTTAAATACAAGTCCATACACAGGTGCTGCACAGTCTTCCAGAAAACATATCAAAACAGAAATAACAAAACAAAAGTCCTAGCCGTGTCTCGGCTCTAACTATACCATACACCATCCCTAACTATCAGGCTGAGCAAGCCTACCGCTTGTCAGTTTCTGTAAAGAGTTTTAAAGCATTTTACCAACCTTTTAGCTCCTCACAAACCATCCATGTTTGTGTGTCCCAGGCAGAGAGCAAAGGCTGTCTGTTAAGGTGAGCTTAAATTAGCCTGGGGTAAAAACTAAGATCCGAACTGGATCTTATATCAGAGACCTCTGAATGTGTATGAGAGGTGCCTGGGAGACGTATAAATCCCGAACAAGACTTCTCCTGTCTCTCTCTGGGACGCTCTACTACAATATATATATATTTATAGTACAATCATGGCCGAAATTCTTACTCCAGAAATTTTTACAGAAATCAAGTATTTCTCACAGAAAAGTATTGCAGTGACACATGTTTTGCTATACACATGTTTATTCCCTTTTCCCAACCGCAATTTTAAGGTCTCTCCACAGGTGTTCAATGGGATCTGGACTCATTGCTAGCCACTTTAGAACTCTCCAGCGCTTTGTTGCCATGCATTTCTGGGTGCTTTTTGGCCAATGTTTGGGGTCATTGTCCTGCTGGAAGACCCAAGATCTCGGACGCAAACCCAGCTTTCTGACACTGGGCTCTACAGTGCGACTCAAAATCCTTTGGTAATCCTCAGATTTCATGATGCCTTGCACACATTCAAGGCACCCAGTGCCAGAGGCAGCAAAACAACCTTAAAACATCATTGAACCTCCACCATATTTCACTGTAGGTACTGTGTTCTTCTCTTTGTAAGCCTCATTCCGTTTTCGGTAAACACTGCAGTAGAATGATGTGCTTTACCAAAAAGCTCTATCTTGGTCTCATCTGTCCGCAAGACTTTTTCCCAGAAGGATTTAGGCTTACTCAAGTACATTTTGGCAAACTGTAGTCTTGCTTTTCTATGTCTCTGTGTCAGCAGTGGGGTCCTCATGGGTCTCCTGCCATAGCGCTTCATTTCATTTAAATGTAGACGATAGTTTGCGCTGACACTGGTGCTCCCTGAGCGTGCAGGACAGTTTGAATTTCTTTGGAACTTGTTTGGGGCTGCTTATCCACCATCCGGACTATCCTGCGATGCAACCTTTCTTCAATTTTTCTCTTCCGTCCATGCCCAGAGAGATTAGCTACAGTGCCATGGGTTGCAAACTTCTGAATAATGTTGTGCACTGTGGACAAAGGCAAATCTCTGGAGATGGACTTGTAACCTTGAGATTGTTGATATTTTTCCACAATCTTGGTTCTCAAGTCCTCAGACCGTTCTCTTCTCCTCTTTCTGTTGTCCAGGTTTAGTGTGGCACACACAGACACACAATGCAAAGACTAAGTGAACATATCTCCTTTTTATCTGCTTTCAGGTGTGATTTTTATATTGCCCACACCTGTTACTTGCCCCAGGTAAGTTTAAAGGAGCATCAAATGCTTGAAACAATCTTATTTATCCACAATTTTGAAAGGGTGCCAATTTTGACCAGCCCATTTTTGGAATTTTGTGTGACATTATGTCCAATTTGCTTTCTTTCCTCCCTTTTTTTGTTTTGTTCCAATACACACAAAGGGAATAAACATGTGTATAGCAAAACGTGTTACTGCAATACTTTTCTGTGAGAAAAAATTTCTGGGGTGCCAACAATTTCGGCCATGACTGTATATACAGCATGAAGTGCAGTTCTGTATTAAAAATCCTTTTTTTTGTTTGTCTTATGCAATATTCAAATTTGCTAAGATACTGAATTTGGGTTTTTTACTAGATGTAAGCCATAATCATCAAAATTAAAAGAAAGAAATGCTTGAAATATATTACTCCGCATGTAACGCATCTATATAAAATTTATGAAATTCACTTTTTGAATTGAATTACTGAAATAAATTAACTTTTTGATGATATTCAAATTTTATGAGATGCACCTGTATATATTATAGTTCCTTAGTTCCTTTGGCAGTAACTTCTTTATATAAACTGTACATGAATGTAAACCTTCCCCAGCATTTACAATATCTCATACATTTCTTTGTGTCTTTCGATAGTAACCCTTTCTCCAAAATGACAGTAGAATAACCATATAACCATTGTGTATTCTTTACAAGCAGAAGCGTTTCAATCAGCCTTTCACAAATGGCAGTACTGCTGTTGACACATACATAATTGAACAGCGGAGCAGCACAGAATAATATGTGCTCCCCTGTGTGGGCTGTGTCACCAAACAGGCCAACACCGTAGGTGGTCATTTCTATGTTACAGACATGCTTTGTATCAACATCTTCAAAGGAAAATCAACTCAATGTCTGTTTATTTATTTGCTGTATTCAGCAGTAAAAAATGCAAGGCATGCTTCATCCTGGGCCTCTTGCACCTGTAACTGTAAAATGCAAGATGAAAATAAGGTTTAAAATAATGATACGGGCAGCAATGAAAGAAGTCTCACAACACACAGTATTATATTAGTAAAACATACAATAAGAATAAAGGTGGGAATGCTGGACTGTAAAATGATAGCTTTCACAGTATGTCTGCTGAAAACATGAAGGTCATACAAGCTCCATTTGCAAAGGAGTTACATTTAATTGGTTGTACACATCCGAAATGAAAAAAATAATAATGGATATCCTTCTATAATGTGTAGTTGCCTTGATCCAAAGCACCAAGTATTATTTCTATCTGCTCCCTCATCCCTCTGCTATCTGTACAGCAGGTGATTAACAGCCTCAGATGTGCATGCTTTCCTATGAGATTGTGTAGAGGATTGTGTAAATTCCATCCACAAAGGTCTATTTAACTAAGCTCTCTGCTCTATGCTATGCTGTGTGTGACATCAGATTCCTACCCCCTGCATTCTGATGTGTAAAATGTCTGCTTTTGAAAGCTGAAGAGCAGAGTGGGCACAGATAAACAGGTACAACTAATTGAGGAGGATTTGTTTCATCTCTGTGTATCACCTGAGGCTTGTCACTTCAATGGGTAAATGTAAAGTTTTACTACCACTTAAATGTAGCCAACATAACCCATATGAAGTCTAAGCAGACAAAACGCGTCGGATCGACCTCGGCCAACATTACTGCGCCTCTTCATGTCCTTATATGAGCTTTGCATGCACTTCCTAAACGTGTTCCATTGTTACTTTTTTAAATAAATGTAATTTTTAAACAATATCTTACTATGTGGAACCTTTCTTTGATTTTTGGTTTTCCTTCCATTTTGAGCCTCATGTGCCTGTATACTGTGGATGTGATGTTAATCAACACTATTCAAAGATCTGTCCAGGAGTTCTGATGGTTTTCCATATACGGTGTTTATCGCCATAAGCCTGTTTGACTTAAGGTATAAGCCCCTTTAAGTCCATTACTTCCGGTAAGCCTTTATGCAATTGGTGGTGGTGTCTTCTACAAGCTTCTCCTCACCGAGTCTCTTCACGTTGATGTCACTTACCTTATTGATGTTTTTGAGACGTTTTTCTGATATTATATACTGATACCAGGACTTTCTGAATTTTATTATTCATCAATTTATTATTCATCATTTTTTCACTTGGTACATATATATTCACACAATTTTTTCACTTGGTGGACTATTTTTATATTTCATTGTGTGTTTTACTGATCACAACATATATTTATATATAAAAATTACAATATAAGCGCTGCATTTTATTGTATCATCTCTGTGTATCACCTGAGGCTTGTCACTTCAATGGGTAAATGTAAAGGTTTACTACCACTTAAAAGTAGCCAACAATAATGGACTACTAGAAAATCAAACATGGAAAAAGGAATGTGTAGCAATTTATACTCCTCCCAATGTTTTGTAGGAGAACCTTCATCCTCTCTATTTGTCCTGTTTTGGTTGTCACCAAGAGTAAAATGCAGGAAAATCCCACCTTTTGGGTTGTCAAAAGAACAGAAAATCTCCTAATGGGGACACTAGTTCTGGTGATAACCAGGGATTAAAAAAAAAAAAATGTACCTTTGGTTCTAGTTTAAGGTGCCCATACATGTGTAGATTTCTCTTGTTCAGAACTCTGCCCCCCTCCCCACATTAATAATTTCATCCATCTACACTAAACAGTACAGATAGAAGAATCTCCATGACTGGTTATTGTACTCAGTGTCCTCCACTCCAGCAGCTTCAGACACTGCTCAGTTAAATTTTTTCAACGGGCTCCTTCAACAAAAGTCAGTTGAAAGAATTACTTTTGTAGAGCAAAGAGGTGCTGCTAGGACTGCCTTCAGCTTGAATTGCGCCCAAATTGTGTAGGGCCACCTTTACATCTTTGAATGCCCCAGTCTACCAGCTCTTCTGTAACTCCTGGGTACACCCACACTTAAGGTGGGATCATTGGCTTATGTTGTGGTGAATTAGTTGGGTGCCAGTCACTATAGTGCTTTTTTTTATTTTGTTTTCTGATAACTTTGGGTGGGAGAGAACATTATGGATACAGAATACCCAGAAAATATGACATTAAATATGACCCAGAAAGATAGTAGACTGAATCTCAAAGTCCAAACATCAATTTTGGTTCAGCCTCTGTTATGCCACGTACACACGATCGGAATTCTCGTTGATAAAAGCTCTGATGGTTTTCCCGATGGAATTCCGCTCAAACTGTCTTGCCTACACATGGTCACACCAAATTCAGACCGCCAAGAATACAGTGATGTACAACACTACAACGAGCCGAGTTCAATGCTTCCGAGCATGCGTCAAATTGTTTCTGAGCATGCATAGGAATTTTGCACGTCAGAATTGCTACAGATGATCGATAGAAACCTTTTCCATCGGAAAAATTGAGAACATGCTCTCAATTTTTTGCTATCGGAAATTCGGCCAGCAAAATTCCGATGGAGCCTACACACGTCGCATTTTCCGATGAAAAGCTCTCATCGGTCTTTTTCTGGCCGGAATTCTGTACGCGGCATTAGTCTTTTCTCTGGTTCAGCTAATAATCTTTGGCTCTTTAAGAACAACCACAATTCAAGTCTACAGCTCTGTAAGATCAGTCACTGTCTCTTCCTTAAAATGGGTCTTTCTGTCTTTGGACAGTTAAAGCAAAATTAAACCCAAAAATTACCAATCATTTAATGTGGTGGCTGTATTGGTTTTATTTTTTTAGTTGTTTTTTCTTGTATTTCCCCCCCTATGATCTGGCCAGTAATTCAAAAAAGAGAAGAATTGGTAAGTTGCAATATAACAGTTTTGTTTTTTGGCTTAATACTGCTTTTCAGGCCCTTGACCCTTTCAAAGCAGACACACTAATGAAAGCACATTGTAATCTGTAAGAACTGAATCCTTCTTGCCAGTCCAACTGCAATTTGAACCCTACCCTCCCTGGGCATTCTCCAGCACAGAAGACATTATATTTAATATGTTCTACCCAGGCAGACATCTTCATGCCCAGTTGCCTCTAAAATGTATCCAACAGAGCTTTCCTCATTGCTCCAGCTGTGCAGAGCCCAGAGGAATGAGATCTGGAAGGTTGCTTCCCTTACACGATGTAAACAACTCCTCATAGACTGAATGGGGAAGATAAAAATTCAGAACTCAGTTATTGGTTCTTCCCACCCTGACTAATGGGAACTTCTCAACAGTAGCAGGCAGAAGCAAATCAATACCATAATGCTAGGAAGACCTGCAGAGCACAGGGATTTAAACAATGCTCAAGCTAACTACTGTCTAGCTTCATTGACAAACCTTTTGGGCTCTTTAAAATGGGTAGCTGGAAGCCAGTAAAAATGTGTGGCTGGGCTTCAATTTGGCCGGCCACTGGAACTGTCACAATACAGTCAGACATGGCTGTACACATTCTGTGATGCTTTGATTTATAGCTGCTGCATTTTTAACTCAGGGAGCAGAGTTTGATAGGCAGTGAGTTTAATGTTTAAAGTTTAATTTTCTGCAGGAGCCTGAAGCCCCTCTTTAAAGTATATATTTTCTGCAATCTAAGCACTAAAAGTGTGATCTCTATAACTGAGTCAGTTGTGGTGATATAGCTTACTGTATATACTTTATATACTCGAGTATAAGCCAAGATTTTTAGCCCTTTTTTTAGGGCTGAAAGTGCCCCCCTCGGCTTATACTCGAGTCACCGCCGTCTGCCTACATGAACAGCGTGTCATGCAGACAGACGGCAGTGTTCAAAAAGCCGCCTCCTCCCTGTCCGTGATAGGAGGAACACTAATTTTCCCAGCAGTAAGTCAGTGTGCAGTGTTCCGCCTATCACGGACATCCTGTCATTCTTATCTCATGGACGAGGATGAGAGGATGTCCGTGATAGGCGGAACACTGAACACTGACTGCTGGGAAAACAGAGTGTTCCTGATGAGGAGGAGGCGTGGCTTTTGAATGTGGAATCAGCAATGGGGATACCAGAACATCTAACGATCGGCACAAGACTGCAATGGTGGACACAGGTGGCAGATTGGCACAGGTAGGCTGCAATGAGGGGAGTGTGAAGAGAGAGAGAAAGAAGAGAAAGAGGAAGAGAGAGAGAGAAGAAGAAGAAGAGAAGAAGAGGAAAGAGAGAGAGTGAGAGAGAGAGAGGAAAGAAAGAGAGAAAGTAGGAAAAGAGAGAAGAGGAGATACAGAGAAGAGAGAGGAGAGAGAGAAGAGAGAGAGTAGAAAGAAGAAAGAAGAGAGAGAGGAGAGAGAGAAGAGAGGGAACGAGAGAAAGAGACAAGAAGAGGTAGAGATGAGAGGATGAAGAAGAGAGAGGCGAAGAGAAAGAAGAGGAAGAAGGAGGAAGAAGAAAGAGAAAGAGAAGAGAGAGAGAGAGAGTAGAGAACATCTAACGAGGCACAAAACTGCAATGGCACTTTAACCACTTGCCGACCGCCCCATGTAGATATACGTCGGCAGAATGGCACGTACAGGCAGAACCACGTACCTGTACGTGCCATTCTTCAGGCGGTTGGGGGGTCCGATCGGACCCCCCTCCGCCGGCGGGGACGGTCGGCATCGCTTCAGGAGCGATCCGGGACGAGGGGACGGCCAGTGGTTTCTGGCCACCCCCTCGCGATCGCTCCTGGCGAATGAAAAGCTTCCCCTTCCTGTCTATTGTATAGACAGGAAGGCGGAAGTGATGTCACGCTCGGTGCGCCGGTCTATGTGACCGGAACGCCGAGCAGAGAACATGTAAAGGTTAGTGCACAAACAGTACACTGACACCAGTACACATAGGCACACAATCCACCCCCCTGTCACCCCCAGATCACCCCCCAGATCACCCCCCCTCCCCCCCCAGTCACAGTGTCACTAATTGCAGTGATCATTTATTTACTGATCACTGCATTTAGTGTCAGTGTGACTGTAATAACTGTCAGGGCAGTTAGTTTTAGGTCCTAGGTAGCCCCCTACCCCCCCCTAATAAAGGTTTAACCCCCTGATTGCCCCTAGTTAACCCCTTCACCCCCTTTTGCCAGTGTCACTAAGCGATCGTTTTTCTGATCGCTGCATTGTGTCGCTAGGTAACCATTTTTTTTTTTTATTTTAACCGCCATGTTTTATATAGGTTCATAAATAGTTTTATAGGTCAGGTACCCCCATATTACAACCTAAATAAAGGTTTTAACCCCCTGATTGCCCCTAGAGTTAACCCTTTCACCAGTAATCACCGTATAACTGTCACTGGTGACGCTGGTTAGCCAGTTAGTTATTTCGTTATTTAGGTTCCCCGTCAGGTTTTTATATAGCGTCAGGTACCCCCATATATTACCTAATAAAGGTTTAACCCCCTGATTGCCCCTAGTTAACCCTTTCACCCCCTTTTGCCAGTGTCACTAAGCGATCGTTTTTCTGATCGCTGCATTAGTGTCGCTAGGTAACCAGTTTTTTTTTTAGGTTAACCGCCATGTTTATATAGGTTCATAAATAGGTTTATAGGTCAGGTACCCCCATATTACAACCTAAATAAAGGTTTTAACCCCCTGATTGCCCCTAGAGTTAACCCTTTCACCAGTGATCACCGTATAAAATGTCACTGGTGACGCTGGTTAGCCAGTTAGTTATTTCGTTATTTAGGTTCCCCGTCAGGTTTTTATATAGCGTCAGGTACCCCCATATATTACCTAATAAAGGTTTAACCACCTGATTGCCCCTAGTTAACCCTTTCACCCCCTTTTGCCAGTGTCACTAAGCGATCGTTTTTCTGATCGCTGCATTAGTGTCGCTAGGTAACCAGTTTTTTTTTGTATTACTGTTACGGGTGACGCTGGTTAGTTAGCTTGTTTTTTATACTGTCAGGGCACCCGCCATTTATTACCCAATAACGGTTTAACCCCCTGATCGCCCGGCGGGTGATATCAATTAGGTTTTAGGGTCAAATAAGGTCTGCGTCGCCCCAGGTTAGTGCCAGTACCGCAAACACCCACGCGCAAAGCATACACCTCCCTTAGTGGTATAGTATCTGAACAGATCAATATCTGATCTGATCAGATCTATACTAGCGTCCCAGCAGTTTAGGGTTCCAAAAAAACGCATTGTTAGCGGGATCAGCCCAGATACCTGCTAGCACCTGCGTTTTCCCCCTCCGCCCAGCCCAGCCCAGCCCACCCAAGTGCAGTATCGATCGATCACTGTCACTTACAAAACACTAAGCACACATAACTGCAGTGTTCGCAGAGTCAGGCCTGATCCCTGCGATCGCTAACATTTTTTTTGTGGTAGCGTTTTGATTCAGTCGCTAACAGTCAGGAGCTTTTTTACCTGTGAATCTCAAAAAAATAAAAAAAAACAAAAATAGTTGTCGTTTTATTGTTTCTCTCTCTCTCTCTATTGTTGCTCTTTTTTTACTCCATTCTATTCTGCAATGTTTTATTATGTTTTATCATGTTTTATCATGCTTGCTTTTCAGGTATGTAATTTTGTTTACTGTGTTTTAGTGTTAAGCATTTTTTTGTTTTCAGGTGCGCCATTCAGTTGCAGCGCGGATTTATTTATCTTGACAGCAACAGCGTTTGCTCCCACGATACATAAAGCCGCGACTCCAACGCTGTAGGAGGTGATTTCACCACCACAGTTAAAAAAAAGAGCATATGTGCCGAAGCATGGGGGCAGCAGGGGGGGCGGAGGAGCGATTGGCTCCTAATGCCACGTACATACGGTCGAAATTCCGACCGTGTGTACACGGCATAACTTTTGCGGGAGGATGCCCCCATGCATCGGCATATATAAATGGTGCATGTATGCCCATCATTAGAAGTGGGTGGATGAAGGGAGGTATTCTAATGGTGGGCATACCCACCAATCAATCTCTTTTTTTCGTTCAGCCAAGAGGCTGCATGAAAAAAAAAAAGATTACAATATATGTCCAGTATGTTGCTGGACTTTGAATGGTTATACCAGAATGATGCCTGCAGGTTTAGGTATCATCTTGGTATCATTCTTTTCAGCCAGTGATCGGCTTTCATGTAAAAGCAATTCTAGCGGGTAATTAGCCTCTAGACTGCTTTTACAAGCAGTAGGAGGGAATGTCCCCCCTCCCGGATATAAACCGCGCCATTGGGAAATTGGGAAAGCATTTTATCACACCAATCTTGGTGTGGTCAGATGCTTTGAGGGCAGAGGAAAGATCTAGGGTCTAATAGACCCCAATTTTTTTTCAAAAAAAGAGTACCTGTCACTGCCTATTGCTATCATAGGGGATATTTACATTCCCTGAGATAACAATAAAAAACAAAAAAAACAAAAAAAATGGAAGGAACAGTTTAAAAATACAATAAAAAAGCTAAATAAAATAAAAAAAAAACTAAAAAAAAAAAAAAAAAAAGCACCCCTGCCCCCCCTTCTCTTGCGCAAAGGCGTACACAAGCGTTGGTCTGGCGTCATATGTAAACAGCAATTGCAGCATGCATGTGAGGTATCACCGCGAAGGTCAGATCGAGGGCAGTAATTTTAGCAGTAGACCTCCTCCGTGAATCTAATGTGGTATCATGTAAAGGCTTTTAAAGGCTTTTAAAAATGTATGTAGTTTGTCGCCACTGCGTGTTTGTGCGCAATTTTAAAGCATGTCGTGTTTGGTATCCATGTACTCGGCCTAAGATCATATTTTTTATTTCATCAAAAATTTGAGCAATATAGTGTGTTTTAGTGCATTAAAATAAAAAAAAGTGTATTTTTTCCACAAAAAATGCGTTTGAAAAATCGCTGCGCAAATACTGTGTGGAAAAAAAAAATGCAACACCCACCATTTTAATCTGTAGGGCCTTTGCTTTAACAATATATATAGTGTTTGGGGGTTCAACGTAATTTTCTTGCAAAAAAAAAATATGTTTTCATGTAAACAAAAAGTGTCAGAAAGGGCTTTGTCTTCAAGTGGTTAGAAGAGTGGGTGACGTGTGACATAGGCTTCTAAATGTTGTGCATAAAATGCCAGGACAGTTCAAACCCCCCCCAAATGACCCCATTTTGGAAAGTAGACACCCCAAGCTATTTGCTGAGAGCAATGTTGAGCCCATTAAAATATTTTTTTTTTTTGTCCCAAGAGATTTGAATAATGAAAAAAAAAAAATATATATATATTTTTTTTACAAAAAGTTGTCACTAAATGATATATTGCTCAAACATGTCATGGGCATATGTGGAAATACACCCCAAAATACATTCTGTTGCTTCTCCTGAGTACGGGGATACCACATGTGTGGGACTTTTTGGGAGCCTAGCTGCGTACGGAACCCCAAAAACCAAGCACCGCCTTCAGGCTTTCTAAGGGAGTAATTTTTTTATTTCACTTCTCACTGCCAATCACAGTTTCGGAGGCCATGGAATGCCCAGATGGCATAAAACCCCCCAAAATGACCCCATTTTGGAAAGTAGACACCCCAAGCTATTTGCTGAGAGGTATTGTGAGTATTTTGCAGATGTCGCTTTTTGTCACAAAGTTTTGAAAATTGAAAAAAGAAAAAAAAAAATTTTTTTTTCTTTACTTTCTTCATTTTCAAAAACAAATGAGAGCTGTAAAATACTCACCATGCCTCTCAACAAATAGCTTGGGGTGTCTACTTTCCAAAATGGGGTCATTTGGGGGGGTTTTGTGCTATTTTGGCATTTTATGGCCTTCGAAACTGTGATAGGTAGTGAGGAGTGAAATCAAAAATTTGCACCCTTAGAAATCCTGAAGGCGGTGCTTGGGTTTCGGGGCCCCGTACGCGGCTAGGCTCCCAAAAAGTCCCACACATGTGGTATCCCCATACTCAGGAGAAGCAGCAAAATGTATTTTGGGGTGCAATTCCACATATAACTATGGCATGTGTGAGCAATATATCATTTAGTGACAACTTTTTGAAGAAAAAAAAAAATATTTTTTATTTTTGTCTTTATTCAATCACTTGGGACTAAAAAAAAAAATATTCAATGGGCTCAACATGCCTCTCAGCAAATAGCTTGGGGTGTCTACTTTCCAAAATGGGGTCATTTGGGGGGGTTTTGTACTTCTCTGCCATTTTAGCACCTCAAGAAATGAAATAGGCAGTCATAAATTAAAAGCGGTGTAAATTCCAGAAAATGTACTCTAGTTTGTAGACGCTATAACTTTTGCGCAAACCAATAAATATACGCTTATTGGCATTTTTTTTACTAAAGACATGTGGCTGAATACATTTTGGCCCAAATGTTTGACTAAAATTGAGTTTATTAGATTTTTCTTATAACAAAAAGTAGAAAATCTCTTTTTTTTTCAAAATTTTCGCTCTTTTTCCGTTTATATCGCAAAAAATAAAAATCACAGAGGCAATCAAATACCATCAAAAGAAAGCTCTATTTGTGGGAAGAAAAGGACGCAAATTTCGTTTCGTTACAAAATTGCATGACCGCACAATTACCAGTTAAAGTAGTGCAGTGCGAAATTGAAAAAAGACCTCTGGTCCTTAAGCTGACAATTGGTCCGGGGCTGAAGTGGTTAATAAGTGCACTAGATTTGCAATATTGATTTTTAAAATATAGGTAAAGTTATCCCTTAAATATTTCATAAATATATCTAAAATCAGCATTTAAGCACTATTAAACCCAAAACAAAAATGGCCGAAAAAGGGTTAAAATCCCCCGCAAAGCGCCGCCGTAGGCGCTATTTTTAGCGCTGTACCGCCTGCAAAGCGCCGCCGTAGGCGCTATTTTTAGCGCTGTACCGCCTGAAAACCACCCCAGTGTGAAAGGGGCCTTAGGGTGCCTGCATTTTGGATGAAGTAGTAAAGCAGACACCTTTGGACAGCAGCATTATCAGTCTGGGGGAAGGTAGTGTTAGACTATCAGATTTAAATGAATTTGACTAACAAATTGAAGCTGAACTCCAGATAACATTTTATAAGCAGTTACAGCAAGTAATCGATTGTCCTTTTGGAATAAAAGTTTAATAAAAAAATCGTAAGAGCAAGACTACGCATGCTCAGAAACTAAAGAATACATACAAAACTATTCAACACATTACATCACTTCTGACATTGTATTCTGACGTATGAAAATGTTTGTATTGTTAGTAACCTCTTCACTTTCGACATGAGACTAGCATGCCACAAAAAAGGGACGTTCGGTCGTCTGAAAATCTAAGCCTGTGTACAAGGCTTATCAGTATTAAATCATTTGTCTCAACCCTCTAAATACTACTTTGTCTGGACAGCTTGGTCTGTTAATTGAAGTTGAAAAATAACACACTTACTGGTCGGATCACCAGGTGAAAATAAAGGAAAAAAGCCTAAAAAATGAAACAAATGCAGCCATCACATATAAGAATTGGTAAGTTGCAATTTAATAAATGTCTGTTTTTAGGTTGAATACCGCTATAAAATTTAGCAAATACATTTTTTACCTCAAAGGACTGTACAAAGGACAAGGCAACATCACTTGTGCGTGGAAGAAAGACGATTTGACCCTCTGTTTAGTCACAGAGTTTCAGGATTCTTTATAGTAATGCCCCATACACACGGTCGGATTTTCCCATGGATTTTGTCCTATCGGTCAATGTTGTCGGAAATTCCGACCGTGTGCAGGCACCATCGGACAGTTTCCATCGGATTGTCCTACGGACAAAGTTCTATCTCCTGCTGGATAGATTTTCCGACAACAAAGTCCGATCACACCAATTCCGATCGTGTGTAGCAAATTCCGACGGACAAAGTGCCACGCATGCTCAGATCACATTACAAGACCAAAGCTATTGGCTACCAGCCTCTACGTAGTCCCGTCGTAGGCAACAAACGTCACCACGTTCAGAATGATCGGATTTTCCGACAACTTTGTCCGACCGTGTGTATGCAACACCAGTGTCGGACTAAATCCGTCGGACCAAATCCGATGGATTTGGTGGTCGGATTTTCCGACTGTGTGTATGGGGCTTAAGAGTGGTTAAGTTGTGGGTTGCTTTACACAAGCGATAGTAGTGACAAAGTCAGTAGTGGAATAAAAAAAATATATAAATATTAATTTTCTTACAACTCATTTTATCAGTTAAATGTCCACTGTTACATTACCAAAGAACGACTGGCTATCAACTGGACCAAATCCTCTATTATGTTACTAGATACTGTTCCAGATAGCCAGGGGTTCACAGTACAAAATATTCCTGTCTCTTCTTCCTTAAAATACTTAGGGATCTATGTCACTCCTAAGCCTCTAGATTATAGTTCCCTTAACCTGTCGCCCCTATTGGGACGTATTTTGGATAAAGTTAAATTGTGGTCCAAACTTAAGTTGTCCTTGGTGGGGAAAGTTAACCTTATCAAGATTATTTTTATGCCACAGCTCCTTTATGTTTTGCACAATACAATACTTTATGTTTTGTCCCCTTAAAAATGTTTGTATCATCAACTCAATCTTTGGGTCCTTCCTATGGCTGACTAGGCCCCCAAGGGTTTGATTAGAACAACTTCAGAAGCCCAAAGATGTGGGGGGGGGGGGGGTTGGCACTGCCCAACCCGAGGCTTTATTATCTGGTGGCTCAGCTGCAGCATATTGCCTGAGCCATGCCCATAGAACCAACAGCAGGGAGAGAGAGTGTGGATTCCGTTACTGCCCTAATGTGCCATGTAACTGGTGTTAATGATGTGGTCATGGGTCTGGAGGCATTACTTATACCAGATCCAACAAACTCTTCCCCAGGTATGTCCTCATGCAAAAAGTGTGGAATATTACCAAAGTATGGGAATATTTTGGCCCAGGATATTGATCTGACTGCCCTTGGAGGGCCAGGAAAGAATTGTATTTCCTGTAAAGCAAAATTGGTAGCAGTTGCCCTGGAGATTTCTTTTGCCTGCCTCTGGACCAAAATTGCAACAGAAAATTGAAATAGATCAAACTTGATGGATATCTTATTAGCTATGTAATTCCATACTTCCCAGATTTATAATCTTTTCCAGTGTGCCAAAGGCTCCATCTTGACGACAATGACATAATCTTCTAGGCACCATCCACCAACTGCCTAGCTAGACCAGTGCCATCATAGGGACAAAAATTAATGTGCCCTGGAATGCAGAACAATAAGACTGTATTGTATAAAAACTTAAAAGAGAAAAGGTAAGTTGCCATATAATTAGTTCCCTTCAACTGAGTACAGCCCACCTGGTAACATTTCCAGTAATATTCATTGAACGGCCCCACCTAGTACAAAATGCTTTTTTTTTTTTTTTTTTTACTGAAAATGTCCTTACTGGATCCCCTTCTTGCACATTCATGGCCTAACTCTTCTGGACTAGTAGGTCACCATGAGTATGGCACACATGCACACAAAGATGAGGATCCATTGAGGATGTTTTAAGCATGTGTTAGGTATGTAATAATGTTGACATTAATTAAAGGACAACAGTAGCAAGGGTACAGTTGCCCTTTAGGGCTCTGCTTCCACGGAGTCCGCCTCTGTCCGTCGGCTCACCAGGAGATCTCTCCGTTGATCTCCGCTGAGCCGGCGGATGACAGGTCCCTCTCTGCTCACTGAGTGGGGAGGGGCTTGTCCAGCACTGCTGGTCTCTATGGAGAGATCAGCTGAAAACGAACAGCGTGTCCATTTTCATCAGATCTCACCCGATCCGATCCACCAGCGACGGATCTGGACGTAGAGCCATCTGTCTGCTTTTGGCGGATCGGACCGGGTCGGATGTCAGCGGACATGTCTCCGTTGACATCTGTTGCTTCATAGACCAGCATGGAGCGCCTGTTCAGGTCTGCCGTCAAAACTGACAGGCGGACCTGAACGGGCCGTCAGTGTGAAAGGGGCCTTAAGGTACATGATATTTCAGATTTCAACAGAGTTGAACTGCTGGTTAGGTTACTATGTTGCTAGGAGAGGCTCTGTCTTAAACCTTTAAACCTCACCTGTCAGAATACATAGAGGCTACCATTGTTGCTCTACTTCTGAAAATACTAACATGCATGCAAAAGAAAGTCAGAGACAGTTGAAATCCTATTCTCTGTACTTTTTTCAGTCTCAGAATATTATGAAACCACTCAATTACCATGACAGCCAATGAACTAGCATCATCAAAGGTTAACAATCCAACGTTCAATATTTAAAACTTACCAAATATAAAATGTGGAAACTGAAAAAGAAACCCTTTATATAGCTTAGGTAAGTTAGATGACATCTACACTTTTAATTTATAGATATCAGTAATTTTTGACCACATATTATGAGGCTGTCCATCAATTTTCCCTTTAACTTGATGTTGAACTGTGTCGCCATGTCATGTAGATAACAAAACTGAAAACAGAATGTATTGTTTTCTTTGTGTCACTTTCATGTATAGACCGACAGTTATCTTGTAAAAGTATACATGAATGAGCAACTCATCTGCTGACATTAAATACACAGAGATAGTTATCTTGCAGAAACTGAAATTATGGTTTCTGTGGTTTGTGAAAGGATGTGAATGAAAAGGAAACAGTGAAATAAGTCGTTACTTTATGCCTTCAGGTATTTTGTAGCAGAAATACATAAAGAAGGTGAAGCAGCACTTACAGCCAGGGTTCTACAAATCCCAACAACACAACACAACTGTTTTTAGGGATCGGCCAAACATACATTAGAAGGAAGTTAATGTAAACATTTTTTAATTATATCCACAGATTAAAAGACTATTGCAGTGTATTAACACATATTATGTTACTTGTTATTGTGTGTTGCGTTAAGGCAGACCATGCATTACGAATTGGCTACCAATGCACAGCAATAGGCTGAAAATAACAAATATCAGCCCGTGTGTACAGCAGCCTGTTCGATAGCTTCTGTAGAACGGGAACGGGCATGCCAGAAAAACATCTGGCTATCGGCATTCAATCAGCGCTGGCAGCCGATGGCTGCGAGCGCTGACCGGTGTGTTCTGGTGGGGGGGGGGGGCAGCCCCCCTGTCAGAACACAAAAGCTCAGCAGGGAGATGACCATACTAACATTGCATAGTTGTACAGAGACTTCCTTACAAGCTCCAGGCATAAGACTTTCCTTTTCTTTCTAACTCAGCACTCAGCATATGCATGGTGGTACATTGCAGTGCAGGTTCATTGTTCGCTACTGTAAAGCCCCATACACACGGTCGGACAATCCGCGGACCAGGTCCGTCGGACCATGTCCGTCATACTTTGTCCGATGTTGGTTTTGCGTACACACGGTCGGACAAAGTTGTCGGAAAATCCGATCATTCTGAACGTGGTGACGTTTGTTGCCTACGACGGGACTACGTAGAGTACAATAGCTTTGGTCTTGTAATGTGATCTGAGCATGCGTGGCACTTTGTCCGGTCGGACAACCGTACACACGATCGGATTTGGTGTGATCGGACCATGTTGACGGCAAAGATTTCCAGCAGGAGATAAGACTTTGTCCGTCGGTCAAACCGACGAACATTGTCCGATGGTGCATACACACGGTCTGATTTTTCAACAACCTTGTCCGATCGGACAGAATCCATGAAAAAGTCCGACCGTGTGTATGGGGCTTAACAGTGTGCTGCAATTGCAATTCATCACACCATTGTTTCCACATTATTGATATTTCTGGGATTTCCTTGGTTCCCTTGCCCTATAGTGACATGGAATAGTCATTAAGGGCTGCCAGGGGATCAAGGAGATTGACACTCCCAGAAGTGTCGTACCAAGAGCATTTGGCACCCGGGGCGGATCCTATATCTGGCACCCCCCCCCCACCTTGAAATGTAAAAACATCACATTGTGCCCCCTGCATCCTTCAATATCTTTTTGTCACTACTATGTACCCCCTCTTCACAACTGCAACTCTGGACCCCTTTGCATTATACTGCACCCTGCACCTCTGGACCCCTTTACATTACACAGCCCTTGTACCTCTTGACCCCTTTGCATTACACAGCACCCTGCACCTCAATACCCCTTTACATTACACACCCCTTGTACCTCTTGACCCCTTTGCATTACACAGCACCCTGCACCTCTTGACCCCTTTACATTACACAGCCCTTGTACCTCTTGACCCCTTTGCATTAGACAGCACCCTGCACCTCTTGACCCCTTTACATTACACAGCCCTGCACCTCTTGACCCCTTTACAT
Organism: Lithobates sylvaticus; assembly: GCA_028564925.1. NCBI lineage: Eukaryota > Metazoa > Chordata > Amphibia > Anura > Ranidae > Lithobates > Lithobates sylvaticus. The sequence goes on from CM053030.1 coordinate 409,037,176, forward strand.
TACACAGCACCCTGCACCTCTGGACCCCTTTACATTATACAGCACCCTGCACCTATGGACCCCTTTACATTATGCGGCACCCTGCACCTATGGACCCCTTTACATTACACAGCACCCTGCACCTCTGGACCCCTTTACATTACACAGCACCCTGCACCTCTGGACCCCTTTACATTATATGGCACCCTGCACCCCTTCACATTACACAGCACCCTGCACCTCTGGACCCCTTTACATTATACAGAACCCTGCACCCCATTACATTATACGGCACCCTGCACCCCTTTACATTACACAGTACCCTGCACCTCTGACCCCTTTACATTACACAGCCCTGCACCCCTTTACATTACACAGCCCCCCACAGCTCTGGATGCCTGTATGTTACACAGACACCCCCCTAACAATTCTGGACCCCCTGCATGTTACACAGCCCCCCTACAGGGCAGACCCCCCCTACAGTACAGACCCCCCCTAAAGTGCAGACCCCTCTACAGTGCAGACCCCCCACAGTACAGACCCCACTATAGTGCAGACCCCCCCCTACAGTACAGACCCCCACTATAGTGCAGACCTCCCCCCTACAGTACAGACCCCCACTATAGTGTAGACCCCTCAATACAGTACAGACCCCTCACTACAGTGCACAGAGCCCCCCCTAACACAATACAGACCCCCCACAACGATCCCCTTCTCTGGTCGCGGCTCTAATCAGTTTCTACAGTGGCTGTCAGCCGAGCAGAGTGAAGCCGCCTCCCCCTCCTTCTGCATGCACAGCCCTGTGTAGAGATAACGGAGGAGGGGGAGGCGGCTTCACTCTGCTCGGCTGACAGCCGCTGTAGAAACTGATTATAGCCGCGACCAGAGAAGGGGATCGTTGTGCCGACTGGCCTCGCCCGTGCACCCCCCCTCCCCCCCACCCCACAAAGACACTACCTCGGGGCGGGCTCTCAGTGTGTGATGGGTGGCTTGACCGCAGTATTTTGGGGGGGGAGGTGCGAGACACCTGTCGGCAGTGACCCGGGGCCCGGCGCAATGATCATGTTCTCTCAGTGGTCACGGTTCTCCCCTTCCTCCTTTAAGTCTACACAGTGCTGTGCATGTAGGAGGATGGGGAGGCGGCTTCACTCTGCTCGGCTATGACAGCCGCTGCCGAGACTGATAAGAACCGCGGCCACAGAGAGAAGGGGATAGCGCCGGGTCCCCCGGGTCACTGCAGACAGGTGCCACTCAGCGTGCGGCTCGCACCCCCCCTCCCCCCGCAATGCCACTGCCTCAGGCACTCAGTGTGGTCTGTCACCGAGCGGTGCCGCTGCATAACCCGGCGCTGTCTCCTCTTCAGTCTCGGAGGGGGGAGGGCGCTGGCCTGACCCCCCCCCCCCGGGTGGCCCGCCCCCCCGCCCCCCACTGTGTGGCACCCGGGGCCCCCACCCCCCCCCCAACAAAGTCCCCACCAGCCGACTCTTTTGAAAACACGGACAACATACCCAGAAGCTGCGGACATTTTAATGCAAGACCAAATTAAAAAGGTCAATTCAATGTCAGAAAGATGAACAAAGTCATGTCTATACAGGCCAGGAATACCCCCTTCCAAATCAATATGGCAGTAAGAGAAGACATCAATTAAAGAATTAAAATAATGTTTTGGATGACCAATATCGTCACTGCCAACATGAATTATAAGAATAGAAAGGGGGCAGCAAAGATATAATTGTGAAAGGTAAAAATTAAGATGACACCATTTTAAACCTTTAACAGTCTTCCAAAAAATGCAAACTGAATCAAATGGCAGCTAAAGATTCTCAGTATAACAACGTTGGGATGCCCTCCTACAAGCCCCAAAAAATATAGGAATGTCCAATAAACCAAACGACTGATCTAGCACCTGAAGAAATTAAAGAGAAGGGTTAGAACGTATGTATATGTTGAACTTATCAGACTCCCATCTGCCTATAAAGTTTAATAATAGTATCATCTAAACCCGTCCTGACAGCCTCAGTAACTGCTCCAATGCGAAAGGAATGGTTTGTAAAATTAAAATGTTAAAGACCTAAATAATGTAAGCATTTTTGTAGAACAGAAGTGAACTGAAATATTGTAAGAGGTTGATGATCAAGGTGAATCAAAGAATCAACACAAAATATTAGGCCTAACAGCTACAGTGCCTTGTATTCAAAAGTATTCATACCCCTTGAAATTTTCCACATTTTGTCATGTTACAACCAAAAACTTAAATGGATTTTATTGGAATTTTATGTGATAGACCAGCACAAAGAGGCACATAATTGTGATGTGGAAGGAAAATGATAAATGTTTTTCAAATAAATATGTAAAAATTGTGGCGTGCATTTGTTTACTTTACTGTGATACCCCTAACTAAAATCTAGTTGAACCAATTGCCTTCAGAAGTCACCTAATTAGTAAATATAGTCCACCTGTGTGTAATTTAATCTCAATATAAATGCAGCTGTTCTGTGAAGCCCTCAGAGGTTTGTTAGAAAACCTTAGTGAGCAAACAGCATCATGAAGGTCAAGGAACACACTAGACAGGTCAGGGATAAAGTTGTGGAGAAGCAGGGTTAGGTTATAAAAAAATATCCCATGCTTTCAACAGAGCACTGTTCAATCCATCATCCTAAAATGGAAAGAGTATGGCATAACTACAAACCTACCAAGACATGGCCATCCTCCTAAATGGACAGGCCGGTCAAGGAGAGCATTAATCAGAGAAGCAGCCAAGAGGCCCATGATAACTCTGGAGAATCTGCAGAGATTCACAGATCAGGAGGGAGAATCTGTCCACAAGATAACTATTAGTCATTCACTCCACAAATCTGACCTTCATGGAAGAGTAACAAGAAGAAAGCCATTGTTGAAAGGAAGCGATAAGAAATCCAGTTTGAAGTTTGCGAGAAGCCATGTGGGGGACACCGCAAACATGTGGAAGACGGTGCTCTGGTCAGATGAGAACAAAATTTAACTTTTTGGCCTAAAAGCAAAATGCTATGTGTGGCAGAAAACTAACACTGCACATCACTCTGAACATCACTCTGAACACACCATCCCCACCGTGAAATATGGTGGTGGCAGCATCATGTTGTGGGGATGCTTTTTTCAGCAGGGACAGGGAGGCTGGTCAGAGTTGATGGGAAGACAGATGGAGCCAAATACAGGGCAATCTTAGAAGAAATCCTGTTAGAGTCTGCAAAAGACTTGAGACTGGGATGGAGGTTCACCTTCCAGTAGGACAACGACCCTAAAAATACAGCCAGAGCTACAAATGAATGGATTAGATCAAAGCATATTCATGTGTTAGAGTGGCCCAGTCAAAGTCCAGACCTAAATCCAATTGAGAATCTGTGGCAAGACTTGAAAATTGCTGTTCACAGACTCTCTCCATCCAATCTGACAGAGCTTGAGCTATTTTGCAGGAGAATGGGCAAAAATTTCACTCTCTAGATGTGCCACACTTTTTACATAGTTGCAAAAAAAATTGAAGCAAAACCATTTATCATTTTCCTTTCACTTCACAATTATGTGCCACTTGTGTTGGTCTATAACATAAAATCCCCAAAAAATACATTTACACTTTTGGTTGTAACATGACAAAATGTGGAAAATGTCAAGGGGTATGAATACTTTTTCAAGGCACTGTAAATATTTATTAATAACTATAGAGGAACAAATTGTGGAATCACCACATGAGTAAAGATGAATACAACAACCTTTACCAAACTGGTCTCTTTTGGATTTCTGTATGAAAATAAGGATACTGAAAATAAAAGTAGAAACCTCTTGAAACATAAGCCCAGAATTGCCCCATTTGTTTTGAGGTACTAATTCCAAAATCCGTAATGCGGCAAAGTAGGACAACACAAAAACTATGCAATGCTTCATAGGGGGAATGGCATACAGTGAAAGTGGACAAAGTTGTCTTAAAATGTCAAATGAAATGGGTCTACACCCATCAGGTGTAAAAGTGTTTTTTTTTTTATAACCATTAAGGACTTGTCTAACCAAAAAGAAAACTATTGCATGGTGGAAGATTACTGAGTTTAAGAAAGAAAGATTCTGGACAAAACTTAACTATTTGTCTATGAAACAAATTGGTCATGCATTAACATACATAAAAAAGATAAGATCGATTTCTCAGAATGGTATTCAAAATTAAAGCAGAAAGCATTGTTAAATGAAAGCCACCTGTCCCATGCAGCTGAGTATTTGGTCCATGTGTGTGGCGCAAGCGAGTTTTTAATAGCATTGAAAAGGCTGATTAAATTAGATTCCACAGATGATCTGGGCAAGCACAACCTTCCGGATCCCTGTGAGAAAGTAACTGTTGGAAATGAGGCATCTGGAAACGGGAGACAAAGAATCTGCAATATTATTACATTTACCAGGACCATATTTAGCTTTTACCCAAATGTTGAGTGAATAATTTGAGCAACAATTTGGAAAAGTTCCACCAAAACAATGTTATATTTAGCCTTTTAAACAACCCAAGTACCACAAATAAAATGAGTGCACCAGATGGCTGCAAACCTCTTGGACCCAGCCGCATCTATGGACAACTCAGCAACAAAAAATAAAGTAAAGTAATCTTGAAAAATGATCTGCCATTGTATTCATCAAAATATTGAAACCATATTAGCAGATCATCTTTAAGACCACTAGATAAACGAATATGTTAAAAGGGGGATTTTAAGCCAACCGTTACAAGGCATAAATGTATAGAAAAAAATCCTAACAACTAGCATAATTCTAGATGCAAAGAAAAGAAGGCCAAGTAAAGATTGAAGCTCCTTTTAATAAAGCTTTTTTTCTATAGATTAAGAAAGAAATGGATGATTTAGGTTTAGAATTCTTAGATTTGGGAAGTTTAAATTGTAATAATGAAGTATCAACGTTGGTACCAAGAAAATCAATTGGAACAATCTCCATCAGAATACCAAAATGAGCAATGATATAGCAAAAATTTTAAATACAAAATAAACAAAGAGGAATATATGGAGGATTGATAAACAAAAAATCGTCTAAGTAGTCTAGGTAGCCTCAGCTGCCTCCCAGCATGGAGTACCAGACCATGTAATCAAGAAACTAGGCCGATGGAAGTCCCTTTGTTTTGCCACATACATCCCAAATCCCCAGGAAGAAATGGCACAAGCCTTCACCAAGCTGGCTCAATAACCACAAGAATCAATAAAGAGTTATTCCCCTATCTGAGTCTTTTGCCCCTTTTCTTGACATACCGACCAGACCACCAAGGCACACTTCAGGTCTATTTATGTTATAAGTCTTTTTATGTGTTTATATACCATAAATGATGTATGAGCCTATTTAGGCTCTTTTCAAGGTACAAGTCCCAAAGGAGAGATGCAAAAGTTTTGAATGGAGGGAAACTGAAAGGACTAGCAACCCACCCTTCAGCTGCTTCCTTGAACTTCCTTGAACATCTTCTCCCTAACGATATGACAATATTTCTCAACAGATTTCAAGTTACTTACTAAAGAACAGCCCTTACCTGAAAACCCTCAGTAAAACCATTAATTAACAGATTGGCTCTCTCCCTGCCTGGGTACAGTAACAGCCAATGAAGCATTTTTTTCAGTGTCACAGGCATGCAGGCTTTTGGAAAAAATATATATTTTAGATGAATTAGAGGCAGAAAAACTTTTAAAGCATCTTAATAAGAGATGAGTGCCGGAGCAAAAAGAACATTTGTGTTTATAATGGCAGACCGAGTTCCATCTGCACTGATTTTCATTAACCACTTGCCGCCCGCCCACCATCAAATGAAGGCTGGGTGGTGCGGCTCTCGTTCTGGGTGGACGTCATCTGACCGCCTCCCAGAAAGGCCGCTCTTGCGTTCCCCGGGTGGCACTCTGTTGCTGGGACATGGCACGACCCCGATCTGTGTAAAGAGCTGCCGCTCTTTAACCATGTGATCGGCTGTGTCTAATCACAGCCGGTCACATGTAGACACGGAGATGCTGGTAATCGGCGCTCCGCGCCTCACACTGACAAAGTGTGAGAAGAGGAGAGCCGATTAGTGGCATCTCCTCACAGGGAAAAGCTAGGTATGTAATCAGGGCACTGATCATCAGTGCCCTGATTACAATTAAGTGCCCACAAGTGCCAGCAATCAGTGCTGCCCCTCCATCCCCAGTGTGAAAGTAGCCTAAATGTTGAAAAAGACCACTGTCATTTTCAGGATATTTTTCACCAAATATACTTGCAAAGATACAAAAAGCTTGAAGTCAAATATGAAACGATCTGGCGACAGGCCTTCGCCTATCATCATCAGATTTATTGTCAAGCTTCTTGTCGGGTTTAAGAATAAATTCCTTTGAAGAAGGAAGTTAAGATAAAATGTCAATGAAATCCCCTTTTTAAATCTTTTCTTTGGCTGATAATGACGAATGAAAACTTGGTGCGAGTTCACAAGGGAGGACTTCTCTAAAGCCTCCTACGCATGAACTGATTTTCCAATGGGAAATGTGTGATAATAGGCTGTTGACGTAAAATCCGACCGTTTGTATGCTCCATCGGACAATTGTTGTTGGATTTTCCATAGACAAATGTTGGATGGCAGGCTTTAATATTTTCCACGGACAAATGTCTGTTGTCGGATTTTCCAAGCGTGTGTACACAAGTGCGTCGGACAAAAGTCCAAAGTACAAACACGCATGCTCGGAAGCAAGAACGAGCCAGAAGTGGTCGGTCTTGTAAACTAGCGTTCATAATGGAGAATTAACATTCGTGACGTGGCAGATTATAAAACCTCAAAATGCAGAGCACATTCTTTTCTTCTTTTACCTGTTGCTGACCGCCCGCCGTCAATTGACGGCGGAGCGGTGCAGCTCTTGTGGTGGGCCGCCGTCATATGACGTTGCTTGCTTTTTGGCCACTAGGGGGCGCGCGCGCGCCCGCCGCGTCGCCGGGGACCCGATGCGCGTTCCCGGCGGCCGCGATGTCCGCCGGGCACCCGCGATTGCCCGGTAACTGAGGAGGACATGGATCGGTGTGTGTAAACACACTGATCCACGTCCTGTCAGAGGAGAGGAGACCAATAGTGTGTCCCTTGTACATAGGGACACCGATCGGTCCCCTCCCCCAGTCAGTCCCCTCCCCCCACAGTTAGAATCACTCACATAGGGAACATATTAACCCCCGCAGCGCCCCCTAGTGTTAACCCCTTCCCTGCCAGTCACATTTATACAGTAATCAATGCATTTTTATAGCACGGATCGCTGTATAAATGTGAATGGTCCCAAAAATGTGTCAAAAGTGTCCGATATGTCCGCCGCAATGTCGCAGTCACGATAAAAATCGCAGATCGCCGCCATTACTAGTAAAAAAAAAATAATAATAAAAATGCTATAAATCTATCCCCTATTTTGTAGACGCTATAACTTTTGCGCAAACCAATCAATAGACGCTTATTGCGATTTTTTTTTACCAAAAATATGTAGAAGAATACGTATCGGCCTAAACTAAGGAAAAAATTTGTTAAAAAAAAAAAAAAATTGGATATTTATTATAATAAAAAGTAAAAAATATTGCGTTTTTTCAAACTTGTCCCTATTATTTTGTTTATAGCGCAAGAAATAAAAAACGCAGAGGTGATCAAATACCACCAAAATAAAGCTCTATCTGTGGGGAAAAAATTATATAAAAAAATTTATTTGGGTACATCGTTGCATGACCGCGCAATTGCGACAGCGCTGAAAGCTGAAAAATGGCTTGGTCAGGAAGGGGGTGTTTGTGCCTGGTAGGCAAGTGGTTAATGGGATAATAATGAAGCTGCTTTGCTGGTGATACTGATTTCAAAGGCTTTTTTTATAGTGATATCAAGAATAATATTATTATGCCTCTTTTTTGGTGCAAGTTACCACAACACCATTATCCCATAGTTTTTTAAGATCAAAGATAAAACTATGTTGATGTCCCTTGTTAATTTTACATTGTATTTTTTAAAAGTAACTGCCTACTCCCAAACTGTCATTTGAAGTAAAACACATAGCCAAGTGTTATTCCCCACAATGTTTTTATTGTGCATTAAAAAAAGAAAACTAATAAAATTAGACATGCTACCTGCCAACAGAACTTAACCAAAAAGTGCATTCTATGCATCCAAAAATATAGAAAAAATATACCAAATCAAATCATTATTCAACCAAAAAATAAAAAAAAAGCCTCATGCATGTGTCCTACGTCTTAATATAGGGGGTCAACAATGCCAAGAGTGTGTGAAAGCAGGGGTCCGTCGTCCGGAGATAATTCCAAAAATCATCTGGATTATTCTCCTTGAGCTCCCGCAGCAAAGGCATATGACATAATTGGTCACGATTAATAAAGCAACCAATTTTTGGTGCAATAAATCCTCCTCCTTCTGTTCCTGGACTGGACTTGGGTCAAAGCAATAACTCCAAGGCCAATAATAAATAACATGTTATCTCCTCCGATTCTGCAACATGGCTGGTTGACGAACGGCCATTCAGAAACAAACTGAAAAGCACAAATCAACACTCACCAAACTTCTACTAACACGAAATTAGCAGAAGGAGCCCAAAGGGTGGCGCTAAAGAGCTGAAAAACCACGTAGTACGTCACTACGTTCGTGTTTGTTGGCCGACAATTGTGTGCCATTTGTATGCAAGACAAATTTGGGGCCAACGCCCTTCGGACAAAAGTCTGAGGTTTTGTCTGCGGAAAATCCGATCGTGTGTACGAGGCTTAAGGCTTCATGTACACAGGACGTTTTTACAACCTCTCCTGAACGATTTAACTTGCATGCCGTGTTTGCATTTAGAAGCGTTTTTTTTTTTTTTCAAATAGCCAAAAATGAAAAATGCCTGTAAACGAAACGTGGCTAAACGCGAGCTACTACGTTTAGGTGCATTTGGCGCTTGAAATGTCTGTAAACTCAGCTTCTGAACGCATTTTTTTTTGGGTTCCAAAAAATGCCTCTAAACTCAACTGCCTAGAAACTACTGTAGATGACCCTGTGTACATGGACAAATAAGGTAACATAGAGGAGAGTTCAGGGGCAGTTGAAAAAAAAATGCCCATCTGCTCCTAAACGTCTGATTGCAGCAGCAGTGTACATGAGGCCTAACACATGTTTCAGGTACAGAAGGATTAGAATCAATGCAAGTGGAAGTGATCCCTAAAAATGCACAAGAAATATTAGGAATAGCTGAAGCAGATAGATTTGAAACTGCAGGGTTTCAAACATTAGTAGCAGAAGCAGAAGGGACAGGCAAATGAGGCTTAGAGGCAAAAGCCTCAGCAATTTTAGAAAGAGAGGTTACCAGATGGGCTTACTGTTCACCAAATGCATTAGGAGCAATAGCTTTTGCCATGGGTGCAAAGCAAAGCATCGTAACCATGGGATGTGAACGCCTATGTCCGTGCCTTTGCAGCTTAAGGTGGGGGCACTAAAAATACAGCTGAACCATGGATTTTAACTACACTTACAACTAATGCCGCATACAGACGATCAGACTTTTAGACGGACTAGGTCCGACAGTCTTTCCGACGGACTTTGCAGCAGGGGTCCGCCGGACTTTCAAATGAACGGACTTGCCCACACACGATCACGCCAAAAGTCTGACAGATTCGAATGCGATGACGTACGACCGGACTAGAATAAGGAAGTTCATAGCCAGTAGCCAATAGCTGCCCTAGTGTCGGTTTTCGGCCGTCGGACTAGCACACAGACGACCGGATTTTTAGACCGGACTCGAGTCTGTCGGACAGATTTGAAACATGTTTGATCTCTAGGTCCATCAGACTTTTGGGAAAGAAAAGTCCGCTGGAGCCCACACACGATCGAATTGTCCGACGGATTCCGGTCCGCCGGACCTAGTCCATCTAAAAGTCCGATCGTGTGTACGCGGCATTAGAGTAAAAACATCCCCATAATTTACAGAGCTTAATAGGTAAAGCTGAAATGTTCACATAAATAACTTGTAGTGACTTATTCCTTATCGAATGGCTAATTCGATCAGACAAACAAGACCCTCAGAGCAAGCAGCTCCTACTGTTTTGTCTCCTTAGCTTACCCATAATACTCTGGGAATCATGTATCATGTAAAAGGGTTTATTTGTAAATCAAATATTGTGTATAGATATTAAATAAACAGATTTAAAACCACAGTTTTTAAAACTCACACACGTGAAAATGCATGTAAATGCTCATAACAAGCTACTATTATGTGCTTCCTTTTCTTCTGCTAAGTACACCATTGAGATTGTTTTGTTAAATCTGCTTGATACGTGCTAAAATATTCCTGTTGATCCTGCCAGAAATCCGATGAACTTGTACCTTTCTGTATACCCTTGCCTGTGCTGCACTCATATCTCAAACAGCGTTATCTGTATCATCACTGTTAACACCCCTTCTTTGTTACAGATAAGAGGAGAGAGGTAGGTGTTCTGTAGTCCAAATCATGAGCAAGCAACCTGAGATAACAATGCTGCTCTTTCATAGATGCAGTTGTCACCCTAGAACAGGAAGTGTGTTAATGGCAGGATCACCAAATGAAGATACAAGAAAAAAAATTAATAAAAATAATCCAAAGCGGCAAAATATTAAACACTTAAAAAAAAATTCTCTCTCTCTCTCTCTCTCTCTCTATATATATATATATATATATATATATATTCATATTTATATTTATTTGGACCTAGTTCAGGAACAGGTAGAAATATAGTGTCTTAATATGCCATTCAATTTTGATCTGTATACTGAGAATGCTTGTTTAGCTTTTGAACGCTGAAAACATCACTCATTTTCTTTTATAGGAAATTCCTTTGTAGTGTCAACTTCTTTGTATTCTTGTATTTGTATTGCAACCTTCATACAATAAAGACATTTAGGTAAAAAATATTAAAACTGACCTCAAACTATTACAGTTTCTTTTTACTTTGCAGTATTTTGTATCATTTACTGGAGTAGTGATTGCATTGGTACAGTAGCATATGCACCGATCCATACTTATCATTGGAATGAAGGTAAATTCTCTGTTTATCTACTAGGGCAAGGATATGTATTCTCAGCATAGCATATTTAAAGTGGCAATTAAACATTTTACTGATGCCATCCCCAATGTACATCCTGGTAAGGGTCACCTCATTTTAGTCTAAAACCAGTTCTATATTGTTGTTCTATATAATTTTTTTAAAATTTCAACCATTTTTAGACACTTTGTTATCTGTTTACACATAAGAAAGTGTCTAAAAATGGTTGAAATATTTATATTTTCAATATAGACAGGTAAAAATAAATAAAGAAGTATTGAGTTGTGTAGAAAAGTAAGGTCCAAAATCCAACCATATTCCAAAGGTTACAATATGCAGTACACAAATGTACAATGCCTCTTATAATCATACCATTACATAGCTCATATGACAAGTTGGCACATACTGTAAAAGACACACTTATTCCACTCTATGAGGTAACAATTTAAAGCCGAAAGAACATCAGGTAATATAATAAAAAATGACCTATGCATGGACATAAGGAAAATAAGAAAAAGGAAAGAACAAGGTGAGGTCCAACTAGATTGTGAGCATGTGACTAATTGCCTGCGTTCAAGACAGAAGACATCATAACCTACTGCATATTGGCCAATGGCCATGTCGAAACTACAGTATAAGTAAGATTTAAAATGTTCGGAGTCCATATATAATAACCAAGGACACAAGGTTTTAAAATTAGTTTTAGTTCTTTTATACAAATGGGTCATCAAGCCCTTCATTCTCATAATATGCCATAGTTCCTTAGCCCAATCAGCTTCGTAGGGCTTACTGGAGATTTCAAATGGTGCGGTATAACTGCACGAGTTGACAGTAAAAGAAACAAAGACAATTCTTGATGCAAAGAACAGATCCTGGTAAGATTGATAGTAAAGCAATTTAAAGGCTTTGTGGTGAGGTCACTTGGCAGAATACAAAGAAGGCATTTGTCCAAAAAAGGTTGGATACGCGGGCAATCTCACCATATATGACATATTGTAGCCTTGCCTCTCCCCACATCTCCAGTAGGTATCCAGGATAGAAGGTATCGAAATGGTCCAATATTGGTGAATATATCAGAATATCAGAATATATTCTCTATAACCTTGTATTTCACAGAGCCTATATCTCTGAGCCATTTATTTTCTTTGTATTATTGAGTGAGTTGATATAATTTGACTTACACAGCATAGTGTGCTTTGTTATGCTTTGGATCTCATTGTTCTTGCTAATTGATATCACAGATGTCATCATATTTCTTGTGGTAAGGATAAATAATTAAAAAAAGAACAAAACTTGTATTTCAGGTTAGCATCTCTTTGAAAATAAACATAGACCATTGCTTCCATTATTCTGCGAGACCCAATAGGTAATCTGAGCCAAATTTCTGCTTTTAGGTTTATTTATGGTGACATTGAGCTATTATTATAGGCGTGCACACAGGGTGTGCCAGGTGTGCCTGGGCACACCCTAATCACCCTGTGTGGGGCAGATTCCTCCTGTTTAAACCCCTGCTATTTCAGCAAAGCCAACAGTGCTCCTAAAAAAAATTGTAAAAAAATAATTAAAAAAATAAAATTGTAAAAAATAATACAAAATAAAATAAAAACTACTGACACCATCCACTGCCCTACTAACACCAATCTCTGCCCTACTGACACCGTCCACTGCTCTACTGACACCGTCAGTATATATACACATGCATGTGTTTGAGCTTTGAGGTGGACACCCTACTGCAATAGGCTGTGCACACTCATGGCTACTATTATATATTTATATATCATTATGTTTAATCTCGTCCTTGCCATTTCCAGGTTTGATGTTGACTTTTAGCAAAATTCTTAAAGGAGTTGTAAAGGCAGAAGGTTTTTTATCTTAACGCATTCTATGCATTAAGATGAAAAACCTTCTGTGTGTAGCAGCCTCCCCAGCACCCCCTAATTACTTACCTGCACCTCATCTCTCTCCAGTGATGTCCACGATTGCCTAAGCCATCCTGATTGGCTGAGACACAGCAACAGCACCATTGGCTGTCAATCAAAGTCAGTCAGCCAATCAGGGGAGAGAGGGGACGTGGCCAGGCCGGGGTTCGTGTCTGAATGGACACAAGGAGCTCTGATTCTGCTCCAGTGCCCCCATAGGAATCTGCTAGCTATAGGGGCACTTGAGAGGAGGGAGGGGCCAGGAGCAGCAAAGAGGGACCCGAGAAGAGGAGGATCCGGGCTGCTCTGTGCAAAACAAATAGCATAGAGGAGGTAAGTATAATATGTTTGGTATTTTAATAAAAAAAGAACGAGCCTTTACAATCACTTTAATTCTGGTTAAAATCCTTTTTCTTATGTTTTTTTTATTTTTTTACAATGTTCTTTCTTATCATAACAGTAAGATAGATGGCTAATTCATCTACTCGTAATCACATAAACTAATGAATATTTTTCATGTGTCTGACATTTTTATTTGCTGAAAAGACTATTTAAATTATAAAAAGCATAGAAGCCTAAAAACATTTTCAGACTGTAATTGAACTTGAAATTTTCTGCTTCATAACAGAGACTAATTTCTTCAATTTCAATAAAAAATGAATGGTGTATTTAGTAACCTTTTACCATTGTATTATTACTTTTTCAGCATCCTTTATTACTAGTAATAAAATATGAACACTGTATAAAAGCAAGGAAAATAGTAAAAGCAATGTGTTTGTGGAAGAAGATAATAAGCATATTCCAATGTATTTGTGTGTGAATAATAAGCAAGACATGACAACAAAGAATGTCCATTTTTACTTGGTGTTCAGATATTGACCATGCTTATTACTGTGTTTGTATTTTATTCCTGAATCTGAAGTTATGACATTTTTTTCTTGATTGTAAATGATAACAAGCAGGGCCCTTTGATTCCTTCCTGTATTAAATTGTATTGTAATAGTACTGTATGCCCTCATGTTGTAAAGCGCTGCACAAACTGTATAATAATTACCGTATATACTTGAGTATAAGCCGACACGAATATAAGCCGAGGCACCTAATTTTACCACAAAAAACTGGGAAAACGTATTGACTCAAGTATAAGCCTAGGGTGAGAAATGCGCAGCTACTGGAAGTGAAAAAGAGGGTCAACAATGCCCATTTGCAGCCTCACTGTGCCCATTTGCATGCCTCACTGTGCCCATTTGCATGCCTCACTGTGCCCATTTGTAGCCATAGGTCCCCTGAACTTAAAACTTGGTAGTTAAGGGTTCCTAGATGCCCCCTAGCTGCAGCCAAAGGGCCCCGAAATGACATTGCTGCAGGTGGACACAGTTGACCGGCTTTGGGGCCCTGTATCTCGGGGCCACTTGGTGCTAGGAACCCCAAATTTGGATATGTTGTAGTGTTGGTTCCACTGGGGGTACCTAGCACCAAGTGGCCCCGAGATACGGTGCTGCAAAGTTGGGTTGGAAAATGTAATTTTTTTTCTGCAGAAACGTGCTTGACTCGAGTATAAGCCGAGGGGGGCACTTTCAGCACAAAAAAATGTGCTGAAAAACTCGGCTTATACTCGAGTATATACGGTACTTTACAGTATATTCATAGTAGCATTTATGTCAGCCATACATGGATCGAAATTCGGCCAGTTCAGCAGGGCCGGACGAATATCGATTTTTTTTTATGGGCACCATGGTTGTACAAAAGTTAATCTACTGATCGACTTCTGTACAACCAGCCTGCCAGGTTTTTCCTGGATCGATCACATGGCCAGCAGCAATAATCATTGTATTCTGACAGTGAGGAAGTCTCCCTGCAGTCAGAATACAATACCTCAGTGGGGAGGATTCCCCCATCCACATTGAGTGTGTGGATGGGGAAATCAAGTCATTTTTTTTTCAATGACTAATGTATGAGTTGCCTTAAAGGAGAAGTACAGCCAAAGCTCGTTTGGATGTACTTCGCCTGTGGATCACAGAAGTTTGTTCTGCACTCCTGTGCCCCTTTTACAGCAGATAGCAGGCTGAAGCCCGCTGTCGGCTGATGTCACAAAGCAGGTCCAGGCTCGGTCAAGATCGCCGGCTGGCCGCTCCCACCCCTTCCACAGCCCAGCGCTCCAGTGAGCACAAGGGGGAGGGGGCAGGGCAGAGAACCTCTCTGCTTGGGGAGCTCTGAGAACTGAGTGATCGGTGGTGTTTGATCACTCAGTTCCCAGTCTTAGAGGCACCAGGGGACAGGTGCAGCATTGCTCCGATGCTGCATCCACTAGGTAAGTATGATTCTTGAAATAAGGTAAATCCCATGCTTCTCTTTTAAACCATTTTGGTGGAATATTGTACTTTAAAAGAAATGTAAATTGTTTCATGTTTGAAAGAGATCAATTTAAAGTAAAGGTAACATTTTTAGTGATTTTAAAGGTTCTTTGTTTCTTTTAAATAACAAACATACCTGCTCTGCAGGAATCAGGTGAGGATTTTGTAACCAGACTCAAGTACATACTGGCTAGGGATTCTTTGTATGCTTTTTTGGGGAAAAGCATATGTGTAGTTTTTTTTCTCCCATTTTTTGATAAATGAAGGAGGTTCATCATTGGCTTGGGTACGGTATAGGTGAAAATTGACTGCGAGAGTGAATTTTAGCATGGGAACAGGGATTTTTTAGGATGAATTTATACCTTGGGAAAGCTTAGCTTGGAATTTCTTCTTTGTGGGAGTTTTGCACGGGAAGAATTTTTTGGCGGCGATGAGAATTTTGCACATGGGAAAGTATTGTGGGGAGGGGGACTTTTTTCTAAAGTGAGTCAGCTGGAGTGAAACTGTATCCTGGAGATTTTTGAACAGTGCCTTGCCACTCATAGTTGATTGTTTGCTTCAGTTGCACTAACAGGGACTGAAATGCTCCAGGAAAGCTCTTTTCATGCTGAGCTAATCAAAATGACCACAGTTGATCACAGTTGAAAGTCAAATGGCTTTGTGTGCCATTGAGAAGGTGATTAGCTAAACCTTATTGAGTTTAAAGCGTTTGTTACCGCAACACTTTATATTCCTGATATGTGCCTGCTGTACCATATACTTGTACGAGAAAGTATACTGTTCTCCTTGTATTGCTTCCTTTACGCAAAATCCCTGATGTTCCTGCCAGTCCTTCTGCTTTCCTATTAAAAACTGACCACACTATGCAGGAGAGCACATCGTGGTCAGTTCTCTAGCAATGCTGGGAACTCTGCCTGCTTTCCTCCAACGATCAGACTTGTCCTGACACACCCCCACTCCACAGCCGTTTTAATTAAAACTAACAAATGCAAGCTGAACACAAAAAGGTAAATCACAAAATCCTTCACAGTGTAATATAAAAGAAAAAATGTGCAGCGCAAAAAGTGAAATTAAGATAAAATAACATAACATAAAAGTTCATATCCAACAAATGATGCGAAGTGATGTGGATGAGAACACCCAGTGACTGTCAATCATCAATCGAATATTGCAGTGATAAATCCTCCACCATACGAATAAAATACTCTTACCAGATGTGATAAGTAAAAACGCATGGACCCAATGAGGGATAAAACGTGAGACACCGATCTGGCCAATCCGAGACTCAATCTGGAGCTGTATGCTGATCAGGAACAATCCAAGATGTCCTTAGGTTGAAGATGCAGCTTCAAACAGGATGTAGTCATACAAGTGTGATGCCCAGTTCGCATTCCTCTCTTTTTTCTGGGCATCGCACTTGTATGACTACATCCTGTTTGAAGCTGCATCTTCAACCTAAGGACATCTTGGATTTACTTCACATCTGGTAAGAGTATTTTATTCGTATGGTGGAGGATTTATCACTGCAATATTCGATTGATGATTGACAGTCACTGGGTGTTCTCATCCACATCACTTTGCATCATTTGTTGGATATGAACTTTTATGTTATGTTATTTTATCTTAATTTCACTTTTTGCGCTGCACATTTTTTCTTTTATATTACACATGTTATAAGTAGCACTGAGTAAATACAGCTGGATAAAACAAAAACTGTATCTGTGTTCATTTCAGGCTGCAAAGCAACAAATGTGATTATTTAAAAGGTGTGTGTGTGTGTGTGTGTGGGGGGGGGGGGGGGGGGTGATTCTTTTCTATACCCACTGTATATAGGTAAGCTTATATTGAAATAGGTACGATATCAGGTGGTGAGACCATTGCTCGTCCTCATGGAGTCTGAGCAAGGTGAATTCAGGTGAAACAGGCAGAGACATTTGTAATAAATTATTCATCAATTCAAAAACGTCAGACCAAAAGGAAGTGATCATGGGACATTCCCAGAACATATGCAAATAGGTGTAGCTGGCAGCAGGGACAAGGAGGATTCCCACTCCGGATACATCCTGTAGAGTTTCACAGGGGTATAGTAAATCCAATGTAAACATTTTACTAGTATAAAATTGTCCCTAAAGTAAATTACCAACTTGGGACCCTATCCAGGGAGCAATGGAGGCTGGAGTTCAATATTTTGGGGCAAACCGATAACAGACAGCCCCCTGCCCCCGCTGGAGATGAACTGGAATGCAGCGATTCCCCCTACAGGGGAGACAGGTGGGAATTTGGCAATTACATCCTCCCCTGCGAGGAAGATTATGGGAATGAGTCCGCGATCAGAGGCCTCCTTAGCTTAGGAAGGAGGCAGATCAGGCAGACATGGATCCATGTTGCAGATCCTCGCTCCAGGGCCATTGTTTCTCCTCCAGGCCGAACAGGAAGTGGGCTCTGACTGAGACCCGATTGGCCGGGAGTCCTAAGACCCCCTGGCCAATCGGGTCTCAGGAACTGCTTCCTGATTGGCCGGGAGAAGAATCAGGAAGACAATCGGGAATATATATTTGTTATTGTCACACAAGTAGGTGGGCTCGGGGCACAGTGCGAATGTGAATAAATGTGCAATGAATGCGAATGTGAATGAATTACATATTCTTGACCCTTGAACGCTGTAACACACCTCTAACCCCTGTACTCTATATACTACATACTCCTGATCTCTGCAAGGGAAGTTGCACTTTGCAAAGGGAATTTTCCTCAAAGCTTAGTGGACGAGGAGAGACTCTGCTGACTTCCACTATCCAATCATGTGCAAAAACAAAATGCATTTTTTTCCTTGCATATGATTGGGTATTCTTGCAAAGTGAAACTTCATCACATTCACTAAGCTCTGAGGTAAATTCTCTTGTACCGTGCAAATGCCCTTGCAAAGTGAACAGCCTATTTGCTTTTAGTAAATAACCCTGTGTGTTACACACACCTAACCCATGCATTCAATATGTTACAGACTCCTGCACAACACAATGTTGTACATTACATGCTCCTGTTCCATGCACTCTGTGTGCTTTATTGTTCATTACATATCCCTGACAAAAATACTCCTTGTTTCAACAGGTACTGGTTGCTAAGTCTACCTGAAAGTTCTTCTTTAGGGTGGCTCTGTCAAAATGTTAGCTACTTTGTTCAGAAAACCCTAAGTAATAGAAATGGTTACATTTTTTTAAATGATTGTGCTGAGATTTACTGTACATGTGTCTGTGAGATTCTTGCTTGTGGTAGCGCATCTAAAGTATATGTTATTGGCACAAGGGAAGAAAGCACTGGACCACAGCAATAAGGTCAAAACGGGCCTCAGGTGAGTAAAAGTAAAGTATTTTATTCCATAGGTAATGGGGGTATGGAGTACCAAGGCACACAGCAGCCTGGACACAGTCAAGCAGAAATCATTATGGACCGGAACTATAAGTACCTGGAGGCTGGGGCCACATGGATGACACAGAGGCTCCGACGGCTGGGCTGCAGGGCAAGATGTCATGAGAAAGCCACTGACAAGGGGTCCCGACTAGGAACACAGGATGCAAAAATACAGAGTCCTATGTACTGGAAACACAGGCACAGGTTGGAAAAACCCACAGCAGTAGCCCAAAACACCAGGGCCCGGCGGCCGATTGAGCCGGGCCTGTCACACAGAAGTTACGGCAGGGCCTGGCGGAAGTCGAACAGAGCGATCTGCGGGCTGTGGGCAAACCCGAGAGCTGGAACTGGTCCAAAGGCGCTGATGCCAGGGAGAACCAGGGGTATAACACGGCCAACAGGAAAGACTACATGTTTCAGGGTCAAGCCCCTTCCTCAGGTCAAATGGTTGTCGGCAGGAAACAGGGTGAATATATAAGGACATAAAAATGAAAGGATGGGAAGGGAAGGAGGGACTGGGCGCCCATGTCTTCCATGATGCCCCACCCTCATTGATAAAAAAAACATTAAAAAACAACTAAAAACCACAAGTGCTCAAAGTGTATGTATAGAAAAATAATTAAAAAATTGTAAAGATGAGAAAAGAAAAAGAAAATCGGACCTAAATGATAACAATGAAAACAATTTTAAAAATAAAAGTAATAAAAAATAATAATAAATATTAATAAAAATAAAAAGATAAATAAAAAAATGATGAAGGAAAAAGAAAAAAAAAAACTAAATATACTATTACATTTATCCAGACTAACACTGCTACAATTAAATAACAATATGGACCTCAAGTTCTTAATTTAACCGATTGGGCGAGAGAGTATTGACCTTGTAAATTCATAAAGTTTTACATTGACATAACTGCAGGAATCTCTCATTATTCAATAAGACAACCCTAATTCAACGTACACACGATCAGAAATTCGGCCAGCAAAAGACCGATGAGAGCTTTTGGTTGGAAAATTCAACCGTGTGTATGCTCCATCTGACTTTTGCTGGCCGAATTCTGTGTATGTTCTCAATTTTTCGGTCGGAAAAAGTTCTGATTGTAAATCCCGATCGTCTGTAGAAATTCCAACGTGCAAAATTCCTACGCATGCTCGGAAACAATTCAACGCATGCTCGGAAGCATTAAACTTAATTTTCTCGGCTCATCGTAGTGTTGTACGTCACCGCGTTCTTGACGGTCGAAAGTTCAGCAAACTTTTGTGTGACCGTGTGTATGCAAACCAAGCTTGAGCGGAATTCCTTTGGAAAAAACATCCAAGATTTTTCTGAAGGAAAATCCGCTTATGTGTACGCGACATAGATATAAATTCAATGGCCAAAACAGACAAATCTTTAAAGTTCTTGTCATGGTGGGTAGCAAAATGGCTCATCTGCACCTCTCTTGATGAACCTGCGGAGCTCACCAACCCCAAATTGGTGTGACCCACATACAATAGGTTGCATGGGCACCGCAGGACATATACAACAAATTGAGTGGAACAAGGGACAAATTGTCTGATGGAATAAGTTTTACCGGAGCCGTCATGGAAAGAGGACTGGCCATGAGTGATAAATTGATTATTGGCACAAGGACTATGGAATATGTATGCCATTCATACTGTTAGTATGCTCAGGATTTACTTTAAAATGCCTCCTCAGGCCTTTCCAGTATTAGAGCAATTTGGTCACACCCACTATTCATACACCATATCATTACTCTCCTAAGGCCCCTTTCACACGATCGGACCGTTCCGATCTGCCTGTCAGTTTTGACGGCGGACCTGAACGGGCGCTCCATGTTAGTCTATGGAGCGTCGGATGTCAGCGGAGACATGTCCGCTGACATCCGACCCGTTCCGATCCGCCAAAAGCAGACATATGGCTCTACGTCCAGATCCGTCGCTGGCGGATCGGATCGGGTGAGATCTGTGGAAGCGGAGTCCGCCTCGTGTGAAAGGGGCCTTAGAGTGCTCAAACGTGCCCCAGGTCTGTTTAATCCTAGCTATTTCACTGTGGAGGAGCATATGGCCTTCTCTTGTTTTGGGATTGCCATGCCTAAAAAAAAATGACATGTGAGGGAGGAGGTCACTTCTTTTAAATTTTGATATCATCCAACAAGGAGATTACACAGGGTTATGACAGTACGGGAATGGAGAAGTAGAGGAGCATGGGGAAGGCGAGTAAAAGTGAGTTGGGAAGCGGATTTAACAAACACAGTCAGTTTTCCTGAATGGGCAAAGTGACGAGTCTGTTTAACAGAAATAACCTTGTCTTCAGAAAAAAATGAAGGCTAGATATAAGGGAACAATCAGTGCTGATTTGTTTTTAAATTTAACAACTCCTGAGCCGTCATCCTCATCATTGCTGCATTAGTTATTGGGCCAGTGTCAGTGACCTACAGGCCTGGACCTTGGACAGAAGTATAATGTATTTAGGTTTGTGTATTATAATGACTAGTGATAACGCTATGGGGTTGTTTAACTAAAAGCAGATTAGTGCAAGGGTAATTGCACTTTGCAACACAATTTTCCCCAAAAGCTTAGTGGTTCAATTTCACTTTGCAAAGGATACCCAATCGTGTGCAAGTAAAATTGAAAAAACAGCATTTTTGATTGCACATTATTGGATGATGGAAGTCAGCAGAGCATAACCTCATTCATTAAAGTGGAGCTTTATCCACAACTTGATAAACCTAATGTTCTTTAGCAAAGAAAATGCATTCCATATTATAAATTATGCTACCAAAATTAGTAAGTGTGTTACAATTTGCCTCCAGCATTGCTCCTGTTTCTTCTTGCTGGAGGTTGCCATTTTGCTAAAGCCCAGAGCACCTGAACAGCAGTAAATATTTATGGTGTCAGCAGAATGGCCTCTACAAATTCAGCACAGTGCCTAAAAATGGAGAGAAACTGAGCATGTGCAGAGCAGGTTGAAACAGTGTATTACTGGATTTCAAACAGCATAGGCACTTATTTTTTATGTTTTACATAGCTATACCTACAAAAGGGGCCAGCCTGAAGTGATCTAGCAGGACTTAATTTTCTGACTAAAGTTCCATTTTAAGCTTTGGGGACAATTCCCTCACAAAGTGAAATTTTGTTATCCCTTGCAAATCTATTTGCCTTTAGAAAATCAACTCCTATGAATGCATATTTTTGGGTTTGCCCTGCAGTTTTGCCAGATTGCTGAAAAGGCATAATACACTGTGTATTCCTATGGGGTATTTTTTATTTGTCTGTTATATCGTAGTGTAGTTACAATACTATAGCACAGCATAATTGCTTGCTACGTGCAAACTAGTGTCAGGTCTATTCTAATTAGCCTGATTAGCCTGATTAATTACCATGATTCCTAACCTGATTAATTAACCTCATTCTATTTTACGTCTAAATGACTGAAGTCTGGTACCTCTCGGTCAATATTTCAGGCATGCAATTTGAGCTGTAATCATGAATCTATTCCAGTACAAAAACACTGTAAAGTTCTCACAAAGACCTAATTATTTCCACAGGGTATAGTGAGCATGTCTCTTTACTAGAAGATAAAAGTACAGCACATATGGTATAAGGGTCCATTAAAATGCAGTGGCTAGTGTGCGGTACAATCTGGCTATATAATTGTAGTGCTTATGCGCCGATCACCATGCATTGCACTATTCTTTTTTTTTTTTTTTAACCAACTCTATTGAAATGTCACACAGTGGCATTTCATTAAGTTCTATTGGCCACCACACAATGCCATGTGGTGAATTTGTTCACACTGTGTTGCACTGAAATTTTCAGCACACACCATCCACACACCACTGCAACAAAGTGGTGTGAACTGGGCAAGTAGAAGACAAGGCATTTTGCTTTGGCTTGTGGTGGGACTGTGCTGGAATAGCTGCCCAACAATGTTCCACTGCACCCACTGTAAATGGACCCTAATGCCCCGTACACACGATCGGAAATTCCGCCAGCAAAAGTCCGATGTGAACTCTGGGTCGGAAATTCTGACCGTGTCTATGCTCCATCGGACTTTTGCTGGCGGAATTCCTGCCAGAAAAAGATTGAGGGCAGGTTCTCTATTTTTTGGTCGGTAAAATTCCGATCGCCTGTACCAATTCCGTCACGCAAAATTCCTACGCATGCTCAGAAACAATTTGACACATGTTTGGAAGCATTGAACTTAATTTTCTCGGCTCATCGTAGTGTTGTACGTCACCGCGTTCTTGACGGTCGAAAGTTCAGAGAACTTGTGTGACCGTGTGTATGCAAGCCAAGCCAAGCTTGAGCGGAATTCCGTCGGAAAAACCATTCAAGATTTTTCCGACAGAAATTCTGCTTGTGTGTACGGGGCATAAGGCTGCAATCACACCTGAGCATATAGTTTTCAGGCGTTTTTTAGGGTGTTTTTTGGATGTTTTTGTACAGATGTTTTGAGGTCCAAAGGTCACCAATGTAAAAAGCAGTAAAACGCCTGTAATCTGCCTAAAAAGAAGCTCATGTACTTTTTTGAGCTTCAGGCATTTTGCTTCAGGTGACAGAACGCTCAGATGAACAGTGGCCATTTAAATGAATGGGATTTTGCTTGTTGGGCTTTTTGGAACTTTTGAGGTGAGCATTTTACGAGCTGAAAACGTTCAGGTGTGAATGCAGTCTAAATGTTTGCTACTTGTGACAGCAAGAAGAAACTTCTTATTGAACCACAAAAGAACAGCAGCAGAGTGATTGGGGTTCATTATATAACTAGTTGTGTTTAGACTAGAGGATGAGGGATATATTACACTTTAGTATATAATGTTACTTTTTTTTAATGTTACAAGCATTCAGAGATACTGTATAATGCCTAACAAGGCGTTATAATGGGTATTGTTGAAACTTATGATGGTGAGGTATATTATAACACTACTAGAATAGACATAGAGAGAAAGTAAAAAATTATATCAAATAACAGTTCAAAAGAGATATACTATATATAAACATATGTGTTTAGATTTCACCTTGAGCTATTGAGGTCTGAAAACAGCAGTTTTTTGTTTAACTCACTGGAAAGACATAGATGACAACATTTGAAAATGAGCTGTTGTCTAAACAACTAAATACAAATTATTAAAATAAATACTGTATGATTATATAAAGTAATATATATATATATATATATATATATATATATATATATATATATATACACACACACACACACACTATATGGAGCAGTGGAAGAAGGTGGCCTGGCCTGATAAATCATGTTTCCTTTTACATCATGTGGATGACCGGGTGCTTGTTCGTCACCTGGAGAAGAGATGTCACCAGGATGCAATATGGGAAGAAGGCAATCCAGCGAATGCAGTGTGATGCTTTAGACCAGGGGTCTCAAACTGGTGGCAAAACTACAAGTCCCATCATGCCTCTGCCTGTGGGAGTCATGCTTGTAACTGTCAGTCTTGCAATGCTTCATGGGACTTGTAGTTTCACAACAGCTGGAGGGCACCAGTTTGAGACCCCTGCTTTAGACAGTGTTCTGCTGGGAAATTTTGGTCCAGCCATTCATGTGGATGTTACTTTGACAAGTATCACCTACCTAAACATTGTTGGTGACCAAGTACACCCCTTCATGGAAACAGTATTCCCTTGAACATTAGTTAAAAGCGTTGACTTGGCCTCCACATTCTCCGGATCTCAGCCATCTGTGGGATATGCTGAAAAAACAAGTGTGATTAATGGAGGTTCCACCTCACAACTTACAGGACTTAAAGGACCTGCTACTGATGGCTTTGTGCCAGATACTACAATATACTTTCAGAGGTCTAGAGGCATCCATACTGCAATGGGTCAGCGCTGTTTTGGCAGCAAAGGTGGACCAACTCAATATAAGTTGGGTCATGATAATGTTGTGGCTGATCAGTGTATATTTGTACCCAGTGGCAGCTGGTGCTCGATAATTCGAAGTGGCGGCAAACCAACGCTATTCTCTATTGTCACACAACTGGGTGGGCTTCGGGTGCTGGGCTCTGCGCCCCGAGCCCACACTTTTTTGAAGCCTATTAGAGCCTCTGGCTCTAATCACATGCTTCAACCCCCCCCCCCCCAAATTGGAATCCATGCATCGGGTGCCCTGTATGTAGACTAGGGGCTGGACATATGTCTAGGTGCTTGGCGCATTTGGCATTAATTCATTTTAATGGCCAGAATAAATTATTATTCTGGCCAATGAAATAAATTAACACCCAAGCAAACGTTACTCATGTTTACAAGTGTCAAGCTTTTTTTTCTGCCTAAATGGGGAAAGGCGTCTAGGAGAGATAGCAAAAATGTTTTGTGTGCTTGAGGCCTTGAAGGTGCAGAGTGACATTTCTAGAATGTATCATCTTATAGCTTCATTAGAAGGTGATATTGAAAATACTTCTGAGAAATTCTGCATATTTTCACCCATGCAAATATAAATGATCATAAAATATGTTACAATGCCAGACTGAAGCATCAGGCCCTTCTTTAGTGCAATGACAGGCAATCATTACTTGAACACTTGCACATGTATGATACGTAAGGCAGAACACAGAACTCAGTAATGAACAAACCACATATAAAACTGCTAACCTATGTTTGAAAGTGTCTTTGGATGCACCTTATGGACAAAAAAAATAATGATCAGTATCAGATAAAAGCCTAGTATTGCTCAACAGGGTTGTGTATGTAAAGGAGCACACTAGCCATTAACAGGCTGTGTGATTGTATGGAGAAGTTGCAAGTAATATTTACTTTTATGTATATACAGGCAGCAGAAACCTTTGTTGCTGAGCCAACTGCTACTTGACCAGTGTAGCCTAGATAATACCCACAGGCTGCTACAACCATATACTCCCCCTTACTTAACCCTAAAATAAGAGGCCACACCATCTTGTGGAGTAAATGGCCGCAACAGCCTTTTATTAAATGTAAACTCCAATTAACTCATATATAAATACCAATAACGATAAACACATAAACAAAAGTTTGACTATAAACGTATATATATAATTCTCGGTGTATATATATGAAACCACCAGGGGGCACTGCGGGATTTTACCGTAACCAACTGGCCTCCACCTGTACCGCCCGGAGACAAACACCTTTCCCGCAGTGCACCAACGAGTAATCATCAAATAAATTTGATGTACTACACCGGAGGGGCCATCTAATGATGAGCCCCCCACACACCGGAGGGACCATCTAATGATGAGCCCCCCACACACCGGAAGGGCCATCTAATGATGAGCCCCCACACACCGGAGGGGCCATCTAATGATGAGCCCCCCACACACTTACCACCTCCATAACTGCTACCGTCACTGACAAACAAACAAACACGCCAACTCCTTGCTGTCATGACGCCAACGCTGTTCCTGCTCCTGAAATGACAACAAAAAACATTAACACCTCCAAAACCATCACCTTTACATTAGGGAGGGTGGGTGGGAAAACTGCCTCCTCGTGTACTGCCAGCTTCCCACTGAGGCCTTTAGTCCCGCCCCCTCTTTTTATACGGCCGCTCCCCCTGCTGCTTACAGGGCCAGCCCTGCCTGGCCACACCCCTTTTTCCCTTCCTGTGTGTCACTAGACACACTGTCATGTCCGGCCCTACACTACCATTACCCTGCGGTCCATTCTTGTTCCGGCCCTCTCTAGATGCTTAAAGAGGAAGTAAACTTCCATCTTTAAAATTTACCAATGGGTAAGCCTATAATAAGGCTTACCTATAGGTAGTGCAAATCAGGTGTTCTCAACCTCAGTCCTCAAGTCCCCCGAATGGGCCAAGTTTTGGGAACTTCTCTTAGATAAAAAAGCTTTTATCAATACCATGTCATTGATATTGATTTGAAGCAGCTGTGCAAAGTAAAGGAAAAACTGAAAACATGGCCCGTTGGGGGGTACTTGAGGACTAAGGGTGGAGAACCACTGGTGTAAATCTCTACTAAACGGTGCCCGTTTAGGAGAAATTTACTGTACGTGTAGCTTTGAGTGCATTGTGATTCGGACCAGGGGCAACTAACAGTTCTACAACTGCCCATTTTTTTTTTAACAGAAAAGTTTATTAGACAAATCAGCATTACAGTACAAAACGATATAGTACATGCACAACTGCCCATTTTAAAGCAGGAGATAAGGGACAGCCTAGAAACTGGCCTGGCATTTTCATATTTGGCTCATAGCTATTTGGTGTGCGCAGCCTATTGCATTAGGGCACAAATACACATGTGTGTAAATAAGCAGAGCAGTGGATAGTGTCAGTAGAGCAAAGATTGGTGTCAGTGTTTTTTTAATTTTTATAATTTTTTACAATTTTATTATTTTTTACAATTTTTATTTTTTTATTTTTTTAGGAGCCCCTTTATGTCAGACCCCTGATGTCTCACCTTTGAAGCAGAGAAAGAAACTGAGGACAGAGATTCCCCACTCTTTGCAGCCTGCAGTAAACATAGTTTACTATGCTTCAAGAATGAAGACAGGAGCGATCGGTACAGATCACTCACTGTGTTCATTCAGAAAAGGAAGGGGCCAGTTAACGAAATATTTACCAGCCCCTTCCCCACTCTTGAGAGGAAAGGAGGAAAGCTGACAGCACTGCAGGGGTGAGACAGGAAGCAGGGGGAATTGGCACCAATCGGGGTGATTAGGGTGTGCCCAGGCACACCCGCCACACCCTGTGTGCATACCTATGCTCATAGCCATATAGAGAATTTGATTTATCACAGTATGAAATAAAAAACACAAATAATCACATCTCCTCTGAGTTGCATAGTGAATTGCATAATATTGTCCAAGTTTATAGTCATCTTTGCTGATAAAGCAGACATAGTTTACGGCAAAGTAAAGTCAGGATCATTTTCGGATTAGATTATTCATTTCATTTTTCATCTGTGGCTCTTTGCTGCTAATATGTTGCTCTCAGTAGCCTCTCAATAAGCACTTGGTACCTGGATGTCTGAAAAATATCACAATATACTGTAGGGGTCACATAATTATAGGCTCAAACTTAAATTATGTAATTGATATCATTGCCTTAAAATGCCAATCATTATTTAATATGTTTGTTCATTTTTCATACCGGAGTTGTTATGGCTCACCAAAACCTGTTTAGCAGGTTATGCGCCAGTAATATTGCAAATGTAGATATGCATGTAGGGAGCTCAGTTTAGTTTTTTTTTTTATCTTGGCATTCTCGTGATAATCCTGACCACCACACTGCTGTCTGTAATTTGCTAATCTGGGAATCCCTTTTGCTTACCAAATTATAACGCTGGAGTGGTAATTACAAGCACAGCTCCTACCTCACGGGTCAGCAACCTTTTTCCACCTAAGGGCCGGATTCAATGTATGTGAATGCATGGAGGTCCTCTGCCCCCTCCCCCCATAGAAGTTTCCTGTGCCCCCCAAAGCAGTGTCCCCTGCTCCACAAACATCCCACTGTACCCTGCTCTACCAACAATCCACTGTCCCCTGCTCCACCAACACTCCTCTGTCCCCTGCTCCACCAACAATCCACTGTACCCTGCTTCACCAACACTCCTCTGTCACCTGCTTCACCAACAATCCACTGTCCCCTGCTCCACCAACAATCCTCTGTCACCTGCTTCACCAACAATCCACTGTCCCCTGCTCCACCAACAATCCTGTTCCCTGCTCCACCAACAATCCACTGTACCCTGCTCTACCAACAATCCACTCTCCCCTGCTCCACCAACAATCCACTGTCCCCTGCTCCACCAACAATCCTCTGTCACCTGCTTCACCAACAATCCACTGTCCCCTGCTCCACCAACAATCCTGTTCCCTGCTCCACCAACAATCCACTGTACCCTGCCCCACCAACTATCCTGTCCCCTGCTCCACCAACAATCCACTGTAGTGGAAGGCTTCTCTAAAACGTTTGCAATAGAACGAGCACATCGCATAAGAAGCCGCGCCCCTTCCACCGGAGATAGACCCAGGCCAATTATTATTAGATTATTGAATTGCCAAGATAGAGATAATATATTGTCTAAAGCAAGACAGAGAGGCAACATTGAGCATAAGGGCCATAAAGTATCCTTCTATCCGGATTTTTCGGTGGAAGTACAGAAGCAGAGGGCGAAATTTAAGGATGTCAAACGGCGATTATTTTCACTAAAGATTAAATATGCAATGTTGTTTCCGTCAAAATTACGTATTACAGATCGGGATGGAGTTCAATTTTTTGATACACCCGACGCAGTTAGTACATGGCTGGATGGAAGAAAGGAATAGCTTAGGCATAATTATTGAAGAGTAGATAAGATGGAGTCAGATGAGAGGGGGATTTTTCACCTTCAGAGTCTACCTGTAGTCTTTTTTTTTTCCCCAGGGGGGGGGGGGGTTATTCCTCCTGCCCCACCTGGGTAGTTACATGGTACAGCCGTAACGTTGGAAATGGCTACAGTGGGCCCCCAGTATGGGTCCCGTGTGGACAAGAAGTATGTTGTTGTAGCTGATTCCCCCCCCACTAGGGAGGGACTTTCAGCTTGGGATGATAGTGTCCAGATACAGATTGAAGTGAGTTGGGAGGGGGGAGGGGGGGATGGAAGTAGTAGGATTTTATGGAGTGAAACAGGGTTGGGGAGGGGGGTGGTTATAAGGGTGGGTGGTGTGTGTGGGTGGGCTCCCCCATTTTTTTTTTTTTTTTTTTTTTGTATATTTTTTTTTTTTTTTTTTTTTCTTTTTCTCTTCTTTTTCTTTTTGCTGCTCCTCCTCCTCCTCCTCCCCTCCTCCTCCTCCTCCTCCTCCTCCTGGCCTTCTCTCTCCCCCGTCTTCTATCCTTCAGGGATTACGGTTATACCCCAAAAAACTCTTACTCTTTATTCTTTATTCTTGTCTTTACTTTTTATTTTAACGCAAAATGACAAGTAAAATTAAAGTGATGTCTTGGAATGTCAGAGGATTGGGGGATAACAGAAAGAGAAGCGCGGTAAAAGAACTAATTGAATTCTATGATCCCGCAATAATCTGCCTGCAGGAGACACATAAGGGGAAGGAGGATGACAAAATGTTTGATAAATTTAAATATAAACATGGATTTCATGCTATATACTCAACATACTCCCGTGGAGTTAGTATTTTGATCTCAAACTCTATTAGGTTTACCTGTAGGCAGTGTATTAAAGACCCGATTGGCCGATATTTAATGTTGTTATGCTCCATAAATGATAGAATAATCCTCTTGGTAAATGTGTATATTCCCCCACCATATAAGGACGATGTGTTAAAAAAGGTTTTTGAAAAGATGGCGCAATGGCCTGATGTTCCTACAGTGATAATTGGGGACTTCAATAATGTATTAAATGAAGAGCTGGACAGACATAGCAACAAAAAGAGTAATGGAGGGGGAAAGACCACAAGATGGGCCAACCAGATACAAGAGATGGGTCTATCAGATGTATGGAGAGTAAGATACCCGGATAGTAAAGAATACTCATGCTACTCAAGTACATATAGATCATTATCCAGAATCGACATGGCTTTGGGAAATGGTCATTTTCTCCAATTAGTCAAAACAATTCAGTACGAATCAAGGGGAATCTCGGACCACTCCCCATTAACTTTGACTTTAGAGTGGACGGAACAGTTGATCCGGCCAATGTGGAAAGTTAATCCACAGTGGCTGTCCCTGATTCCAGAGAGTAGTAAAATAAAACATCTGCTAATGGGCTTTTTTGGAGATAATAAGGGCTCAGCTTCAGCGTTAATGGTGTGGGATACAATGAAAGCATACCTCAGAGGCTTAATAATTAAAGAAATATCTAAAATTAAACTAGCCACAAGACAGCGGGAGGAAGAGATAACCCAAAGAGTTAAGCAGACCGAACAAGACTACATATTAGATTCTAATGAGGAGAAATTTAGAGCATGGCAGGACGTACAGATGCTATATAAAAATTTGATTATAACTAAGGCCGAAAATACTAGATTCATGCAGAACCAAAAGCACTACGAAATGGGGGAACAGGTGGGTCATATGTTAGCAATGATAGCACGGAACCAGGAAGGCCCATCCAGTATAGTTGCCATTGAAGACGAAAAGGGGATAGTAAAGTATGATACAGAGGGTATCCAAAAGATATTTGTAGATTTCTATTCACGGTTGTATGAATCTGAAATCCTAAATGTAAAGGAAAAGACTGAACAATTCTTAGACAAGTTAACTATGCCCAAATTGAATTCAATGGAAAGAGAATCCTTGGATACCCCTATAACTATGGTAGAGTTGGAGGAAGCAGTGGGACAAATTCAAAACAATAAATCTCCAGGGATGGATGGACTCCCCGTGGAGATATATAAAATATACGGTCAGATCTTGATCCCAGAACTTCTTGAAGTACTGAATGCAGCATATATCACACGGGAACTCCCTAAATCAATGATGGAAACAATAATAATTATAATTTTAAAACCGGATAAAGACCCACTAAAGCCTGGCTCTTATCGGCCAATATCTCTCCTTACATCTGATGTTAAAATACTAGCCAAGGTCCTAGCAAATAGATTGTCTAGATACATTGATACTCTGATCCATAGGGATCAAACAGGCTTCATCCCCTCCAGATCAGCAGCCACAAACATTCGTAGGCTCTTTCTGAATCTACAATTACCAATGGATAACGGGGGAGCTGGTGCCATCCTGTCATTGGATGCTCAGAAGGCTTTTGACATGGTAGAATGGGAATATCTATGGATGGTACTGATTGCCTTTGGCATAGGCCCAGGCTTTATAACCTGGCTAAAAATACTATATAAAGACCCCAGGGCAAAGTTGAGGATCAATGACACTATGTCACCAGCTTTCCCGTTGTCCCGGGGGACTAGACAGGGTTGCCCTCTGTCCCCCTTGCTGTTTGCATTGGCAGTGGAACCACTGGCCGCTGCAGTCAGACAGTCTGCGGGGATAGAGGGATTCCAACGTGCAGGAAGAGAGGATAAAATAGCTTTGTACGCAGATGATGCCTTAATTTTCCTTAGTGACCCCACAAAATCCTTAGAGGAACTCATGAATCTTGTATCTGCATTTGGACAGCTCTCTGGGTTTCGCATCAACTGGGAGAAATCGGTGTTAATGCCGCTACATAATGTAAACACTTCTTTACCAGACTGTGCTAAACAAATTCAAATAAAACACAGAATTAGGTACTTAGGGATTGAGGTAACACGGAAAGTGGGGGATTATATTGACCTTAACCTTAGACCATTATTGACTAGGCTCAAAGATAAATGTCAGACCTGGTGCAAACTTCCATTAACCGTGATTGGAAGGGCAAATCTTATAAAGATGATCTGGGCCCCACAATTATTATATATTTTTCACAACTGCCCGATGTGGATAGCTGCATTTTGGTTTAAAAGGATAGAATCGCTTTTTCGCGAACTTATCTGGAAGAAAAAATATGCACGTATTAAACTAACAACTTTAATGCTGGCCAAAGATGAGGGGGGACTCGCTATTCCACATCCAAAAAATTATTTTTTGGCCTCACAAACCCAGCATTTCTATGGCTGGACAGAAGTAGATGAGAATGATCCGATACAAGCATTATTACTCCCACTGGGTAAAGGATACTCATTGATGTCCCTACTAGAGACAAAAACTTTTCAAAAAGATAAGAAATTCATAACAGGCGGACTATTTAATAAGGTATGGCTAGCAATAAAAAAGATTACTAGTATTGCTGGCTATACCTCCTATACACCAATATGGAATAACGCAAATTATGAGGAAGTACAGAGATTGGAGGGATTTGGGTTTTGGCAAACTCAGGGGCTGAGATTTGTGGAACAACTGTTTTGGAATGATAATATAAAATCATTTGCGCAAATATCTGAGGAATTTAGGATTCCAAGACAGAGGTTCTTTCAATATCTCCAGCTTAGACATGCCTTTCATGACCAGGCCCGTACATCTGTATTTATGCTTAACGAATCCAAAATAACAACACTGTTGAAGAAAAGGGACCAAAAGAAGGGACTTATATCTAAAATTTATGAGATAATGCAGAAAAAATTTGAGGAAGAGGTAGAGGTGCCGGCTAGGAAGCAATGGGAGCGAGACCTGGGAGCACTGACTGATGCTCAGTGGTCGGAGGTCTTGTCTGCGATCCCAAAGGTATCACTGTCGGATACTCAAAAACTAACACAAATCTTTATTACGCATAGATCATACTATACACCTGAGAAACTATTTAAGTGGAAACGCAGAGAGTCCCCTTTATGCCCCCGATGTAGTGGCGCACCGGCTAATTTAATACACATGTTGTGGAGATGTCCCAAACTCCATCGATATTGGCAGGATATAATCCAAAATATAAATAGCGTACTAGGAATAGAAATGCTATTAGATCCAAATCTATGCTTATTAAATATAGTGGCGGAACCAAATATCTCAAAAAATATCCATACCGCACTGACGAGAGGCCTATTTCAGGCACGAAAACTAATAGCCCAGAAATGGATATCTATATATCCTCCGACGGTTGAAGAATGGAGAACACAAATAAAAGAAACTATATTAAAGGAGGAATTTATTTATACACATAGAGGGAGTCGAGACAAATTTGATGCTATTTGGAAAAGATGGGTAGAGACCTGGGATAATGAAAATAAAAGATGAACCAACATGGGTAGAGGTTGATATTTGGAGGGGATGGGAGGATGGGGGGAGGGCTGAGGGGGCTGGAGGAGGTGAATACAGGTGGGGGCGGCAGAGGAAAAAATTCTCCCTTTTTTTTTTTTTTTTTTTTTTCTTATTATTATTTTATTTTAGTATTATTATTGTTGTTATTATTAATGGTGATGATAATAATAATAATATTTTTTTTTTTTTTTTTTTTTTTTTTGGGGGGGGGGGGGGGGGGGGGTGGGTGGTGGTGTGGCTGGTGTGGTGATGGATGATGAATGCTAGAAGTTTATGTATCTGGGATGAAATGTATGCTTAAATGTATAACTTGTATTGTTAAGAAAAGAATTAAAATAAAAAAAGTACTGAATTAAAAAAAAAACAATCCTCTGTCCCCTGCTCCACCAACAATTCTCTGTCCCCTGCTCCATCAACAATCCTCTGTCCCCTGCTTCACCAACAATTCTCTGTCCCCTGCTTCACCAACAATTCTCTGTCCCCTGCTCCACCAACAATCCACTATACCCTGCTCCACCAACAATCCACTGTACCCTGCTCCACCAGCAATCCACTATACCCTGCTCCACCAGCAATCCACTATACCCTGCTCCACCAACAATCCACTATACGCTGCTCCACCAACAATCCACTGTACCCTGCTCCACCAACAATCCTCTGTCCCCTGCTCCACCAACAATCCACTGTACCCTGCTCCACCATCAATTCTCTATTCACATAGTGTCCTCTGCCCCCCTGCACCCTACCCCACACACACAAACACACTGTGTAGGTATAACTCTCCTAATGTACACAGGTGTACAGCACAGCAGAAAGCAACATCACAAGCTGGATGGGGGCAGGAACTTCTGAAGCTAACTTATCACATTAACAGGCTGGTGATTGGTTGCTAGGATCTGAAACAGCTGCTGCTGTGTCTCCAGTGTGAAAGCCCTGAGGGCTTTCACAATGGAGCGGTGCGCTAGCAGGACGGTAAAAAAAAGTCCTGCTAGCAGCATCTTTGGAGCGGTGAAGGAGCGGTGTATTCACTGCTCCTATACCGCTCCTACCCATTGAAATCAATGGGACCCCGCCAGGATACCGCGGTAATACCGCTGGCAAAGCGCCGCTGCAGTGGCGCTTTGCGGGGAGTCTTAACCCTTTTTCGGCTGCTAGCGGGGGTTAAAACCACCCCGCTAGCGGCCGAATATCGCGGCTAAAACAATGGTAAAGCAGCGCTAAATATAGCGCTGCTTTACCGCCCCCGCCCCCACCGCCCCAGTGTGAAACCAGCCTTAATGTAAAAAGTTAACTCCATCGGTTCCAACCCCCTTCCAGCCCTGTGATACCGGCCGCTCGTCTCTCTCCAATGAAGAGGACAGTGGCGAAAATGTCCACAGGCCGGGAAGCTGTGAATTAATCACGGGCACTGACAGGACATTTAGTGGTGGCGGACCGTAGGTTGCCGACCCCTGCTCTACCCAATAGCAGGCAGTTCCCACA
>CM053030.1:409072533-409115480 GCA_028564925.1 Lithobates sylvaticus
CATGCATGGCAATCAACTTAGTTTGAAGCCATTCTGTAATACGTATTTACTTTATTTATTGCTTTCTACCAGGCTCCCTATAGGCCCTCGGCAGTCCCTCGCTTTTTTGGTATCTGCACATGACCATTTTTGCGACTCTGACTTGGTGCTGTTACTGCTCTGTGGTACGTATCGCTACCTTCTGCCGAGACTGTGTGGTTCAGTCCTGTGTGAGGGTGTGGGTACCGGTATAGCCTAAAAATTACATGCGTTTAGAGTGCCCTTAAGCCACAGTGATTTATATCTCTTCATTATACACAATAATTTTTGTTCTTTTGCATTTCAATAGACTCACCTTCTGTCGGTACAAAGTGACTCAGTGACCCTGAAGAAGCCATTGTTTGGCGAAACATGTCGGTCATCTCCATCTAACAGCCCCATTGTACCTATGATCTATACAGTAGTATAGACCTTTTAAATCCATTTTCTAGCCAATATTGTATGGGCTTGGTTCCTCAGTCATTTCAGAGGCCTCCTTCCCCATTCCTAAGTGGGCCTCAGTCTGACTGACGGACCAATTTTATGTATTTTTTGTGTATATTTTTTCTTTTTCTTTATGTGTTTGAAATATTTTTGACAAATAAATAATGATGTAAAAATCTTTTTACAAAAAGTTACGAGTGTTCTTCTTCTTAACGAGTACCGCTATAATCCCCTGTCCCTATCCCTGTCCATCTACTTACCATTTAAATCGGGATGAGGTACAACCTAACCTGAGTATCCCAAGCCTTCCTCTCCACAGTGATGATACAGATAACGCTGTTTGAGATATCAGTGCAGCACAGGCAAGGGTGTACAGAAATGTACAAGTTCATTGGATTTCTGGCAGGATCAACAGGAATATTTTAGCACGTATCAAGCAGATTTAACAAAACAATTTCAATGGTGTACTTAGCAGAAGAAAAGGAAGCACATAATAGTAGCTTGTTATGAGCATTTACATGCATTTTCACGTGTGTGAGTTTTAAAAACTGTGGTTTTAAATCAGTTTATTTAATATTTCTACACAATATTTGATTTATGAATAAACCCTTTTACATGATACATGATTCCCAGAGTATTATGGGTAAGCTAAGGAGACAAAACAGTAGGAGCTGCTTGCTCTGAGGGTCTTGTTTGTCTGATCGAATTAGCCATTCGATAAGAAATAAGTCACTACAAGTTACTTATGTGAACATTTCAGCTTTACCTATTAAGCTCTGTAAATTATGAGGACGTTTTTACTTTAATGCCGCGTACACACGATCTGACTTTTAGACGGACTAGGTCTAGAACTCTCCTCTATGTTACCTTATCTGTCCATGTACACAGGATAATTTACAGTAGTTTCTAGGCAGTTGAGTTTAGAGGCATTTAGAACCCCAAAAAAATGCATTCAGAAGCTGAGTTTACAGGCATTTCAAGCGCCAAATGCATCTAAACGTAGTAACTCGCGTGTAGCCACGTTTCGTTTACAGGCATTTTTCATTTTTGGCTATTTGAAAAAAAAATGCTTCTAAATGCAAACACGGCATGTAAACGTGGAAAAACAGACGTTTAAAACGTTGGTTACTATCTGTCAAGTTAAATCGTTCAGGAGAGGTTGTAAAAACGTCCTGTGTACATGAAGCCCTAAGCCTCGTACACACGATCGGATTTTCCGCAGACAAAACCTCAGACTTTTGTCTGAAGGGCGTTGGCCCCAAACTTGTCTTGCATACAAACGGCACACAATTGTATGCCAACAAACACGAACGTAGTGACGTACTACGTGGTTTTTGAGCTCTTTAGCGCCACCCTTTGGGCTCCTTGATTTGCGCTTTTCAGTTTGTTTTTGAATGGCCGTTCATCAACCAGCCATGTTGCAGAATCGGAGGAGATAACATGTTATTTATTATTGGCCTTGGAGTTATTGCTTTGACCCAAGTCCAGTCCAGTAACAGAAGGAGGAGGATTTCTTGCACCAAAAATTGGTTGCTTAATTAATCTTGACCAATTATGTCATATGCCTTTGCTGCGGGATCTCCAGGAGAATAATCCAGATGATTTTTGGAATTATCTCCGGATGACGGACCCCTGCTTTCACCAACTCTTGGCATTGTTGACCCCCTATATTAAGAAGTAGGACACATGCATGAGGCTTTTATTTTTAATTTTTGGGTTGAATAATGATTTGATTTGGTATATTTTCTATATTTTTGGATGCATAGAATGCACTTTTTGGTTAAGTTCTGTTGGCAGGTAGCATGTCTAATTGTATTTGTTTTCTTTTTTTTAATGCACAATAAAAACATTGTGGAGAATAATACTTGGCTATGTGTTTTACTTCAAATGACAGTTTGGGAGTAGGCAGTTACTGTTTAAGAAATACAATGTAAAATTAACAAGGGACACCAACATAGTTGTATCTTTGATCTTAAAAACTATGGGATAATGGTGTTGTGGTAACTTGCACCAAAAAAAAATAAAAAATAAAAAAAAGAGGCATATATCACTATAAAAAAATCCTTTGAAAATTAGTTTGCAATAACTCCATCAGTACCATCAGCAAAGCAGCTTCATCATTATTATCCCATTAAAGAAGAAGAGAATGTGCTCTGCATTTTGAGGTTTCATAATCTGCCACGTCACGAATGTTAATGCTCCATTATGAACGCTAGTTTACAAGACCGACCGCTTCTGGCTCATCCTTGCTTCCGAGCATGCGTGTTTGTACTTTGGACTTTTGTCCGACGCACTTGTGTACACACGCTTGGAACATCCGACAACAGACATTTGTCCATGGAAAATATTAAAGCCTGCCATCCAACATTTGTCTATGGAAAATCCAACAACAATTGTCCGATGGAGCATACAAACGGCTGGATTTTACGTCAACAGCCTATCATCACACATTTCCCATTGGAAAATCAGTTCATGTGTAGAAGGCTTTAGAGAAGTCCTCCCTTGTGAACTCGCACCAAGTTTTCATTCGTCATTATCAGCCAAAGAAAAGATTTAAAAAGGGGATTTCATTGACATTTTATCTTAACTTCCTTCTTTAAAGGAATTTATTCTTAAACCCGACAAGAAGCTTGACAATAAATCTGATGATGATAAGCGAAGGCCTGTCGCCAGATCGTTTCATATTTGGCTTCAAGCTTTTTGTATCTTTGCAAGTATATTTGGTGAAAAATATCCTGAAAATGACAGTGGTCTTTTTCAACATTTAGGCTACTTTCACACTGGGGATGGAGGGGCAGCACTGATTGCTGGCACTTGTGGGCACTTAAAGCGGTTGTATACCCTCTTAAACATTTTTTTTTTGGTAACTACCTGCAAGACAAAGTCATAATGAGCTAGTATGACTAGCATACTAGCTCATTATGCATCACTTACCTTAGATCGGGGCCCCCGACGCCGTGTTCTTCTCCCCCTCCGGCCGCATCCATATCAAAACAGATACCCTTCCAGGTATCGCCGCTCCGGCCAATCACAGCGCCGCTGCGGCGCTGTGATTTGCCAGAGAGGCGAGGACGTCGCTCCGCGCATTCGCGCGGGACACTTCAACTGCGGTGAGCCGCAGTTGAAGATGGGGATTAACCCTGTAAATGCACCGTTGTCTACGGCGCGCATGCGCCGTAGACAACGTTGTAAAACGTTCTTTTCAAATATCTCCTAAACCGTGAAGGTTTAGGAGATATTTCTTGTACCTACAGGTAAGCCTTAATCTAGGCTTACCTGTAGGTGCAAGTTAATTTTTAGGGTATACAACCACTTTAATTGTAATCAGGGCACTGATGATCAGTGCCCTGATTACATACCTAGCTTTTCCCTGTGAGGAGATGCCACTGATCGGCTCTCCTCACACATTGTCAGTGTGAGGCGCGGAGCGCCGATTACCGGCATCTGTGTGTCTACATGTGACCGTCTGTGATTAGACACAGCTGATCACATGGTTAAAGAGCCACGGCTCTTTACACAGATCGGGGTCGTGCCATGTCCCAGCAACAGAGTGCGGCCGCCAACGCCACACTACGTGCCACCCGGGGAACGCAAGAGCGGCCTTTCTGGGAGGCGGTCAGATGACGTCCACCCAGAACGAGAGCCGCACCACCCAGCCGTAATTTGATGGTGGGCGGGCGGCAAGTGGTTAATGAAAATCAGTGCAGATGAAACTCGGTCTGCCATTATAAACACAAATGTTCTTTTTGCTCCGGCACTCATCCCTTATTAAGATGCTTTAAAAGTTTTTCTGCCTCTAATTCATCTAAAATATATATTTTTTCCAAAAGCCTGCATGCCTGTGACACTGGAAAAAATGCTTCATTGGCTGTTACTGTACCCAGGCAGGGAGAGAGCCAATCTGTTAACCACTTTAAGACCAGCCTCGTTTTGGATTTTAGGTGTTTACATGTTTAAAACAGTTTTTTTTGCTAGAAAAAAACTTAGAACCCCCAAACATTATATATTGTTTTTTTTCTAACATCCTAGAGAATAAAATGGCGGTCGTTGCAATACTTTTTTTCACACGGTATTTGCGCAGCGGTCTTGCAAGCGCACTTTTTTTGGAAAAAATTCACTTTTTTGAATAAAAAAATAAGACATCAGTAAAGTTAGTCCAATTTTTTTATATATTGTGAAAGATAATGTTACGCCGAGTAAATTGATACCTAACATGTCACGCTTCAAAATTGCGCCCGCTCGTGGAATGGCATCAACTTTTACCCTCAAAAATCTCAGTAGGCGACGTTTAAAAAATTCTACAGGTTGCATATTTTGCGTTACAGAGGAGGTCTACGGCTATAATTATTGCACTTGCTCTACCGATCGCGGCGATACCTCACATGTGTGGTTTGACCACCGTTTTCATATGCGGGCGCTACTCACGTATGCGTTCGCTTCTGTGCACGAGCTCGTCGGGACGGGGCGCTTTAAAAAAAATGTTTTTTGTTTTTCTTATTTATTTTTCTTGATTTTATTTATTTTTACACTGTTTTTTAAAAAAAAATTAATTGGCTCACTTTTATTCCTATTACAAGGAATGTAAACATTCCTTGTAATAGAAAAAAGCATGACAGGTCCTCTTAAAATATGAGATCTGGGGTCAAAAAGTCCTCAGATCTCATATTTGGACTTCAATGAAAAAAAAAAAAAAATGTCATTTAAAAAAATGACATTTGAAAATTCCTCTTTAAGAGGTATGGGCGGAAGTAACGTTTTTGACGTCGCTTCCGCCCTCCTATGGTATAGAGATGAGTGGCGGCCATCTTAGCGTCACTCATCTCTAGACACAGGAGGGGAACGGACCCGATCGCCTCCGCCGCTGCCGACGGTTCCGGTAAGCGGCGGAAGGCGCGGGAGAGCGGCGGGAGGGGGGGCACCTCTCCCGCCGCCGGTAACGGTGATCTCGCGGCGAATCCGCCGCGATGACCACCATTATCGGACAGCCGACCGGCGCCTGAAGAGATGGATACCTCGGTTGTGGCAGCAGCTGCTGCCATTACTGAGATATCCCTCTTAAAAAAAAGGGACGTACATCGTCGTGCGCCGGTCGGAAAGTGGTTAATTAATGGTTTTACTGAGGGTTTTCAGGTAAGGGCTGTTCTTTAGTAAGTAACTTAAAAAATCTGTTGAGAAATATTGTCATATCGTTAGGGAGAAGATGTTCAAGGAAGCAGCTGAAGGGTGGGTTGCTAGTCCTTTCAGTTTCCCTCCATTCAAAACTTTTGCATCTCTCCTTTGGGACTTGTACCTTGAAAAGAGCCTAAATAGGCTCATACATCATTTATGGTCTTGGCCCTATGACCGATAGCGATGTGGATCACATAAACATGTAACAATATACGACCTGAAGTGTGCCTTGGTGGTCTGATCGGTATGTCAAGAAAAGGGGCAAAAGACTCAGATAGGGGAATAACTCTTTATTGATTCTTGTGGTTATTGAGCCAGCTTGGTGAAGGCTTGTGCCATTTCTTCCTGGGGATTTGGGATGTATGTGGCAAAACAAGGGGACTTCCATCGGCCTAGTTTCTTGATTACATGGTCTGGTACTCCATGCTGAGAGGCAGCTGAGGCTACCTAGACTACTTAGACGATTTTTTGTTTATCAATCCTCCATATATTCCTCTTTGTTTATTTTGTATTTAAAAATTTTGCTATATCATTGCTCATTTTGGTATTCTGCTGGAGATTGTTCCAATTGATTTTCTTGGTACCAACGTTGATACTTCATTATTACAATTTAAAATTCCGGAATCTAAAAATTCTAAACCTAAATCATCCATTTCTTTCTTAATCTATAGAAAAAAAGCTTTATTAAAAGGAGCTTCAATCTTTACTTGGCCTTCTTTTCTTTGCATCTAGAATTATGCTAGTTGTTAGGATTTTTTTCTATACATTTATGCCTTGTAACGGTTGGCTTAAAATCCCCCTTTTAACATATTTGTTTATCTAGTGGTCTTAAAGATGATCTGCTAATATGGTTTCAATATTTTGATGAATACAATGGCAGATAATTTTTCAAGATTACTTTAATTTATTTTTTGTTGCTGAGTTGTTCATAGATGCGGCTGGGTCCAAGAGGTTTGCAGCCATCTGGTGCACTCATTTTCTTTGTGGTACTTGGGTTGTTTAAAAGGCTAAATATAACATTGTTTTGGTGGAACTTTTTCAAATTGTTGCTACTTTTTAGCTCTGGGATGAGTGTTTTTCTAATAAAAGAATTATTATTCACTCAATATTTGGGTAAAAGCTAAATATGTTCCTGGTAAATGTAATAATATTGCAGATTCTTTGTCCCGTTTCCAGATGCCTCATTTCCAACAGTTACTTCCTCACAGGGATCCAGAAGGTTGTGCTTGCCCAGATCATCTGTGGAATCTAATTTAATCAGCCTTTTCAACGCTATTAAAAACTCACTTGCGCCACACACATGGACCGAATACTCAGCTGCATGGGACAGGTGGCTTTCATTTAACAAGGCTTTCTGCTTTAATTTCGAATATCATTCTGAGAAATCGATCTTATCTTTTTTATGTATGTTAATGCATGACCAATTTGTTTCATAGACAAATAGTTAAGTTTTGTCCAGAATCTTTCTTTCTTAAACTCAGTAATCTTCCACCATGCAATAGTTTTCTTTTTGGTTAGGCAAGTCCTTAATGGTTATAAAAAAAAAAAAACACTTTTATACCTGATGGGTGTAGACTCATTTTATTTGACATTTTACGACAACTTTGTCCACTTTCACTGTATGCCATTCCCCCTATGAAGCATTGCTTTTTAATGCAGTTTTTGTGTTGTCCTACTTTGCCACATTATGGATTTTGGAATTAGTACCTCAAAACAAATTTGGCAATTCTGGTTTCTACTTTTATTTTCAGTATCCTTATTTTCATACAGAAATCCAAAAGAGACCAGTTTGGTAAAGGTTGTTGGGTTCAATTTTACTCACGTGGTGATTCCACAATTTGTTCTTCTATAGTTATTAATAAATATTTACAGTGCCTTGAAAAAGTATTCATACCCCTTGACATTTTCCACATTTTGTCATGTTACAACCAAAAGCGTAAATGTATTTTTTGGGGATTTTATGTGATAGACCAACACAAAGTTGCACATAATTGTGAAGTGAAAGGAAAATGATAAATGGTTTTGGTTCAATTTTTTTTGCAAATATGTAAAAAGTGTGGTATGCATTTGTATGCAGCCCTCCTGAGTAAATACTTTGTATAACTA
Source organism: Lithobates sylvaticus (assembly GCA_028564925.1). Taxonomy (NCBI): domain Eukaryota; kingdom Metazoa; phylum Chordata; class Amphibia; order Anura; family Ranidae; genus Lithobates; species Lithobates sylvaticus. The sequence goes on from CM053030.1 coordinate 409,080,271, forward strand.
CCTTTCGCTGCAATTATAGCTGTAAGTCTTTTTGGGTATGTCTCTATCAGCTTTGCACATCTAGAGTGACATTTTTGCCCATTCTTCTGTGGGAGTTATCATGGGCCTCTTGGCTGCTTCTCTGATTAATGTTCTCCTTGACCGGCCTGTCCGTTTAGGAGGATGGCCATGTCTTGGTAGGTTTGTAGTTGTGCCATACTCTTTTCATTTTAGGATGATGGATTGAACAGTGCTCTGTGAGATGTTGAAAGCATGGGATATTTTTTTTATAACCTAACCCTGCTTTAAATTTCTCCACAACTTTATCCCTGACCTGTCTAGTGTGTTCCTTGGCCTTCATGATGCTGTTTGCTCACTAAGGTTCTCTAACAAACCTCTGAGGGCTTCACAGAACAGCTGCTCAAAAGCGTAAATGTATTTTTTGGGGATTTTATGTGATAGACCAACACAAAGTGGCACATACTTGTGAAGTGAAAGGAAAATGATAAATGGTTTTGGTTCAATTTTTTTTTGCAAATATGTAAAAAGTGTGGCAAGCATTTGTATGCAGCCCTCCTGAGTAAATACTTTGTACTTTTTGGGGATGTTTCTATCAGCTTTGCACATCTAGAGAGTGACATTTTTGCTCATTCTTCTTTGCAAAATAGCTCAAGCTCTGTCAGATTGAATGGAGAGAGACTGTGAACAGCAATTTTCAAGTCTTGCCACAGATTCTCAATTGGATTTAGGTCTGGACTTTGACTTGGCCACTCTAACACATGAATATGCTTTGATCTAAACCATTCATTTGTAGCTCTGGCTGTATTTTTAGGGCCGTTGTCCTACTGCAAGTTGAACCTCCATCCCAGTCTCAAGTCTTTTGCAGACTCTAACAGCTTTTCTTCTAAGATTGCCCTGTATTTGGCTCCATCTGTCTTCCCATCAACTCTGACCAGCCTCCCTGTCCCTGCTGAAAAAAGCATCCCCACAACATGATGCTGCCACCACCATATTTCACGATGGGGATGGTGTGTTCAGAGTGATGTTCAGAGTGATGTGCAGTGTTAGTTTTCTGCCACACATAGCATTTTGCTTTTAGGCCAAAAATGTTGTTCTCATCTGACCCGAGCACCTTCTTCCACATGTTTGCGGTGTCCCCCACATGGCTTCTCGCAAACTTCAAACTATAATATTATAACCTAACCCTGCTTTAAATTTCTCCACAACTTTATCCCTGACCTGTCTAGTGTGTTTCTTGGCCTTCATGATGCTGTTTGCTGACTGAGGTTCTCTAACAAACCTCTGAGGGCTTCACGGAACAGCTGTATTTATATTGAGATTAAATTACACAAGGTGGACTCTATTTACTAATTAGGTGACTTCTGAAGGCAATTGGTTCCACTAGATTTTAGTTAGGGGTATCACAGGAAAGGGGGCTGAATACAAATGTACGCCACAATTTTTACATATTTATTTGTAAAAAAAAATTTAAAACATTTATCATTTTCCTTCCACATCACAATTATGTGCCTCTTTGTGTTGGTCTATCACATAAAATTCCAATAAAATCCATTTAAGTTTTTGGTTGTAACATGACAAAATGTGGAAAATTTCAAGGGGTGTGAATACTTTTAAATACAAGGCACTGTAGCTGTTAGGCCTAATATTTTGTGTTGATTCTTTGATTCACCTTGATCATCAACCTCTTACAAAATTTCAGTTCACTTCTGTTCTACAAAAATGCTTACATTATTTAGGTCTTTAACATTTTAATTTTACAAACCATTCCTTTCGCATTGGAGCAGTTACTGAGGCTGTCAGGACGGGTTTAGATGATACTATTATTAAACTATTAGGCAGTCTGATAAGTTCAACATATACATAAGTTCTAACCCTTCTCTTTAATTTCTTCAGGTGATAGATCAGTCGTTTGGTTTATTGGACATTCCTATATTTTTTTGGGCTTGTAGGAGGGCATCCCAACGTTGTTATACTGAGAATCTTTTGCTGCCATCTGATTCAGTTTGCATTTTTTGGAAGACTGTTAAAGGTTTAAAATGGTGTCATCTTAATTTTTACCTTTCACAGTTATATCTTTGCTGCCCCCCCTTTCTATTCTTATAATTCATGTTGGCAGTGACGATATTGGTCATCCAAAAGACTTTGGATGTGCTGTTTAATGATAAAATGGGATTTGTACAGTTTTACATTCACCTCTTCTTTGGCTTTCTTCATTTGAAACCTTTGGAGAAACCTAGAAGGTGAGTCAACAAATCTCTTGAAAAATGTATGTCTTTAATTGATGTCTTCTCTTACTGCCATATTGATTTGGAAGGGGGTATTCCTGGCCTGTATAGACATGACTTTGTTCATCTTTCTGACATTGAATTGACCTTTTTAATTTGGTCTTGCATTAAAATGTCCGCAGCTTCTGGGTATGTTGTCCCTGTTTTCAAAAGAGTCGGCTGGTGGGGACTTTGTTGAATTAAACTCGCTTGAGTCTTGATGACTGACCGGTTATTGAGTCTTGATGACTGACCGGTGTTTTGTTTATTTAATATCTGTTTAAGGTTTAAAATGTAATATTATTGCATTATTTTAATTCAAACCAATAAATGTCCCTTAGCTAATTTTTGTCTCAATTATTATTTTGCTTATCAAACTATTCTCTACATATATATATATGTGTGTGTATATGTATATATATATATATATATATGTGTGTTAAAATCATTTGTGTATGGGGGACCTGCAGCCTACGATCCCATGGGAAAGTGTAGAAAATGCCCCACAATTGCTGTGTGTTGGTACGACAATTACAGGGGTTAAAACAGCAGCTTATATGCATGTCTTTAAGCCCACGTTCAATAGAAAATCTTCACTGAAGTCTGCTGGGAAACTGACACTTCTGGGAGTGTCAATCTCCTTGATCCCCTGGCAGCCCTTAATAACTATTCCATGTTACTATAGGGCAAGGGAACCAAGGAAATCCCAGAAATATCAATAATGTGGAAACAATGGTGTGATGAATTGCAATTGCAGCACACTGTTACAGTAGCGAACAAAGAACCTGCACTGCAATGTACCACAATGCATATGCTGAGTGCTGAGTTAGAAAGAAAAGGAAAGTCTTATGCCTGGAGCTTGTGAGGAAGACTGTACAACTATGCAATGTTAGTATGGTGATCTCCCTGCTGAGCTTTTGTGTTCTAACAGGGGGGCTGCCCCCCCCACCAGAACACACCGGTCATCGCTTGAATGCCGATCACCAGATGTTTTTCTGCCATGCCCATTCTACAGAAGCTGGATTTTTCTATCGAACAGGCTGCTGTACACACGGGCTGATATTTGTTATTTTCAGCCTATTGCTGTGCATTGGTAGCCAATTTATAATGGCATGGTCTGCCTTAACGCAACACACAATAACAAGTAACATAATATGTGTTAATACACTGCAATAGTCTTTTAATCTGTGGATATAATTAAAAAAAATTACATTAACTTCCTTCTAATGTATGTTTGGCCGATCCCTAAAAACAGTTGTGTTGTTGGGATTTGTAGAACCCTGGTTGTAAGTGCTGCTTCACCTTCTTTATGTATTTCTGCTACAAAATACCTGAAGGCATAAAGTAACGACTTATTTCACTGTTTCCTTTTCATTCACATCCTTTCACAAACCACAGAAACCATAATTTCAGTTTCTGCAAGATAACTATCTCTGTGTATTTAATGTCAGCAGATGAGTTGCTCATTCATGTATACTTTTACAAGATAACTGTCGGTCTATACATGAAAGTGACACAAAGAAAACAATACATTCTGTTTTCAGTTTTGTTATCTACATGACATGGCGACACAGTTCAACATCAAGTTAAAGGGAAAATTGATGGACAGCCTCATAATATGTGGTCAAAAATTACTGATATCTATAAATGAAAAGTGTAGATGTCATCTAACTTACCTAAGCTATATAAAGGGGTTTCTTTTTCAGTTTCCACATTTTATATTTGGTAAGTTTTAAATATTGAACGTTGGATTGTTAACCTTTGATGATGCTAGTTCATTGGCTGTCATGGTAATCGAGTGGTTTCATAATATTCTGAGCCACAGACTGAAAAAAGTACAGAAAATAGGATATCAACTGTCTATGACTTTCTTTTGCTGCATGTTAGTATTTTCAGAAGTAGAGCAACAATGGTAGCCTCTATGTATTCTGACAGGTGAGGTTTAAAGGTTTAAGACAGAGCCTCTCCTAGCAGCATAGTAACCTAACCAGCAGTTCAACTCTGTTAAAATCTGAAATATTGTGTACCTTAAAGGGCAACTGTACCCTTGCTACTGTTGTCCTTTAATTAATGTCAACATTATTACATACCTAACACGTGCCTAAAACATCCTCAATGGATCCGCATCTTTCTGTGCATGTGTGCCATACTCATGGTGACCTATAGTAGTCCAGAATAGTTAGGCCATGAATGTGCAAGAAGGAGATCCAGTAAGGACATTTTCAGTAAAAAAAAAAAAAAAGCACGGGTTACTAGGTGGGGGCCGTTCAATGAATATTACTGGAAATTTTACCAGGTGGGCTGCACTCGGTTGAATGGAACTAATTATATGGCAACTTACCTTTTCTCTTTTAAGTTTTGATAAAATACATTGTTTCTGGCACATTAATTTTTGTCCCTATGATGGCACTGGTCTAGCTAGGCAGTTGGTGGATGGTACCTAGAAGATTATGTCATTGTCATCAAGATGGAGTCTTTGGCACACTGGAAAAGATTATAAATCTGGGAAGTATGGAATTACATAGCTAATAAGATATCCAACAAGTTTGATCTATTTCAATTTTCTGTTGCAATTTTGGTCAAGAGGCAGGCAAAACAAAACTCCAGGGCAACTGCTACCAATTTTGCTTCACAGAAAATACAATTATTTCCTGGCCCTCCAAGGGCAGTCAGATCAATATCCTGGGCCAAAATATTCCCATACTTTGGTAATATTCCACACTTTTTGCATGAGGACATACCTGGGGAAAAGTTTGTTGGATCTGGTATAAGTAATGCCTCCAGACCCATAGCCACATCATTAACACCAGTTACATGGCACATTAGGGCAGTAATGGAATCCACACTCCCTCTCCCCGCTGTTGGTACTATGGGCATGGCTCAGGCAATATGCTGCAGCTGAGCCACCAGATAATAAAGCCACAGGTTGGGCAGTGCCAACCCCCCACATCTTTGGGCTTTTGAAGTTGTTCTAATTAAACCCTTGGGGGCCTAGTCAGCCATAGGAAGGACCTAAAGATTGAGTTGATGATACAAAACGTTTTTAAGGGGACAAAACATAAAGTATTGTATTATGCAAAACATAAAGAAGCTGTGGCATAAAAATCATCTTGATAAGGTTAACTTCCCCCACCAAGGACAACTTAAGTTTGGACCACAATTTAACTTTATCCCAAATATGTCCCAATAAGGGTGACATGTTAAGGGAACTATAATCTAGAGGCTTAGGAGTGACATAGATCCCTAAGTATTTAAAGGAAGATGAGACAGGAATATATTTTTACTGTGGACCCCTGGCTATCTGGAACAGTATCTAGTAACATATTTAAAGATTTGGTCCAGTTGATAACCAGTCGTTCTTTGGTAATGTAACAGTGGACATTTAACTGATAAAATGAGTTGTAAGAACATTTATATTTATATATTTTTTTATTCCACTACTGACTTTGTCACTACTATCGATTGTGTAAAGCAACCCACAACTTAACCACTCTTACTTTAAAGAATCCTGAAACTCTGTGACTAAACAGATGGTTCAAATCATCTTTCTTCCATGCACAAGTGATGTTGCCTTGTCCTTTGTACAGTCATTTGAGATAAAAAGTTAATTTGCTAAATTTTAAAGTGGTATTCAACCTAAAAACATTTATTAAATTGCAACTTACCAATTCTTAGATGTGATGGCTGCATTTGTTTCCTTTTTTAGGCTTTTTTCCTTTATTTTTAACTGGTCATCTGACCAGTAAGTGTGTTATTTTTCAACTTCAATTAACAGACCAAGCTGTCCAGACAAAGTAGTATTTAGAGGGTTGAGACAAATGATTTAATACTGATAAGCCTTGTACACAGGCTTAGATTTTCAGACGACCGAACGTCCCTTTTTTGTGGCATGCTAGTCTCATGTCGAAAGTGAAGAGGTTACTAACAATACAAACATTTTCATACGTCAGAATACAACGTCAGAAGTGATGTAATGTGTTGAATAGTTTTGTATGTATTCTTTAGTTTCTGAGCATGCGTAGTCTTGCTTTTACGATTTTCTTATTAAATTTTTATTCCAAAGGGACAATCAATTACTTGCTGTAACTGCTTATAAAATGTTACCTGGAGTTCAGCTTCAATTTGTTAGTCAAATTAATTTAAATCTGATAGTCTAACACTACCTTCCCCCAGACTGATAATGCTGCTGTCCAAAGGTGTCTGCTTTACTACTTCATCCAAAATGCAGGCACCCTAAGGCAGGAGATTACCATGTGAAATAAAGGAAAAAAAGACTAAAAAAAAAAAACGTTTGTTTTGGGTTTAATAGTGCTTAAATGCTGATTTTAGATATATATATGAAATACTTAAGGGATAACTTTACCTATATTTTAAAAATCAATATTGCAATTAATCTAGTGCATTTATTAAAGTATAACTAAAGCCAAAAAGTGGTGAGAGGTTAGAACCACATTCAGTTTTTTTTTCTGTCTGTATCTCTATGACAGAGATTCTCTCGATCTAATTGTCTTGATCCCCAATGTCACCAGGAATAAAATGCTTTAGTTTCCATTTGCCACATGTACTGTATTCTGCTGGAGCTAGAAAGACTATGATTTTTTGACCTATCTGATGTTCATCTGTTATGATTTGCACAAGCTTTTGGATTAATTTCTACGATCTGCAAGATGTCATTTGGATTGAATCACTGTCTGCCAGGCTACTGAGACTGTAAGTTAACCTATTTCACCACAACTGACTCAGTTATAGAGATCACACTTTTAGTGCTTAGATTGCAGAAAATATATACTTTAAAGAGGGGCTTCAGGCTCCTGCAGAAAATTAAACTTTAAACATTAAACTCACTGCCTATCAAACTCTGCTCCCTGAGTTAAAAATGCAGCAGCTATAAATCAAAGCATCACAGAATGTGTACAGCCATGTCCGACTGTATTGTGACAGTTTCAGTGGCCAGCCAAATTGAAGCCCAGCCACACATTTTTACTGGCTCCCAGCTGCCCATTTTAAAGAGCCCTAAATGTTTGTCAATGAAGCTAGACAGTAGTTAGCTTGAGGTTTGTTTAAATCCCTGTGCTCTGCAGGTCTTCCTAGCATTATGGTATTGATTTGCTTCTGCCTGCTACTGTTGAGAAGTTCCCATTCGTCAGGGTGGGAAGAACCAATAACTGAGTTCTGAATTTTTATCTTCCCCATTCAGTCTATGAGGAGTTGTTTACATCATGTAAGGGAAGCAACCCTCCAGATCTCCTTCCTCTGGGCTCTGCACAGCTGGAGCAATGAGGAAAGCTCTGTTGGATACATTTTATAGGCAAGTGGGCATGAAGATGTCTGCCTGGGTAGAACATATTAAGTATAATGTCTTCTGTGCCAGAGAATGTCCAGGGAGGGTAGGGTTCAAATTGCAGCTGGACTGGCAAGAAGGATTCAGTTCTTACAGATTACAATGTGCTTTCATCAGTGTGTCTGCTTTTAAAGGGTCAAGGGCCTGAAAGCAGTATTAAGCCAAAAAACAAAACTGTTATATTGCAACTTACCTATTCTTCTCTTTTTTGAATTACTGGCCAGATCATCGGGGGAAAATACAAGAAAAAAATACTAAAAAAATAAAACCAACACAGCCACCACATTAAATGATTGGTCATTTTGGATTTAATTCTACTTTAACTGTCCAAAGAGAGAAAGACCCATTTTAAGGAAGAGACAGTGACTGATCTTACAGAGCTGTAGACCTGAATTGTGATTGTTCTTAAAGAGCCAAAGATTATTAGCTGAACCAGTGAAAAGACTAACAGAAGCTGAACCAAAATTGGTGTTTGGACTTTGAGATTCAGTCTGCTATCTTTGTGGGTCATATTTAATATCATATTTTCTGGGTATTCTGTATCCATAATGTTCTCTCCCGCCAAAAGTTATCAGAAAAAAAAATACAAAAAAGGACTATAGTGACTGGCACCCAAATAATTCACCACAACATAAGCCAATGATCCCACCTTAAGTGTGGGTGCACCCAGGAGTTACAGAAGAGCTGGTAGACTGGGGCATTCAGAGATGTAAAGGTGGGCCTACACAATTTGAGCACAATTAAAGCTGTAGGCAGTCCTAGCAGCACCTCTTCTTGTAATTCTTTCAACTGACTTTTGTTAAAGGAGCCCGTTGAAAAAGTTTTAGCTGAGCAGTGTCTGAAGCTGCTGGAGTGGAGGCCACTGAGTACAACAACCAGCCATGGAGATTCTTCTATCTGTGCTGTTTAGTGTAGATAGATGAAATTATTAATGTGGGGAGGGGGGCAGAGTCCTGAAAAAGAGAAATCTACACATGTATGGGCACCTTAAACTAGAACAAAAGGTAAAAAAAAAAAAAAAAATTCAATCCCTGGTTATCACCAGAACTAGTGTCCCCATTAGGAGATTTTCTGTTGTTTTGACAACCCAAAATGTGGGATTTTCCTGCACTTTTACTCTTGGTGACAACCAAAACAGGACAAATAGAGAGGATGAATCTCCCCAATGAGACAGCACTAAATACCTTACAGGTGTTTAAATCTCTCTCCACCTTCCACTCTCTCCACAATGTGCCTTTAGTTATACTTTTAGGGGTTCTCCTACAAAACATTGGGAGGAGTATAAATTGCTACACCTTCCTTTCTCCATGTTTGATTTTCTAGTAGTCCATTATTGTTGGCTACTTTTAAGTGGTAGTAAACCTTTACATTTAACCATTGAAGTGACAAGCCTCAGGTGATACACAGAGATGATGTAATAAAATGCAGCGCTTATATTTATATATAAAAATGACAATATATGTTGTGATCAGTAAAACACAATGAAATATAAAAATAGTCCACCATGTGAAAAAATTATGAATAATGATTGATGAATAATAAAATTCAGAAAGTCCTGGTATCAGTGGATAATATCAGAAAAACGTCTCAAAAAACTCAATAAGGTAAGTGACATCAACGTGAAGAGACTCGGTGAGGAGATGCTTGTAAAAGACACCACCACCAATTGCATGAAGGCTTACCGGAAGTAATGGACTTAAAGGGGCTTATACCTCTTAAGTCAAAAAGGCTTATGGCGATAAACACTGTATATAGAAAACCATCAGAACTCCTGGACAGATCTTTGAATAGTGTTGATTAATATCAAATCCACAGCGTACAGGCACATGAGGCTCAAAATGGAAGGAGGGAAAGCCAGAGGGTATTCTTTGCTCACACATTGAAACCAAAAATCAAAGAAAGGTTCCACATAGTAAGATATTGCATTTATTTTATATTGCATTTATTTAAAAAAGTAACAATGGAACACGTTTAGGAAGTGCATGCAAAGCTCATATAAGGACATGAAGAGGCGCAGTAATGTTGGCAGAGGTCGATCTGACGCGTTTCGTCTGCTTAGACGTCATATGGGGTATGTTGGCTACATTTAAGTGGTAGTAAAACTTTACATTTACCCATTGAAGTGACAAGCCTCAGGTGATACACAGAGATGAAACAAATCCTCTTACATTAGTTGTACCTGTTTATCTGCTGCCCACTCTGCTCTTCAGCTTTCTAAAGCAGACATTTTACACAGCAGAATGCAGGGGGTGGGAATCTGATGTCACACACAGCATAGCATAGAGCAGAGAGCTTAGTTAAATATGAGACATTTGTGGATGGAATTGACAAATCCTCTACACAATCTCATAGGAAAGCATGCACATCTGAGGCTGTTAATCACCTGCTGTACAGATAGCAGAGGGATGAGGGAGCAGATAGAAATAACACTTGGTGCTTTGGATCAAGGCAACTACACATTATAGAAGAATATCCATTATTATTTTTTTTCATTTCGGATGTGTACAACCAATTAAATGTAACTCCTTTGCAAATGGAGCTTGTACGACCTTCATGTTTTCAGCAGACATACTGTGAAAGCTATCATTTTACAGTCCAGCATTCCCACCTTTATTCTTATTGTATGTTTTACTAATATAATACTGTGTGTTGTGAGACTTCTTTCATTGCTGCCCGTATCATTATTTTAAACCTTATTTTCATCTTGCATTTTACAGTTACAGGTGCAAGAGGCCCAGGATGAAGCATGCCTTGCATTTTTTACTGCTGAATACAGCAAATAAATAAACAGACATTGAGTTGATTTTCCTTTGAAGATGTTGATACAAAGCATGTCTGTAACATAGAAATGACCACCTACGGTGTTGGCCTGTTTGGTGACACAGCCCACACAGGGGAGCACATATTATTCTGTGCTGCTCCGCTGTTCAATTATGTATGTGTCAACAGCAGTACTGCCATTTGTGAAAGGCTGATTGAAACGCTTCTGCTTGTAAAGAATACACTAATTATATGGTTATTCTACTGTCATTTTGGAGAAAGGTTTACTATCGAAAGACACAAAGAAATGTATGAGATGTTGTAAATGCTGGGGAAGGTTTACATTCATGTACAGTTTATATAAAGAAGTTACTGCCAAAGGAACTAAGGAACTATAATATATACAGGTGCATCTCATAAAATTTGAATATCATCAAAAAGTTAATTTATTTCAGTAATTCAATTCAAAAAGTGAATTTCATAAATTTTATATAGATGCGTTACACGCTGAGTGATATTTTTCAAGCATTTCTTTCTTTTAATTTTGATGATTGTGGCTTACATCTAGTAAAAACCCAAAATTCAGTATCTTAGAAAATTTGAATATTGCATAAGACAAACAAAAAAAAGGATTTTTAATACAGAACTGCACTTCATGCTGTATATACAGTCATGGCCAAAATTGTTGGCACCCCAGAAATTTTTCCAGAAATTCAAGTATTTCTCACAGAAAAATATTGCAGTAACACGTTTTGCTATACACATGTTTATTCCCTTTGTGTGTATTGGAAAAAAACAAAAAAAGGGAGGAAAAAAAGCAAATTGGACATAATGTCACCCAAAATCCCAAAAATGGGCTGGTCAAAATTGGCACCCTTTCAAAATTGTGGATAAATAAGATTGTTTCAAGCATGTGATGCTCCTTTAAACTCACCTGGGGCAAGTAACAGGTGTGGGCAATATAAAAATCACACCTGAAAGCAGATAAAAAGGAGAGAAGTTCACTTAGGCCGGCTTCACACTGGGGCGGTGCGGGCGGCGACGGTAAAGCAGCGCTATATTTAGCGCTGCTTTACCATCGTTTTAGCGCGGTATGCGGCCGCTAGCGGGGTGGTTTCAACCCCCGCTAGAGGCCACAAAAGGGTTAAAAACCTCCGCAAAGCGCCGCAGCAGCGGCGCTTTGCCGACGGTATCCCCGCGGTGTCCCCATTGATTTCAATGGGTAGGAGCGGTATAGGAGCGGTGAATACACCGCTCCTTCACTGCTCCAAAGATGCTGCTAGCAGGACTTTTTTTACCGTCCTGCTAGCGCACCGCTCCAGTGTGAAAGCCCTCAGGGCTTTCACACTGGAGACACAGCAGCAGCTGTTTCGGGTCGGTTTGCAGGCGCTATTTTTAGCGCAATAGCGCCTGCAAACCGCCCCAGTGTGAAAGCAGCCTAAGTCTTTGCATTGTGTGTCTGTGTGTGCCACACTAAGCATGGACAACAGAAAGAGGAGAAGAGAACGGTCTGAGAACTTGAGAACCAAAATTGTGGAAAAAATATCAACAATCTCAAGGTTACAAGTCCATCTCCAGAGATCTAGATTTGCCTTTGTCCACAGTGCGCAACATTATTCAGAAGTTTGCAACCCATGGCACTGTAGCTAATCTCTCTGGGCGTGGACGGAAGAGAAAAATTGATGAAAGGTTGCATCGCAGGATAGTCCAGATGGTGGATAAGCAGCCCCAAACAAGTTCCAAAGAAATTCAAACTGTCCTGCATGCTCAGGGAGCATCAGTGTCAGCACGAACTATCCGTCGACATTTAAATGAAATGAAGCGCTATGGCAGGAGACCAAGGAGGACCCCACTGCTGACACAGAGACATAAAAAAGCAAGACTACAGTTTGCCAAAATGTACTTGAGTAAGCCTAAATCCTTCTGGGAAAACGTCTTGTGGACAGATGAGACCAAGATAGAGCTTTTTGGTAAAGCACATCATTCTACTGCAGTGTTTACCGAAAACGGAATGAGGCCTACAAAGAAAAGAACACAGTACCTACAGTGAAATATGGTGGAGGTTCAATGATGTTTTAAGGTTGTTTTGCTGCCTCTGGCACTGGGTGCCTTGAATGTGTGCAATGACAAACAACCTTAAAAACTTGCGCCTAATGGATAAAGAATAGTGATTGTGTAAAAAACACCTTAATAAAATATATTATATAACACCCACTGATGCTGCCTGCAAAGGTTTAAAGAACCTTATGAATGGAAAACGGTGAATATAAGCATATAAATAGGCTGCGCTAGCGGACAAAAATTTTTGAATGTGTGCAAGGCATCATGAAATCTGAGGATTACCAAAGGATTTTGAGTCGCACTGTAGAGCCCAGTGTCAGAAAGCTGGGTTTGCGTCCGAGATCTTGGGTCTTCCAGCAGGACAATGACCCCAAACATATGTCAAAAAGCACCCAGAAATGGATGGCAACAAAGCGCTGGAGAGTTCTAAAGTGGCCAGCAATGAGTCCAGATCCCATTGAACACCTGTAGAGAGACCTTAAAATTGCTGTGGGGAAAAGGTGCCCTTCCAATAAGAGAGACCTGGAGCAGTTTGCAAAGGAAGAGTGGTCCAAAATTCTGGGTGAGAGGTGTAAGAAGCTTATAGATGGTTATAGGAAGCGACTGATTTTAGTTATTTTTTCCAAAGCATGTGCAACCAAATATTAAGTTAAGGGTGCCAAGAATATTGACCAGCCCATTTTTGGAGTTTTGTGTGACATTATGTCCAATTTGCTTTTTTCGCTCCCTTTTTTTGTTATGTTCCAATACACACAAAGGGAATACACATGTGTTTAGCAAAACATGTGTTACTGCAATACTTTTCTGTGAGAAATACTTGATTTTCTGGAAAAATTTCTGGGGTGCCAACAATTTCAGCCATGACTGTACTATGTATATATATATATATATATATATATATATATATATATATATATACACACACACACATACACATACACAGGTTCTTCATGTTATAAATGATGCAATGTCTCATTTAACAGACATCCTGTGACTAGCGTTGCAGTAAACTAACATCACCACTCCAGGCAGATATAATGACAACAATGAAGGACGCTCTATATTCTTTAATAAATCACAATGTATTTTTTTTTTTTTTTTTTCCTTTTGAATATTTTTTATTTCAAAATTAAATACAGTAACAGTAACAATTCAAGCTTGATACCAGTGCATATATAGAGTACTTGCTTTGCATTTACATATATCGGGTTGTGCTGAGTTTTTATAACCTACGTGCATATACCCATTTAGGTCATAAGTACTTCCTCCATATATCTGCTAGTCATTTTCTGATTATTATGATCTAGTCTCAATCCGGCCCCGGGGCGGAGGGCCCCCCCCGCTCTCGGCCCCACAGTCTCTCTAGTTGGCCGCAACCGATCACAGAGGGGACCCCCCGCTCCCAGGGCCCCATATCGTGCTTACTTCAGTATAATGTAGAGCGCTTGATCAGGATAAATTTTTAGAACAAAACATAAATAAAACGAACATAAACTAGTAACCAATTCGGAATCTAGTCAGGAATGTCAGTTGTAGGTCACCTATGTCATACTTTGCTATGAGATTATGATTGTAGTACCTCATATGTCCCGTGTAGATGAATTGTGTTTATTATCTCTTTGATAGTTGGTGTTTCTGTTTTCCTCCAATATCTAAGAATAGCTAGACGAGTGGCTAATAATATGTGTGAGGTTATGATTCTGTATTTCACTGGGACACTGTCCAAGCCAATGGACAATATAGCTACTTCTGGGGTTAGCTTGAGCCCTATTCCGGTGATTTCTGTGATAAGCCTTCTCGCTTGTGACCATATGGGTTTTATCTTAGGACAGCTCCAGAGCACGTGGCACAGAGTTCCACGCCCTCCGCAGCCCCTCCAACACTCAGGCGAGACCTCCTTGTATATTTTGGCCAGTCTGCTGGGAGTTAGATACCAGCGAAGTATTATTTTGTGTTGCATTTCTCTCAGATTTGTGCTTTTCGTGTAGCTAAATGTGTGTTTAAGCGCCTTTGACCATTCTGCAATAGAGAAGGTCTTCCCTACATCTGATTCCCAGGCTATTATGTTTTGGGTTTTCTCACAGAGTTGTTTGTCATGAAGTCCCATATATAACGTGGAAATTCCTTTCCGTTTTGTGTTTGTATGCTCGTAATATTGCAGTATCTTGGGGGGGGATCATAGTTGTTATGAACTTATTTTTCCTAATCATTTGGGAAATTTGTAAGTATCTGTATACTTCATGTTTTGGTAGGGAATATTCTGCTTGCAAGGCGCTAAAGGTTTTTACTGAGGTTCCTGTCATTACATCTTCTATATATCTAATTTCTTTTTCTATCCAGGTACTGAGGTTAATGTTTGGTATTAGATGAGTAATTGCGGATATGGGTGTTTTTAACGGTTGATAGTGTTCTCTCTCTGGATTTCTATTCTTAAGGTAGGACCATGCTCTTACGGCTGCTAGTATTGTGGGGGATTGTTTGTTGTCTAGAGAGGAATTGATGTGTGCTGTCAGGACATAGTTTTTTAGTGTTCCAGATCTTACTTGGTGTTGTTCTAGTGCGTGCCATAATGCTATTTGTTCTGTTGCTGGAACCATCCAGCTTCTGATCTGTGCTAAAACTGTTGCATAATAATAATCTTGGATGTGTATATGTCCCACCCCTCCAGCTGATCTATGTTTGGTCATTTTACTGAATGCGCATCTAGCCTTTTTTCCTTGCCAGACATATCTGTTTATTATGGGTTGAATTGTTTGGAAGTATGAGTTGGGGATTGGGATGGGAAGGGTTCTAAATAAATAGAGTAGTTGGGGTAAAATTTGCATTTTAAAAGCCGCTATTCTCCCTAGCCATGATAGTTCAAATTTCGCCAGTGTCTGTAGTTTGTTTTGAAGTGATTTAATCCAGGGGGTATAATTGGCTGAAATGAGGTCACTTACTTTAGGGGTGAGTATGATGCCTAGGTATTTGACCCCCTCGCTTGTCCATTTATAGGGAAATTGTCTTTCTAGTTTTTGTTTGGTTTGGTCTAGTATTCCAAGGTTTAGTATGAAGGATTTGGACTCATTGATTTTGTAATATGAGATTCTATTGAATTCCTGTAGTGTTTGATGTACTTCCGCTAGTGAGGTATCTACTTTAGTCAACATCAGTATTATGTCATCTGCAAATAAACTTATGACGTGTTTTTTTTTGCCTACTTGTAGCCCTGATATGTGTGGGTGAGCCCTCAGGTATGAGGCCAGAGGCTCCATTAGTAAGTTAAATATCAGAGGGGACATTGGGCACCCCTGCCTAGTCCCGTTAGTGATTTTGAATGGTTTTGAAATTGTTCCGGCCACTAGGACCTGTGCTGATGGGTTTGAGTACAGGGCCATTATTGCAGATAAAATTGTGCCCTTGAAGCCAAATTTCATCAGCACTTTTTCCAGAAAGAGCCAATGGATCCTATCAAATGCCTTCTCCGCATCCAAGGCTAGGAGCAGAGAAGGCGTTTGAGTCTTACCGGCTAAGTGTATTATGTTTACCAGTCGTCTCGTAGCGTCTGATGTCTGTCTGCCCTTAGTAAAACCTGATTGGTCTCTGTCTATTAGTTCTGGTAGGATATCTATCAGTCTTGTGGCTAACAGCTTAGCATACAATTTAACATCATTGTTTAGTAGCGATATGGGTCTAAAGTTCTGAGGGGAGTCTGGGCTCTTGCCCGGTTTAGGCAGCGCGACTATTGTGGCTGATAACATTTCCTGTGGGAATGAGGATGAGGCGACAGCAGACCCATACACCTCCACCAACTGTGGAGCCAGTATGTGTTGAAAAATCTTATAATACTCTCCCGAGAAGCCATCAGGTCCTGGGGCTTTGTTAAGTGGCAATGTTTTGATGGCCCGAGTAATTTCTGTGGCCGTAATTGGGGTGTTAAGAAATTCAGTCTGTTCTGTTGTTAATTGTGGAAGGTGTATTTTGCTGAGGAATTTGTTAATTTCTTCAGGCTCAGGTTGGTGTGTGGAGCAGTCATCTTTAAGGTTATACAGTGTGCTGTAGTAGTGACTGAAAGCGTCTGCTATTTCCTGTGGGTGTTGTAGTTTGGTCTGTGTGGTAGGATGAAACACATGTGGAATATGTGTCTTGTATCTATGTCCTCTCAGTTTGGAGGCCAGCAGCTTACCAGCCCTGTTGCCACTAGTATAATATTCTAATTTCATTCTCCTGGATGATTTCTCAAAATCCCCCAGGAGAATTACTCTCAACTCTAATCGTAACTGTGTTAGTTGGTCTGATAGTAGTTTTGTAGTGTTAGATTTGTTTTGTTTTTCTAGTTCATGGATTTGGTTTATCAATTTTGTGGTCTGCTGTTGCCTTGCCCTCTTTAGTCTCGCCCCTTGTTGTATCAATATACCTCTGATAAATGCTTTGTGGGCATTCCACAATACAAAAGAATCTGACACTGAGTGTCCATTATCTTCAAAAAATTCTTTTAGCTTGTCTTCAACATATTTCCTGGTCGGACCATGCCGGAAGAGCTGGGGGTTTGCTTTCCATATGAATGGGTTTCTGGTGTTGGATGGGTTTCCCACTTGAAGCTCCACCGGTGCATGGTCCGACCAGGTGATGTCATGAATTTTGGCTTTTGTACATTGAAATAGTAGTTTTTTATCGACTAAAATTAGGTCAATTCTACTGTACATGTTGTGTCTATGAGAGAAAAAGGAATAGTCTCTGCTGTTCGCATTGAGGCATCTCCATGCGTCATATAGTAGATATTTTCTCAATAGTGGTTGAAGATCAGGTGGGCGTTTTTTAGGATGCGATGATGTGTCCAGAACAGAGTCTGCTGGCATGTTATAATCTCCACATACAATCGTCACACCTTTCTTTTTCGTTTCAGTGTTTTTCAGGGTTTTGTTGAGGAACCTGTGTTGTCCTGAGTTAGGTGCGTACAGGTTTGTGATTGTGTATGTAATAGAGTTCAAGTCACATATCAGGATGATGTAGCGGCCTAGCGGGTCAATTTCTATTTCATGTAGTTTAAATGCAACTGAGTCTCTTATGGCGATCATTACGCCCTTTGTTTTTTTTCTGCGTTGGCATAGAAAATGTGGGGAAAACTTGGATGAGTGCACTTTGGTGGTGCTGAGGATTGGAAATGTGTCTCCTGGATGCAGTTAACATCGCCTTTGAGTTTCAATGCCTCCTTCCAAAGAGAGCGTCTTTTGGCTGGATGATTGAGGCCCTTGGCATTCAGAGTTACAAATTTAACTGCCATCTTTATGGAGTGAGTGGAGATGATGTGTGGCAGGGTGAGCTTCACTTACAGTTTTTGTGGGTCTCTGGTGCTTCGCTTTGAGTGGTTCTGAATTCCATATGGGCTGTATGCAGAGATGATTTCCTTAGGTTCGCATGTTGTGGTCCTTTGGCATCCTGACTAGAAACAGTTGGGAAAAAAATTTAAACATGTAAACGTTCAACAATGTGGCTTTTCGCCTACTTAAAAGGGTATGTACCCTAGTGTGACTCATGGTCACTCAGATGTAACTTGGGGGAAAAAGTCAAAAGACCTTGTCGGAGCATTAATGGTGCACAGCGGTCGTTGATCTTGAATCCTGCCTTATGAGGGTTAAACGTGGGTGCGAGAATTTCTGTGGTCCACAGCGCGCCACTCAGCCTCTTGGTTCCTAGGGGGACTTCGCTTGTTTGAGCTTGTTGGTGGGTCAGGGATAATACCCCAGGCGTACAGTAGGGACATTCCCCTGGGGACTGAGTCCACTATGTGGTCCTTCCCTTCTCTCGTGACTATGAGTTTTGTGGGGAAACCCCATTTGTAGGGGAGGTTGTGGTTCCTTAGGGCCTTGGTGATAGTCGTCAGGTTCCTGCGCTTCTGGAGCGTATATTGGGAGAGATCAGCATAAAATTGCAGATGGGCATACTGTGCTGGTATATTCTCCTTACGTCTGCTGATGGCCATCAGCCTCTCCTTGGTGTGGTAAAAATGTAATCGCAAAATTACGTCTCTAGGAATATTATCAGATAGGAAGCTAGGTTTAGGGAGTCTATGGATCCTGTCAACCGTCATGTCCAATTCGGCCAGATCCGGCATCATGGCTGCAAATAGCTGGGTAGCGTATGATTTAAGTTCTTGCTGCGGGATAGACTCGGGGACCCCTCTTATTTTAATGTTATTCCTCCTGGATCTGTCCTCAATGTCGGCCATCTTGGCTTTCATTGATTCTAATTCTTCATCTCTAGCCTCATCCGCGTCCACCAACTCATTTATTGTGGAGGCATACTCCCCCATTTTGTTTTCTATATGTGTAACTTTGTCAGCAACTGTCCGGAGCTCTGCTCCAAATTTGTGTAGATAGTTTACCATGTCTGAGTGCAGGGAACCCCTTAGTGAGACTAACATCTCCTTCAGCACTGTGTCTAGGACCGGCTGGTCGTTTGTGGGGAAGGCATCAATGGAATCAGGCAGCTCCCTGGTGTCATCCCCTGAGTCTGGCAATGAGCTCACCTCGTTGCTGTCATCCGCGGCATCTGGCTTAAATCTGGCCTTCTCTGGGCTCCCGGAGGAAGGGGTAGCTGGCGGGGATGACATAGGCCCGCTGGAGAAGAATGGCCGGCGCCATTTTGTTTAGGCCCGCTGGAGAAGAATTCCGTCAGGCGGGTCGGCCCTTTCGGTTTGTTCTTTCGACCTGGCATTTTGGGTATGCTGCCTCCCGGTGTCTGCCGTCTGTTTAGCCGGGTTTTGGTCGTCGGATCGGGTCTGGGCAAGGTACCGTGTGCCGATGTGTGATCCGCTGTGCTCGGAGCTCCTGGCTTACGCGGCCATCTTGGTCTCCGGCTAGCTCCGCCCCTATTTTATTTTTTTTTAATGCATGCAGTGTAAGTGCTGGGTTTTACCAATCATCACCTCTTGCTGTCTCCTGTACAGCAGAGCTCAGACTTGAAGATACAAAAGCAGCACAAGAAACCAAACAGGTGTGCTGCTGTGTTTATGTTCTAACAGTGATGTGTCACACACAGCCCCCCCCCCACAGTAGAATCACTCCCTAGGACACACTTAACCCCTACAGCACCACCTAGCGTTAACACCTTCACTGCCAGTCACATTTACACAGTAATCAATGCAATTTTAATCGCACTGATCGCTGTATAAATGTGAATGGTCCCAAAAATGTATCAAAATTGTCCGATCTGTCTGCCATAATGTCGCAGTCATGATAAAAAACGCAGACTAGTAAAAGAATAATTATTAATAAAAATGCTATAAAACTATCCCCTATTTTGTAGACGTGATAACTTTTGTGCAAACCAATCAATAAACGCTTTTTGCGATTTTTCTTACCAAAAATATGTAGAAGAATACGTATCGGCCTAAACTGAGGGAAAAAAATGTTTATATATTTTTTGGGGATATTTATTATAGCAAAAAGTAAAAAATATTGCTTTTTTTTTTTTAAATTGTCACTATTTTTTTTGTATGTAGCCATTAGCTTGAAATTCAGCTTTAAATCAGTTTATCCAGAATAGTGCATGACATGGGTGAAAACATTTCCCTGTACCAAGTACAAACAGATAACATAATTTCCTGGAGCGGTGTTGTGGATGCATTCTTTACATGGATTCCTATGTGGAATTAGGTTTATCCTTACATTGGTATACAAGGTCATTTTTCGGGGACTGCAATTTGCAACAAATGCCAAGCTTTAAACAAGTGTACACACTGTTGTGTGCATTCAGTGATAAGGCTCTGGAAATTATCACAAGATTAAAAAAAAATGTAAAAAATATCCAAAAAACGTATGTATTGTAAGTAAAATACATACATGAATAAATATTGTGATTATTAATATTATTATTAGAATTTTTGCAGCAATTTACACCATGAGGGCAGACAGTACAGTTACAATACAATTCAATACAGGAGGAATCAGAGGGCCCTGCTTGTTTAGAGCTTACAATCTAGAAGGGAGGGTGAAGTGATACAAAAGGTAATAGCTGTGGGGGGATGAGCTGAGAAAATAAAAGTACAATTGTTAGGTGGGGCAGAATAGGCTTCTCTGAAGAGGAGGGTTTTCAGGGAACGCTTAAAAGCAAACAGAGTAGGAGATAATTGGACAGATTGGGGTGGGGAGTTCCAAAGGATGGGAGAGGCTCTGGAAAAGTCCTGGAGGCGAGCATGGGAGAAGGTGACAAGGGAGCTAGAGAGCAGGAGGTCTTGGGAGGAACGAAGGGAACGAGTAGGTTGGTATTTTGAGATTTTGAGTGATGTAGCTGGGGGTTGAGTTGTGGATGGCTTTGTAAGTTGGTAGTATTTTGAATGTAATTAGTTGGGTGAGCGGAAGCTAATGGAAGGATTGACAGAAAGGAGAAGCAGACATGGAGCGGTTGGTAAGGTGGATGAGTCTGGCAACAGCACTCATGATGGACTAAAGGGGGAATAGCCTATATAAAGGTAATCCAATGAGAAGGGAGTTTCAGTAGTCCAGGCGAGAGATGACCAGGGAGTGAACTAGGAGCTTTGTGATTTCATTGGTTAGAAAGGGGCGTATTTTGGAGATGTTGCGAAGGTTGAGGTGGGAAAATGTGGACAGTGATTGGATGTGGGACCTAAATGATAGATTAGAGTCCAGGATTACACCTAGAGCCTTGGCATGTGGGGATGGGCTGATAGTTGTGCCATCGATCTTGACAGAGAAATCAGGGGAAGGGGCACGTGGGGGAGGAAGAATAATGAGCTTGATTTTGGATACATTAAGTTTGAGGAAGTGTTGTGACATCCAGGCTGATATGTCTGTTAGGGACAAAATGCCCCAGCGAATGTAGCCTTAACAGCATTTTTTTTGGATCTGTTACATCAAAACTATAATATATTATTTATTAAATGATAATATAATGAATAGAAAACAAATCTATAAATAACATGTAAATGTAACCAAATGTTAGAAGTCATTTTAGGCACTTATTACAAGTGAGCACAATTGAAATATAAGATATTTAAAGTCTTCATAAGACCATAAAAAAATCCCATGCTTGCAATTGGCTTTTACTGCAGATGCATTAGAGGATGTGAAACTGACCATAGTTCTCGAAGAAGAAAATGATCACTCAGAAGGAAATAATAAAACTAACTTTGTCACTTTATGGTTTTTAATATTTGGTTCCAACTGACATATCATTGGCACTTAAAGTGATATTAAAGTCTTTTTTTTTTTTACTTGCTAAGGTGAAGACTTAACATACATAGCTCTTGATGCTCTAAAGTCCCCTTTTCACTTGCTTTAGCTGGTCTTTTCAGCACTGCAATGCTTTCCAGTTTCAGGCTGGCTCCTTTTGCCTTTAATGGACCCACCTTTGTGTGCGCTGCAAAGAAGGGGGGGGAATGTATATCTCCATATACTGGGACTTTAAATGAAACGCACAAGGAAGGGGGGGTGGTGCGCTTCCATCCCTATAATAAATTCAAAGGACAAAACGAGTGTGGGACTTTAAATGAGGCAGTTCAAAAGCAATATAAAAGTAGAGATTTTATTAACAATTGTATAGAAAATGTCCATGATCGTCTGTATGTGACAGCTGAATATTCAAATGCATGTACAAACATGACATATTAGTAAACATAATATAGAACTTAATTTTCATAGCAGGGAAAGAAAAATAAAATCCATACAAATTGCATAGGAATGATACAGTACTGATATACAATAAAATTCATAGAAGTGTAGTAAAATTGATGGGAAATATGAGGGGTTTCATCCTCAATAGCTCGACGCGTTTCGTCGGTATGCCGACTCATCAGGAGCAAATATGTATTGTCTGTAGGTAATAGAAGATGTATTAAGTTAAGAAGCCCATGGTATGAAAGGTATTATGTATATAAAAAAATATATTTAAAAAAAAATATATATATACAAAAGTTGATCGAATCCGTAGAACTTACACCCCACGGGAATGCCGAGCACCAATTGTCCCGGTATGCACAGACCGCCACAACAAGCCTCCCCCGGGAGCTGAGGCGCAGAAGGTCCGCCCAGAACCCCGGATCCAAAGTGAGAAGCCCCCGGCCAGCAAACAATATGAGTAGTTTGAGTATTGTGCCAGTGATGGCAGTAAAATCTATAAATAGAATAGAAAGTATATTTTTTATGTAATGGACACGGTAACACTGCCGAACACCAAAGGGGTAGAATGCATAAAGAGAAGAAGAAGAGATAAAGTGAAAAGGTGATGTAAAAGTAGAATAAGGAGAAGAAGAAAACAAACAAAGTGTGCACAGAAAGTAACATAAAAATAAAACAGTGCACAGTGAAAGAAAAATGGTGAATCAGAGAAAGTGTGGAATAGACAAGTGACCATGTAGAGTCATATACAGTGATGATCATGATCGATCAGTATAGGTGTAAGTGAAAAAAGTGCTGGATAGAATAAATATGGAAAAGCCATAAGAAAGTAACCTTGGGTAGTAGATATTACGTCTGGACGTGATCTAAGGTGGGCAGTGTAAACCGGTCATCTGGTCAGTTGTGAATGGGGGCCCCCAATCGGGCCGGTGGAAATAGGGCGGGCGTGCGCCTACGTCACGAGCGTGATGACGAGCGGGAGTCGTCCGGCCGCCAATGGCGCCAAAAACAACTCCCGCCATGCAACAGCTGGATGGAAACACTCCGCAATCAAACAGTGGCGCTTACAAGAAACGTCACTGGTACGGCATAAGCGTGGCGTCGATACGCACGAGGCAAGCCACCCCCACATCACCTGGTCAAGCCAATGGGTGACGGGGGGCGGCGCCTGGTGCGAATCACAACTCCCGGGGAGGAAAGACGGCAGCCAAAGCAAAACAGGCATGGCGGACAGCATCCACAGGGGGCACAAAAGCTACGGACCATGATTGTATAAAAAATATAGGTCACATATAGGAAAGATGTATACTTGTAGCAAATATATATAGTTAATAAATGTCACCCGGAGGGTAGGAATCATGGAATAAGATCCCATCCATCCCTGAGGGAAATATACAGGTAATGAAGGTAGATAATAACTACCCATTGCGTTTGAGCTCTGCCTCCATCCCGATTATGACATGCAAAGAAGGGGGGGGAATGTATATCTCCATATACTGGGACTTTAAATGAAACGCACAAGGAAGGGGGGGTGGTGCGCTTCCATCCCTATAATAAATTCAAAGGACAAAACGAGTGTGGGACTTTAAATGAGGCAGTTCAAAAGCAATATAAAAGTAGAGATTTTATTAACAATTGTATAGAAAATGTCCATGATCGTCTGTATGTGACAGCTGAATATTCAAATGCATGTACAAACATGACATATTAGTAAACATAATATAGAACTTAATTTTCATAGCAGGGAAAGAAAAATAAAATCCATACAAATTGCATAGGAATGATACAGTACTGATATACAATAAAATTCATAGAAGTGTAGTAAAATTGATGGGAAATATGAGGGGTTGCATCCTCAATAGCTCGACGCGTTTCGTCGGTATGCCGACTCATCAGGAGCAAATATGTATTGTCTGTAGGTAATAGAAGATGTATTAAGTTAAGAAGCCCATGGTATGAAAGGTATTATGTATATAAAAAAATATATTTAAAAAAAAATATATATATACAAAAGTTGATCGAATCCGTAGAACTTACACCCCACGGGAATGCCGAGCACCAATTGTCCCGGTATGCACAGACCGCCACAACAAGCCTCCCCCGGGAGCTGAGGCGCAGAAGGTCCGCCCAGAACCCCGGATCCAAAGTGAGAAGCCCCCGGCCAGCAAACAATATGAGTAGTTTGAGTATTGTGCCAGTGATGGCAGTAAAATCTATAAATAGAATAGAAAGTATATTTTTTATGTAATGGACACGGTAACACTGCCGAACACCAAAGGGGTAGAATGCATAAAGAGAAGAAGAAGAGATAAAGTGAAAAGGTGATGTAAAAGTAGAATAAGGAGAAGAAGAAAACAAACAAAGTGTGCACAGAAAGTAACATAAAAATAAAACAGTGCACAGTGAAAGAAAAATGGTGAATCAGAGAAAGTGTGGAATAGACAAGTGACCATGTAGAGTCATATACAGTGATGATCATGATCGATCAGTATAGGTGTAAGTGAAAAAAGTGCTGGATAGAATAAATATGGAAAAGCCATAAGAAAGTAACCTTGGGTAGTAGATATTACGTCTGGACGTGATCTAAGGTGGGCAGTGTAAACCGGTCATCTGGTCAGTTGTGAATGGGGGCCCCCAATCGGGCCGGTGGAAATAGGGCGGGCGTGCGCCTACGTCACGAGCGTGATGACGAGCGGGAGTCGTCCGGCCGCCAATGGCGCCAAAAACAACTCCCGCCATGCAACAGCTGGATGGAAACACTCCGCAATCAAACAGTGGCGCTTACAAGAAACGTCACTGGTACGGCATAAGCGTGGCGTCGATACGCACGAGGCAAGCCACCCCCACATCACCTGGTCAAGCCAATGGGTGACGGGGGGCGGCGCCTGGTGCGAATCGCAACTCCCGGGGAGGAAAGACGGCAGCCAAAGCAAAACAGGCATGGCGGACAGCATCCACAGGGGGCACAAAAGCTACGGACCATGATTGTATAAAAAATATAGGTCACATATAGGAAAGATGTATACTTGTAGCAAATATATATAGTTAATAAATGTCACCCGGAGGGTAGGAATCATGGAATAAGATCCCATCCATCCCTGAGGGAAATATACAGGTAATGAAGGTAGATAATAACTACCCATTGCGTTTGAGCTCTGCCTCCATCCCGATTATGACATGCAAAGAAGGGGGGGGAATGTATATCTCCATATACTGGGACTTTAAATGAAACGCACAAGGAAGGGGGGGTGGTGCGCTTCCATCCCTATAATAAATTCAAAGGACAAAACGAGTGTGGGACTTTAAATGAGGCAGTTCAAAAGCAATATAAAAGTAGAGATTTTATTAACAATTGTATAGAAAATGTCCATGATCGTCTGTATGTGACAGCTGAATATTCAAATGCATGTACAAACATGACATATTAGTAAACATAATATAGAACTTAATTTTCATAGCAGGGAAAGAAAAATAAAATCCATACAAATTGCATAGGAATGATACAGTACTGATATACAATAAAATTCATAGAAGTGTAGTAAAATTGATGGGAAATATGAGGGGTTGCATCCTCAATAGCTCGACGCGTTTCGTCGGTATGCCGACTCATCAGGAGCAAATATGTATTGTCTGTAGGTAATAGAAGATGTATTAAGTTAAGAAGCCCATGGTATGAAAGGTATTATGTATATAAAAAAATATATTTAAAAAAAAAAATATATATATACAAAAGTTGATCGAATCCGTAGAACTTACACCCCACGGGAATGCCGAGCACCAATTGTCCCGGTATGCACAGACCGCCACAACAAGCCTCCCCGGGAGCTGAGGCGCAGAAGGTCCGCCCAGAACCCCGGATCCAAAGTGAGAAGCCCCCGGCCAGCAAACAATATGAGTAGTTTGAGTATTGTGCCAGTGATGGCAGTAAAATCTATAAATAGAATAGAAAGTATATTTTTTATGTAATGGACACGGTAACACTGCCGAACACCAAAGGGGTAGAATGCATAAAGAGAAGAAGAAGAGATAAAGTGAAAAGGTGATGTAAAAGTAGAATAAGGAGAAGAAGAAAACAAACAAAGTGTGCACAGAAAGTAACATAAAAATAAAACAGTGCACAGTGAAAGAAAAATGGTGAATCAGAGAAAGTGTGGAATAGACAAGTGACCATGTAGAGTCATATACAGTGATGATCATGATCGATCAGTATAGGTGTAAGTGAAAAAAGTGCTGGATAGAATAAATATGGAAAAGCCATAAGAAAGTAACCTTGGGTAGTAGATATTACGTCTGGACGTGATCTAAGGTGGGCAGTGTAAACCGGTCATCTGGTCAGTTGTGAATGGGGGCCCCCAATCGGGCCGGTGGAAATAGGGCGGGCGTGCGCCTACGTCACGAGCGTGATGACGAGCGGGAGTCGTCCGGCCGCCAATGGCGCCAAAAACAACTCCCGCCATGCAACAGCTGGATGGAAACACTCCGCAATCAAACAGTGGCGCTTACAAGAAACGTCACTGGTACGGCATAAGCGTGGCGTCGATACGCACGAGGCAAGCCACCCCCACATCACCTGGTCAAGCCAATGGGTGACGGGGGGCGGCGCCTGGTGCGAATCGCAACTCCCGGGGAGGAAAGACGGCAGCCAAAGCAAAACAGGCATGGCGGACAGCATCCACAGGGGGCACAAAAGCTACGGACCATGATTGTATAAAAAATATAGGTCACATATAGGAAAGATGTATACTTGTAGCAAATATATATAGTTAATAAATGTCACCCGGAGGGTAGGAATCATGGAATAAGATCCCATCCATCCCTGAGGGAAATATACAGGTAATGAAGGTAGATAATAACTACCCATTGCGTTTGAGCTCTGCCTCCATCCCGATTATGACATGCAAAGAAGGGGGGGGAATGTATATCTCCATATACTGGGACTTTAAATGAAACGCACAAGGAAGGGGGGGTGGTGCGCTTCCATCCCTATAATAAATTCAAAGGACAAAACGAGTGTGGGACTTTAAATGAGGCAGTTCAAAAGCAATATAAAAGTAGAGATTTTATTAACAATTGTATAGAAAATGTCCATGATCGTCTGTATGTGACAGCTGAATATTCAAATGCATGTACAAACATGACATATTAGTAAACATAATATAGAACTTAATTTTCATAGCAGGGAAAGAAAAATAAAATCCATACAAATTGCATAGGAATGATACAGTACTGATATACAATAAAATTCATAGAAGTGTAGTAAAATTGATGGGAAATATGAGGGGTTGCATCCTCAATAGCTCGACGCGTTTCGTCGGTATGCCGACTCATCAGGAGCAAATATGTATTGTCTGTAGGTAATAGAAGATGTATTAAGTTAAGAAGCCCATGGTATGAAAGGTATTATGTATATAAAAAAATATATTAAAAAAAAAAATATATATACAAAAGTTGATCGAATCCGTAGAACTTACACCCCACGGGAATGCCGAGCACCAATTGTCCCGGTATGCACAGACCGCCACAACAAGCCTCCCCCGGGAGCTGAGGCGCAGAAGGTCCGCCCAGAACCCCGGATCCAAAGTGAGAAGCCCCCGGCCAGCAAACAATATGAGTAGTTTGAGTATTGTGCCAGTGATGGCAGTAAAATCTATAAATAGAATAGAAAGTATATTTTTTATGTAATGGACACGGTAACACTGCCGAACACCAAAGGGGTAGAATGCATAAAGAGAAGAAGAAGAGATAAAGTGAAAAGGTGATGTAAAAGTAGAATAAGGAGAAGAAGAAAACAAACAAAGTGTGCACAGAAAGTAACATAAAAATAAAACAGTGCACAGTGAAAGAAAAATGGTGAATCAGAGAAAGTGTGGAATAGACAAGTGACCATGTAGAGTCATATACAGTGATGATCATGATCGATCAGTATAGGTGTAAGTGAAAAAAGTGCTGGATAGAATAAATATGGAAAAGCCATAAGAAAGTAACCTTGGGTAGTAGATATTACGTCTGGACGTGATCTAAGGTGGGCAGTGTAAACCGGTCATCTGGTCAGTTGTGAATGGGGGCCCCCAATCGGGCCGGTGGAAATAGGGCGGGCGTGCGCCTACGTCACGAGCGTGATGACGAGCGGGAGTCGTCCGGCCGCCAATGGCGCCAAAAACAACTCCCGCCATGCAACAGCTGGATGGAAACACTCCGCAATCAAACAGTGGCGCTTACAAGAAACGTCACTGGTACGGCATAAGCGTGGCGTCGATACGCACGAGGCAAGCCACCCCCACATCACCTGGTCAAGCCAATGGGTGACGGGGGGCGGCGCCTGGTGCGAATCGCAACTCCCGGGGAGGAAAGACGGCAGCCAAAGCAAAACAGGCATGGCGGACAGCATCCACAGGGGGCACAAAAGCTACGGACCATGATTGTATAAAAAATATAGGTCACATATAGGAAAGATGTATACTTGTAGCAAATATATATAGTTAATAAATGTCACCCGGAGGGTAGGAATCATGGAATAAGATCCCATCCATCCCTGAGGGAAATATACAGGTAATGAAGGTAGATAATAACTACCCATTGCGTTTGAGCTCTGCCTCCATCCCGATTATGACATGCAAAGAAGGGGGGGGAATGTATATCTCCATATACTGGGACTTTAAATGAAACGCACAAGGAAGGGGGGGTGGTGCGCTTCCATCCCTATAATAAATTCAAAGGACAAAACGAGTGTGGGACTTTAAATGAGGCAGTTCAAAAGCAATATAAAAGTAGAGATTTTATTAACAATTGTATAGAAAATGTCCATGATCGTCTGTATGTGACAGCTGAATATTCAAATGCATGTACAAACATGACATATTAGTAAACATAATATAGAACTTAATTTTCATAGCAGGGAAAGAAAAATAAAATCCATACAAATTGCATAGGAATGATACAGTACTGATATACAATAAAATTCATAGAAGTGTAGTAAAATTGATGGGAAATATGAGGGGTTGCATCCTCAATAGCTCGACGCGTTTCGTCGGTATGCCGACTCATCAGGAGCAAATATGTATTGTCTGTAGGTAATAGAAGATGTATTAAGTTAAGAAGCCCATGGTATGAAAGGTATTATGTATATAAAAAAATATATTTAAAAAAAAATATATATATACAAAAGTTGATCGAATCCGTAGAACTTACACCCCACGGGAATGCCGAGCACCAATTGTCCCGGTATGCACAGACCGCCACAACAAGCCTCCCCCGGGAGCTGAGGCGCAGAAGGTCCGCCCAGAACCCCGGATCCAAAGTGAGAAGCCCCCGGCCAGCAAACAATATGAGTAGTTTGAGTATTGTGCCAGTGATGGCAGTAAAATCTATAAATAGAATAGAAAGTATATTTTTTATGTAATGGACACGGTAACACTGCCGAACACCAAAGGGGTAGAGTGCATAAAGAGAAGAAGAAGAGATAAAGTGAAAAGGTGATGTAAAAGTAGAATAAGGAGAAGAAGAAAACAAACAAAGTGTGCACAGAAAGTAACATAAAAATAAAACAGTGCACAGTGAAAGAAAAATGGTGAATCAGAGAAAGTGTGGAATAGACAAGTGACCATGTAGAGTCATATACAGTGATGATCATGATCGATCAGTATAGGTGTAAGTGAAAAAAGTGCTGGATAGAATAAATATGGAAAAGCCATAAGAAAGTAACCTTGGGTAGTAGATATTACGTCTGGACGTGATCTAAGGTGGGCAGTGTAAACCGGTCATCTGGTCAGTTGTGAATGGGGGCCCCCAATCGGGCCGGTGGAAATAGGGCGGGCGTGCGCCTACGTCACGAGCGTGATGACGAGCGGGAGTCGTCCGGCCGCCAATGGCGCCAAAAACAACTCCCGCCATGCAACAGCTGGATGGAAACACTCCGCAATCAAACAGTGGCGCTTACAAGAAACGTCACTGGTACGGCATAAGCGTGGCGTCGATACGCACGAGGCAAGCCACCCCCACATCACCTGGTCAAGCCAATGGGTGACGGGGGGCGGCGCCTGGTGCGAATCGCAACTCCCGGGGAGGAAAGACGGCAGCCAAAGCAAAACAGGCATGGCGGACAGCATCCACAGGGGGCACAAAAGCTACGGACCATGATTGTATAAAAAATATAGGTCACATATAGGAAAGATGTATACTTGTAGCAAATATATATAGTTAATAAATGTCACCCGGAGGGTAGGAATCATGGAATAAGATCCCATCCATCCCTGAGGGAAATATACAGGTAATGAAGGTAGATAATAACTACCCATTGCGTTTGAGCTCTGCCTCCATCCCGATTATGACATGCAAAGAAGGGGGGGGAATGTATATCTCCATATACTGGGACTTTAAATGAAACGCACAAGGAAGGGGGGGTGGTGCGCTTCCATCCCTATAATAAATTCAAAGGACAAAACGAGTGTGGGACTTTAAATGAGGCAGTTCAAAAGCAATATAAAAGTAGAGATTTTATTAACAATTGTATAGAAAATGTCCATGATCGTCTGTATGTGACAGCTGAATATTCAAATGCATGTACAAACATGACATATTAGTAAACATAATATAGAACTTAATTTTCATAGCAGGGAAAGAAAAATAAAATCCATACAAATTGCATAGGAATGATACAGTACTGATATACAATAAAATTCATAGAAGTGTAGTAAAATTGATGGGAAATATGAGGGGTTGCATCCTCAATAGCTCGACGCGTTTCGTCGGTATGCCGACTCATCAGGAGCAAATATGTATTGTCTGTAGGTAATAGAAGATGTATTAAGTTAAGAAGCCCATGGTATGAAAGGTATTATGTATATAAAAAAATATATTTAAAAAAAAATATATATATACAAAAGTTGATCGAATCCGTAGAACTTACACCCCACGGGAATGCCGAGCACCAATTGTCCCGGTATGCACAGACCGCCACAACAAGCCTCCCCCGGGAGCTGAGGCGCAGAAGGTCCGCCCAGAACCCCGGATCCAAAGTGAGAAGCCCCCGGCCAGCAAACAATATGAGTAGTTTGAGTATTGTGCCAGTGATGGCAGTAAAATCTATAAATAGAATAGAAAGTATATTTTTTATGTAATGGACACGGTAACACTGCCGAACACCAAAGGGGTAGAGTGCATAAAGAGAAGAAGAAGAGATAAAGTGAAAAGGTGATGTAAAAGTAGAATAAGGAGTTTGTGTGCGCACTCCTGGCTGAGATTAGAGCTAAATGGACATGTGCCAATGGAAACACACAGCCCATGCAACTTTGTTTCAGTTAGCCATCATTGTATCCACATTATCCCTCTCATTACCCGCTTTTTTACTGTTAAACTACCCCATATACTGGTAACTGTAATGTGCTGCTACATCAATTTCAAAGGTTGTATTTACATGAATTATTTGGATTATGTAGTTGTATTCTTTAATTACATTGTTTATGAACTGTACCTTACTCAACAATTACATATATGTATTGGCTTTTAATGTTTTTCATATTGAGTGCGATTTTATACCCTCTTTGTGTCAATAAACTCATTAAGTCACTATGTATGTACTGCCTTTTCCTATTTCCACCTGCCTCACAAAAAGTCCCAATTTCCTTTTTAGTTCTCATTAACCTCAGAAGAGTGTATATTTATATACAAACACCTGCAGATAACGAGGGCGCTAGAGCTCTGCTGTCATTGGATGCCAATAAGGCATTCAACAGCATTGAGTGGGGTTACTTCTGGGCCATATTGGAGAAGTTTAGGTTTGGAGCCACTTTCATATCCTTGTACATTTGTTAAATCATCAACCACAGGCATCTATTAGAGAGGGAGGCACGGTATCTGACGGTTTACACTTACGGAGAGGTACCTGGCAGGGCTGTCCCCTCTCATTGCTTCTATTTGCTTTGGCAATAGAGCCATCGGCAGCACACATCAGGGCTCACAATTATATAGTGGAGTTCAGGTATGGCAGTATACGGGAGAAGATTGTGCTTTATGCAGACGACATGCTTCTCTAAAGACAGTTATGGACGATTTTCTGGCCTCACAATTAACTGGACCCAATCCGCTCTTCTGCCCCTAGATCAAGGAATACATCCACAATTGGGTACTTACTGTGCGGTGCCTGTAGTTACATAATTTAAATACCTGGGAGTGGTAATATCCCCCCAACCGCTAGATTTTTGCCACCTAAATATCCAATTGCTACTGGTGAAATTTAGAGATAAGGTAACGATATGGAACAAACTGTGGCTGTCTGTTACAGGGAAAGCAAATTTGATTAAAATGATACTGATGTGACAGCTATTGTATCATCTTCATAATTCCCCAGTAGTAGTTCCCTTGAAAATATTTTGAGTAGTCAATTCTATTTTTAAGTCTCTACTGTGGAAAGGGGGGGGGGGTGGCCAGGATTAAACTGGAACAGTTGCAAAAGCCCAAAGATGTAGGGGGGCTGGCTCTCCTGAACCCTTGGTTATACGATTCAGCTTCCTAGCTCCAGCATACGGTAGGGGGATTGGCACAACATTTGCTCATCTACAGTGTCTAGATTTGGTATTCTGCAAAATATGTGAAACACGCAATTAAAGGTCTATGGATAACCTTGCATTCTCACCCACACCAGTATTCGCACTTATGCAGCAGTCTAGCTCCACTAAAGGCTTTATATCTAACTGTTATGCCTCCCTACTGGGAACAAACTCAGAAAGGTATCCTAGTTCGGCCTGCGATAAGTGGGTAAAGGATGTGGGAGACATACTGGGAAATCAATGGGAGGAGGCCCTATAAAACATTTGAGTGTGTTCATTGAATGTATCGCAGAGGATGTCTCAGCTCTATATATTACTTTGGACCACTTATGTGCTAGATGTGAGAGGGGTGTAGGTAATTTAATGAATCTCATATGGAGATGTCCAAAGTTCCACTATTATTGGGGTACAGTAGTAGCAATGATCAACAAGGCCCTGCAGGTCTTAATTCCAGTGGAACCTAAACACTGTGTTTTGGGTATACTTGACATCGTTATTCAGGATAAATATCTAAGGGAGGTAGCGGCGAGGGAATTGTTTCAGGCCCACAGACTTATACTTTTACCCTGGATTTCTCCAGACCCTCCTACAGCTAAAATGTGGCTTGAGCAGATGAGCACCATGTTGCGATTTGAAAAACTTATATATCAATATACGGGCAGCCCCTTCAAATTCGAGAAGTTATGGGAGAGCTGGCTGAGTACTCCAGTGGCTCCAATTGATTTCATTATGGAAAGAGTATTCCTCTGATTACCAGTTTTTTTTTCCCTATCCCATTCTTTCCTGTATACTAATAGGAATGTAGGGGATACTGATGGGGAATATTGGTGGAGGATTGGTAACTCCAGATCACTTGTAAAGTTAATTGTTATTTTGACTGGATGTACTCATTGGTGGTATTTGTATTATTTTACCTATATCAGTTTATATTTGACAGTGACATCTCAAAAAATGTGTTACTTGATTTAAAAAAACAAGAAATTTAACTTTTTACCACCATTAAAAAAAAATGTTAAACTCTTTGGACACCCTTCTAAGCCATCTCAATCCAGACATAAAAGTGACTTCCAGCCTATACAACATTTACTGTCAATCCTTGCATTATTCTTCCTCAGCAACCAGACTTTTCCCCAGTTGCAGGCTGTTGATTTGTTAAACTCTCCACAACTACACTGGAGATCGATTAAGGCCACAATGTACCGCAAAAATAACACTGATATTTTTCCATTACTCCTATACTGTATATCCCCACATCTGTCACTTTCTGGTCTGATAGACATTTCCAGAGTTAACATTTTAAACTGCTTTACATTATCCTTTTTTTGTGGCCAAAAAGACCATCTCGCAATATGTATTTTGCATTGAGTGGGTGGAAGCCTCTGTAAACAAAAATACACAGGTCAAAATGTTTTGATGTATGGGAGTCTAATCTTAACTACTGACATGCAACAATCAATAGCACAGTGCTTCTCGTACAAAAAATGGTGTCATACCGGATTGCTTCTTAAAGGCCCTCCAACTGAAGTTCAAGTCCCTAATTAAATGACTCCCAAAATCTTGTTTGCAGGGGCCTCCACCCTTCCTCCATATGCTAGTAAGAGTAAAGCCTAGTACACATGGGCCGAATGCCAGACGACATTGGCCGGTTCAATAAAATCTGTTGGACTTTCAGCCCATGTGTATGCCAGCCGACCATTACCTGATGGCTAAAAGCTCTGACCGGAGTGTTCTGGCAGGGAGACCCTCCCCCTGTCAGAACACAATAGCTCAGCGGGGGATATTGCTGTACTAACATCAGATTGTTAGTACAGTGGCTCCTACCGGAGCTGTCAGTTGAACGAAAAAAAACATATAGTGTGTATTAGGCTTAAGACAGACTGCTGCCCGCCTACCAATGTTCAATGATTAATCTCAGACCCCAAATCACTGGACAAGTATTGACAGTATACTTTTATATTGCTTTCATTGTATCAATCATGTGGTCAAATGTTCCAGTCATCTCCAATGTTAACAGAATTCTTGTTTAAAAAAAAAAAAAAACTCTAATAATGTAGTAATGATTACAAAGCTGCATTGTAATGTGTGTATCTTTATTATCTGCCTAGAATTCAGCTTTAAATTCTAGCTTATTATTTTTAAAAACACATTATGTGAGGAGCTTTCTTTGTTTCTGTCTGCTCTTTTTTGCAAGAGGCCTTGGGGTAAAAGATTGTTGTTCAGTAAAGTATTGTTCTTTTGCCTGCCTGTAATGGAAATGACCCTCTGGAGGGATCATTCACTTTAATGTTTGTATTCATTTTTTAATTCTTGGTTAAACAATTTTACTCTCCCAGTACAACTAATATCAACAATTTAATTAGTAATTAGTGATAATTCTGGTGAAAGTCTAGGGTTGATAATCGCATAAATGACTAGAATGACTTCCTTCAATATAACGTTCTTTAGTTTTCAGTTTATCAATGTATTTTAATAAACTATTTTAAATAAACCCGTTTCTTGTATTTTTCAGTGCAGAGCTTGCAAGTGTTTTACAGTGACAAAAACAAAAGCAAAGAAGTGCCTCTAAGTGCAGTAAGACTTTGTATTTCTAAAAGACCCCACAACAAGGCTACTTATAATAGAT
>CM053030.1:409115943-409337540 GCA_028564925.1 Lithobates sylvaticus
CAGAAAAAGGGTGCAAACTGCTACAGGTATGAAGTATAGGCACCTAGAGGAGACAAACCTTCCCGTCACAACAGAATCTCAGGCCATTCTGACTAGCAAAGCTTTGGCACATCCAAGTGTCAAAGCTTGCCTGTCCTTTCCCAACCTCCTAGGTGTTCCCACTGGCCAGTTAGGCTTCCCATCATAGTGAGAAACCATTAGTAAGATGGAGATGGAGAATTTCAAAAGAGCCAACTTCCCTAAGCTACGATCCTTGCTAGAAGATACTAAATGGGATATTAAATAAGGGTATTAACCAGTGCATCCCAACGGGAAATACATTTAAAAGAGCTAAGAAAAGTTCTGGATGGCTTAACTTCAATGTAAAAATGCATATAAAAGCAAAGGAGAAGGCCTTCAAAAAATATAAGACTGAGGGACCATCATCAGCATTCCAACTTTACAAAGAATGCAACAAGAAGTGTAAGGGTGCAATCAGAGAGGCTAAGACAGAACACAAAAGGCACATAGTGGAGGAGAGTAAAAAAAATCCCAAGAAATTCTTTAAGCACATAAATCGTAAGAAAGGGAGGTCAGATGATATTGGTCCCATAAAGAATGATGAAGGGAATCTGGTTACTAAGGATGGAGAGATGGCAAAGGTATTGAATTTATTCTTTACCTCAGTCTTCACAAGGGAATCCGGGGGTCTTTAGTAACCAAAACTGCCATGTTTATCCTCATGACACGTCACAGAAGGCCCCCTCATGAATAACAGAGGACTGAATTAGAAATAGACTTGAAAAGCTTAACAATAATAAGTCATCGGGACCAGATGGCTTGCACCCAAGGGTCCTTAAGGAACTAATTTAGGATTAAGAAGTAATTGCCAGACCATTCTTCCTAACTTTTACGAACAGTCTACTGACTGGGATGGTACCAGCTGATTGGAGAAAAGCCAATGTAGCACCAATATTTAAAAAAGGCATAGATACATCCCTGGGAATTACAGACCAGTTAGCCTAACATCAGTAGCATGCAAGCTCTTGGAGGGGATGATAAGGGACTATATACAAGATTTTAGTAATGACAACCGTATCATTAGCAGTAATCAGCATGGATTCATGAAGAATCGTTCTTGCCAAATTAATCTATTAACCTTCTATGAGGAGGTGAGTTGCCATCTAGATAAAGGAAGGCCCATACGTGGTGTAACTGGATTTTGCAAAAGCATTTGATACAGTTCCCCACAAATGTTTACTGTACAAAGTAAGGTCTGTTGGCATGGACCAAGGGTTAGTACATGGATTGAAAACTGGCTACATGGGCGAGTTTAGAGGGTAGTGATAAATGGGGAATACTGAGAATGGTCCAGGGTTGAAAGTGGGGTCCTTCAGGGTTCTGTCCTGGGACCAATCCTATTTAATTTATTCATAAACGACCTGGAGGATGGGATAAACAGCTCAATCTCAGTATTTGCAAACGATACTAAGCTATACAGGGCAATAACTTCTCTGCAGAATATGGAAACCTTGCAAGAAGATCTGAATAAATTAATAGGGTGGGCAACAACATGGCAAATGAGATTTAATGTAGAAAAATGTAAAATAATGCATTTGGGTGGCAAAAATATGAATGCAATCTACTCACTGGGGGGAGAACCTCTGGGGGATTCAAGGATAGAAATGGACCTGGGGGTCCTAGTAGATGACAGGCTCAGCAATGGCATGCAATGCCAAGCTGCTGCAAGCAAAGCAAACAAAATATTGGCATGCATTAAAAAGGGGATTAACTTCAGAGAAAAAAATATAATTTTCCCACTCTACAAGACTCTGGTCCAGCCGCACCTGGAGTATGCCATCCAGTTCTAGGCACCAGTCCTCAGGAAGGATGTGCTGGAACTGGAGAGAGTCCATAGAAGGGCAACAAAACTTATAAAGGGACTGGAGGACATTAGTTATGAGGAAAGGTTATGAGCACTGAGCTTGTTCTCTCTGTAGAAGAGACGCTTGAAAGGGGATATGATTTGACTGTACAAATACCGGACTGGTGACCCCACAATAGGGAGAACACTTTTCTGCGAAACAGAATTTAATAAGACATACGGCCATTCACTAAAATTCGAAGAAAAAGAGGTTTAACCTTAAAGTGAATGTAAACCCTAGTTTTTAATTTTTTTTTGAATAACAAACATATCATACTTACCTCCACTTTACAGCTCATTTTGCACAGAGTGGCCCCCGATTGTCCTCTTCTGGGGTCCCCTGTCGGCTCTCGTGACTCCTCCCCACATCAAATAACCCCCTAGGAGAAGTGCTCACCCAGGGGGTTACCTTGCAGGCATGCTCCCGAGTCCAGCATTTGCGTCCATAGACACAGATGCGGGCCTCGTCCCTGCCCCCGGCACCCGCGTCATTGGATTTGATTGACAGTAGTGGGAGCCAATGGCTGCACTGCTATCAATCTATTCAATTAAAAGCCGGGACCCAATAAAGAGAGGGACAGCGCGTCTCCATCAAGGGAAATATGGGGCTCAGGTAAGTAAAACGGTGGGAGGGGGGCTGGGGGGCCGGTCGCTGCCAGGTGTTTTTTTACCTTAATGCTTAGGACGCATTAAGGTGAAAAAACACAAGGGTTTACAACCCTTTTAAACTGCGTAGAGGGTTCTTTACTGTAAGAGCGGTAAGTATGTGGAATTCTCTTCCACAGGCAGTGGTCTCAGCAGGGAGCATCGATAATTTCAGAAAACTATTAGATAAGCACCTGAACGACCACAACATACAGGGATATACAATGTAATATTGACATAAAAGCAAACACATAGGTTGGACTTGATGGACTTGTGTCTTTTTTTCAACCTTGCCTACTATGTAACTATGTAACTATAAGTGTTTTGCAACCTGGATGCTGCTATGGGGTTGGCCTCTGATCCAGAGCAGGTGACACAAAGGCAGTGGTGTAACTAGAACCTTCAGGGCCCCGGTGCAAGAAACCATGAAGGGCCCCCCTGAACCCCAGCCGAGGCCCTTCCCTCCGAGTCCGGTGGTGGAACTCCAGGGCTCGGTCACAGGTACGACTTTTGTGAGCCCTGTAGTTCCACCACTGGTATCAGCAGTTTTTTTTTATTATTTTTTACAATTTTTTAGGAGTCCTGTTGGGGGACTTTGGTAAGATATCAGAGGTCTAAACAGACCTATGATGTTACACCTTTGAGACAGAGAAGGAAGAAGGGAAAGGGAAATTGGGTCCTTGTCCTCAGGTAAGAAGGGGTCCTTGTCCCCAAGGGAAATGGGGTCCCTGTCCTATGGGGAGAAGTGGGTCCTGTCCCCAGGGAAGATGGGGTCCCTGTCCCCATGTGAGAAGGGGTTCCTGCCCCCAAGGAAAATGGGGTCCCTGTCCTCTGTGGAGAAGTGGGCCCAGTTCCCAGGGAAGATGGGGTCCCCATTGGGGATGGGGTCCCTGTCCTCAGGTCAGAAGGGGTCCCTGTCCTCAGGTCAGAAGGGGTCCCTGTCCTCAGGTCAGAAGGGGTCTCTGTCCTCAGGTCAGAATGGGTCCCTGTCCCCATGGAAAACAGGGTCCCTGTCCCCATGGAAAATAGGGTCCCTGTCCCCATGGAAAATAGGGTCCCTGTCCTAACGGGAAATTAGGTCCCTGTCCTCACGGGAAATTAGGTCCCTGTCCTCACGGGAAATTAGGTCCTTGTCCCCAAGGGAAATGGGGTCCCTGTCCTCTGGGGAGAAGTGGGTCCTGTCCCCAGGGAAGATGGGGTCCCTGTCCCCATGTGAGAAGGGGTTCCTGCCCCCAAGGGAAATGGGGTCCCTGTCCTCTGTGGAGAAGTGGGCCCAGTTCCCAGGGAAGATGGGGTCCCCATTGGGGATGGGGTCCCTGTCCTCAGGTCAGAAGGGGTCCCTGTCCTCAGGTCAGAAGGGGTCCCTGTCCTCAGGTCAGAAGGGGTCTCTGTCCTCAGGTCAGAAGGGGTCCCTGTCCCCATGGAAAACAGGGTCCCTGTCCCCATGGAAAATAGGGTCCCTGTCCCCATGGAAAATAGGGTCCCTGTCCTAACGGGAAATTAGGTCCCTGTCCTCTGGGGAGAAGTTGGTTCTGTCCCCAGAGGAGATGGGGTCCCTGTCCTTTAGGGAGAACTGAGCCCTGTCCCCAGGGGAGATGGGGACATATCTCCCAGAAAGACCTGTCAACATCTGTGTATGACGGGGAGGAGGGGGGGGGGTGCTGGCAGACAAGCCTGCGGTGTCCTTTGGGGAGCCGGTTCTCATAGGGCTGCACTGCATCTGTGTGCTTAAAGTTTGTTTGCCTGGGAGAAGCATGCAGTGCAGTGTGAGCCGGACTCAGGGGGCGGGACTCTGGCTGGGGAGGACAGACACCGGACTGAGCAGCACTGCATGGAGCAGGAGAGGGGGACCCGGAGGAGTGGAAGAGGACACAGGTTGTGTGGGGAATGCACAACTAAAGAGCAGCCAGTGCGGTAGTCAAGCATGGAGCTCTGCTAGTCACCCCCCACCTTCAGCCACCCGTGCGCCCGGTCCCTAACCGCCTATGCTGCCACCGGCCATATGTAGAGGGGGCCGCATGGGCCCCTTGCAGCACAGGGCCCGGTTGCACTCGTGACTGCTGCACCCCCTATAGTTACGCCCCTGCACAAAGGGCTGCCCCCAGCATTCAGGATAGGATGGAAGTCCTCCTCCTCCAAACCCACTCTTTAATCCTCTGCCACATAGCTGGAGCCAAAAGGTACAGTTCTGACATAAATACGTGATTCGGGGATCTGTGGTGAGGGGAGTGTGTGATTGGGGGACTCTGTTATATAGGGACTGTGTGATAGGTGGGCTCTGACGTGATGAGAAGACTCTGATAGATGGGAGCCTCTGACGTGAAGGCGGGACTCTGATATAATGGGGGACCCCTGGCCTGATAGGGGCCTCCGACATGGGGGACTGTGATGTGAAGGGGGCTCTGATGTGATGGGAGGACCTCTGATGTGAAGGGGGGCTCTGATGTGATGGGAGGACCTCTGATGTGAAGGGGGGCTTCTGATGTGATGGGAGGACCTCTGATGTGATGGGAGGACCTCTGATGTGAAGGGGGGCTTCTGATGTGAAGGTAATTTCATCCAAGTGGTGGTGTGCATCGCTCCAGGCTCAGGGTTCCCATCAATAAGCAACATTTACCTTTTTAGATGGGGTACTTTTACAAGGTGCTGAAAAAGGTTGAGAAATGCTGAGATGGAGCTTACCCAATACTGGGCCATTGTTAACGGGCAAAGCACTGACAGGCCCAGGTAGCGTTAGCCCAGGAAGTTTTGAGGGCTGTTGCAGGTATGTGCAGGAATCTCTAGGAACATGCCCTTTATACCTACAACAGTTTGCCCCCCTTTGTGCAGTGGAAGGGATCCTGTAAGCAGGCCAATATTAGTCCAGGTTTAATCATATTATTTGTCAATGGAAAACAAGTGTTGATAATTAGACTGAGAATGGGATTTATAAAAACGTGTGCACCCAGGATCTGGTGCAGCTCTGCATAATAACCAATCAGCTTCTAGGTTTTATTGTCAAAGTTCAATTGAACAAGCTGATGTTAGAAGCTGATTGGATACTATACACAGCTGCACCAAATTCTGAAAGCACCAGTTTTAGTAAATCTCCCCCTGATAGCCCTGATGTGTCTATTTAAAGCCAGTATTAGGAAGAATTCACAATGTTTTGATCAGAGAAGAAAACCTTTTTGTTTTCATAGAAGGCATGTTTATCTTAAATCACATGCTCAGCTTCCTGTTTCATGCACACCCAGTCTTAGACCTATTTTTATTGCAGCTGCGACTTTTTTGGCTTTTTTTTTTTAAACCAGAGTGAAAATATAGTTATAAATAAAGCACACAGCCCCAGTAATTATTTCTGTTCACGACAGAAAAAATTATTTCCAACATTCTTATAACAGAGGCTCAAATTATGATGGCTTCTTCACGTAGACCAGTTGCTCACATGGAAAAGTTATTCGGTCTCCTAATGTGATAATCAGTCTGGGCATACACCGTCTATAGCTGATTAGGCTGATTTCAGATTGAATGGCCATGATGGCTGGTGCTATTCATGTGAAAAAAAATCTTCTATTGTCTCCTACATGGTACAGCTAAACATATTTGTCAGATCTGGCCATCACTTTAAATAGAGATTTTTGAATAAGGAAAAGGAAAGGGATTTTTATGGTGTCACAAATACAGAAATATTTTTATAAAAACATCTTTGTTAGAATCCAAAGTTTTAAAAGAAATGAGGGGACAACAAATGTTGACCACATTTCATAAAAATGATTGTATATACAAATAACACACACAAAGTAGCTACTATATCACCTGTAATGCTTGTTGCACAACATATTTCGCTTTTCAGCTTCTTCAGGAGCTATAAAGAATATGTACTGTAGCTACAGAAAAACAAATATAATCAATATCAAAGTAGAAACAACAGAAATTCAAAAGCTCACGAACATTTATTATAACTTATTTATAATTTTAAATAAACAAATATGTTACCAGATATAAGTCCAACAAATACATCACCATAAATGGTATATTTGATTAATATCCATGAGGGTCTGAGTATTACACAGAAGGGAACACATCAGAGAGTAAAAGACACTCACCATGTGTATAAAGTGTAATCAGGCTAAAGTACACTGCTGAGGTTCAAAAACTGATGTAGAAAGGAGTACCAATACCAGTGGCGACAATTGATCGCAGGAGAAGCACAAAACCGGTGGTGCTGTAAAAATGTCAAAATATATGTATATATATATATATATATATATAAAAGTACATATTCACGTCATATACTATGTGGAAAAAGATATATCAAAGGCAAGTAAAGGCCACACTCATTTAAATAGGCAGGCCTTCATTTACCTTAGATCTTTTTCAAATAGTTTGTCCACAAGATGTAAAAGACAGCAAAGAACCGATCCTAAGATGGCTCTTGAAGGGTGATCAAAATAGTTATCATAAAGCAATGATGATCAAAGACAGTCCGGATAAAGAGCATCCACCATCGTAGCCACAAAGATCTAGTAGCAAGCAAAAGTCATGACAATATTAGTTGCACAAAGCAAGTGCGGGCCTAAAAAGCACATTGTGACCAAGCCCAAATGAATATCTTTAAAGCCCCATACACACGCTCGGATTATCCGAGGACCAGGTCCGTCGGATCATGTCCGTCGTACTTTGTCCGATGTTGGTTTTGCGTACACACGGTCGGACAAAGTTGTCGGAAAATCCGATCATTCTGAACGTGGTGACGTTTGTTGCCTACGACGGGACTACGTAGAGGCTAGTAGCCAATAGCTTTGGTCTTGTAATGTGATCTGAGCATGCGTAGCACTTTGTCCGTCGGACAACGCTACACATGATCGGATTTGGTGTGATCGGACCATGTTGTCAAAAAATCTATCCAGCAGGAGATAGGACTTTGTCCGTCGGACAATCCGACGTACACTGTCCGATGGTGCATACACACGGTCGGATTTTTCAACAACATTGTCCGATCGGACAGAATCCATGCGATAATCCGAGCGTGTGTATGGGGCTTTACACTCAGCACTTGAATAGGGATATAGAAATGGCAACCTCCTCCAGCTCAAAGCAGGCACTGTGGCCGATGACGTCATACACAAGTGCAGCGACCCCCCGCTGCCATCTTGGAAGATCCATACAGAAAACAGGACGTCCCCCAGATGGGGAGGGTCAGCCATAAAGCTGCCCATGGCCTGTGGGAGGGGAGGAGGGCAGGATGACAACAGCCCAGACAACAACTCCCTCACCAGGGCTAGAACCAATGGGGAAATTCACCACACAGGCACGATGGGCAATGGTGCTCACCTCTGACAGAAATGAGGTCACACTAGGCACCACACTCAATCTGCAAGGGGATGCTGTTGTCATCCCACCCTATTCCCCTCCCAATACTCAAATATACCCTTTATGGTGATGTATTTGTTGGACTTATATCTGGTAACATATAGGTTTATATAAAGTTATGTGTACTCATTAACAAATGTTCATAAGCTTTTCAATTTCTGTTGTTTCTTTGATATGGATTATATTTGTTTTTCTGTAGCTACATATGTTTTATAGCTCCTGAAGAAGCTGAAAAGCGAAACATGTCGAGCAACAAGCATTACAAGTGATATAGTAGATTCATTGTGAGTATTATTTGTATATACAATCATTATTATGAAATGTGGGCAACATTTGTTGTCCCCTCATTTCTTTTAAAA
Organism: Lithobates sylvaticus; assembly: GCA_028564925.1. Lineage (NCBI taxonomy): Eukaryota > Metazoa > Chordata > Amphibia > Anura > Ranidae > Lithobates > Lithobates sylvaticus. The sequence continues at coordinate 409,124,206 of CM053030.1, forward strand.
CTTTGGATTCTAATAAAGATGTTTTCATAAAAATATGGCAAATGGCAATATTTGTGGCACCAAAAAAAATCCCTTTCCTTTTCCTTATTCAAAAAATTTGGGTTGAAGGTGCCTTTGATCCATGATTGTGTGTGACATATCCAGAGTACATCACTTTAAATAGCCATATCTCCTTCAGATTAGCCTGACCTCAGCCAAGAATAAAAAAGTATTTTTGAGGATTTTTAAAATTGAGTACTGTCCGTGATACTTTTTTTTATTTGCACTAACATATAATTTTTCATGGACAAGCTTTCGGGGTGTGTCCCCTTCTTCAAGGTCTAAGAGTACTGCTTAGACCTTGAAGAAGGGGACACACCCCGAAAGCTCGTCCGAGTACTGCTTAGACCTTGAAGAAGGGGACACACCCCGAAAGCTCGTCCATGAAAAATTATATGTTAGTGCAATTAAAAAAAGTATCAAGGACAGTACTCAATTTTCTCTGTCACAATTGCACTAATACGGCTACAATCACTTCAAGTATGAGGATTTTTAAAAATTCACATTGATGTAAACAGCTTACCATAACTAAACAAGCTTGTAAATCTTTGTAAAAAATGTCAAAAACCTTGTTTCTATGTAATATAGCAAAAAATATTCACGCTGTATCAACAAAGCTATTCAAAATCTTCTTTGTTGCTGCTAGCAAAATATCAAGATACCATATATATATACATTGAAAGAAACAAAATGCAGCACTACACAGTAGTTATAAATCACATACAACTATATACATAATTCAATGTGGAACCTAGTTGTTAGCTATGCAAAAATCCAGCCCAAAATATTAAAGTGCAGGGCTAATTGTTTATTACATATTCTGGCTTTTAATCCTGCTTTGTATTGTTATTTAGGGGTTGATTTACTAAAAGCAAATAGACTATACACTTTGCAAAGTGCAGTTACCCCCTGCAAGTGCAGTTGCTCCAGAGCTTAGTAAATGAGGTAAGGCTTCACTTTGCAAAGAATACCCAATCGCGGGCAAAGGAAAATAAAATAAAAAAATGAATTTTTGCTTGCACATGCTTGGATGATGGAAGTTAGCAGAGCTTCTGCTCATTTACTAAGCTCTGAAGCATCTGCACTTACAGAGTTCAACTCGGTCTTTTTGCCTTTAGTAAATCAACCTCATAGTGTTTATGCTTTACTGTTGCTTTTTCCTGTGCAGACAATACACACATTCATTTTGCTGTAGTTATTTCAGATGCTGAGTAAGTTCAATCATAATTGGGAGAATTTTCTTACACAGTCGCCACATGCATCCACCTGAAACCCACAGAAATTCCATTTATGCTCAATATTTTTTTTTTTTCTTAAAGATTTTTTGAAGGGTGAGCTGATCTATGACACTCTAGCAGCCACGGGATGGGACTCCACTTCGGACAATAGTCTGGCAATTCACCATACACATAAAGACAGTTCAGTGCCTTTAAACCAGGGCGGACATGGACGCAACAAGAAAGGGTGAAAAAAAGAAAGGAAAACGAGGAGAGGAGAAAAAAGACATAAAAGAGCCCAATGGAAAACGTTACCTACTACGGGGTCGGAAACAACAGAAAACGTAAATGTCATTAATTTGTCAGCACGTCCTCTATCCAACACAGATGTCTCACTTTTATCTAGAGGCTTGAACTTTTGTCCTTCAAACCACTTTAACCTATTCGGCACCATCACTGATGTTAACAGACTTGACGTTACAGAAACACTACTTCACTGATCGTGGGGACAGTCAACCTACTCCATCCCTAGATCTACCGTCAGCTGGTGAGTCAATCTCTTCTCCAAAATCTTTCATAGATGTACAGTGGTGTGAAAAAGTGTTTGCCCCCTTCCTCATTTCCTGTTCCTTTGCATGTTTGTCATACTTAAGTGTTTCGGAACATCAAACCAATTTAAACAATAGTCAAGGACAACACAAGTTAACACTAAATGCAATTTGTAAATGAAGGTGTTTATTAAAAAAAAAAATCAAACCATCATGGCCCTGTGTGAAAAAGTGATTGCCCCCTAAACCTAATAATGGTTGGGCCACCCTTAGCAGCAACAACTGCAACCAAGCGTTTGCGATAACGTGCAATGAGGCTTTTACAGCGTCCTGGAGGAATTTTGGCCCACTCATCTTTGCAGAATTGTCCTAATTCAGTTACATTAGAGGGTTTTCGAGCATGAACGGCCTTTTTAAGGTCATACCACAACATCTCAATAGGATTCAGGTCAGGACTTTGGCTAGGCCACTCCAAAGTCTTCATTTTGTTTTTCTTCAGCCATTCGGTGGTGGACTTGCTGGTGTGTTTAGGATCATTGTCCTGCTGCAGAACCCAAGTTCGTTTCAGCTTGAGTACACAACAGATGGTCGGACATTCTCCTTCAGGATCTTTGGTAGACAGCAGAATTCATAGTTCCTTTTATCACGGCAAGTCTTCCAGGTCCTGAAGCAGCAAAACAGCCCCAGACCATACACTACCACCACCATATTTTACTGTTGGTATAATGTTCTTTTTCTGAAATGCAGTGTTCCTTCTAGCCAGATATACTTGGACACACACCTTCCAAAGAGTTCCACTTTTGTCTCATCGGTCCACAGAATGTTGTCCCAAAAGTCTTGGGGATCATCAAGATGTGTTGTGGAGAAATTGAGACGAGCTTTGAGGTTCTTTTTGCTCAGCAGTGGTTTTCTCCTTGGAACTCTGCCATGCAGGCCATTTTTGCCCAGTCTTTTCCTGATGGTGGAGGCATGAACGCTGACCTTAACTGAGGCAAGTGAGGCCTGCAGTTCCTTGGACGTTGTTGTGGGGTCTTTTGTGACCTCTTGGATGAGTCGTCGCTGCGCTCTTGGGGTAATTTTGGGCGGCCGGTCACTCCTGGGAAGGTTCACCACTGTTCCATGTCTTCGCCATTTGTGGATAATGGCTCTCACTGTGGTTCGCTGGATTCCCAAAGCTTTGGAAATGGCTTTATAACCCTTTCCAGACTGATAGATCTCAATTACTTTCTTTCTCAATTGTTCCTGAATTTCTTTGGGTCTCGGCATGATGTGTAGCTTTTAAGGATCTTCTGGTGGACCTTACTGTGTCAAGCAGGTCCTATTTAAGTGATGCCTTGATTGTGAACAGGTGTGGCAATAATCAGGCCTGGGTGTGGCTAGAGAAATTGAACTCAGGTGTGGACAACCACAGTTATAGTATGTTTTAACAAGGGGGGCAATCACTTTTTCACACAGGGCCATGATGGTTTGGATTTTTTTTCACCTTTAATAATAAACACCTTCATTTACAAATTGCATTTTGTGTTTACTTGTGTTGTCCTTGACTATTGTTTAAATTGGTTTGATGTTCCCGAAACACTTAAGTGTGACAAACATGCAAAGGAACAGGAAATGAGGAAGGGGGCAAACACTTTTTCACACCACTGTATGTGCATTGACAGATCTCTCTGATCTTGCAGCCGAGTCAGATCTTAAAGCGGAGCTCCACCCTAAAGTGAAACTTCCGCTCATTGGATTCCTCCTCCCCTCCGGTGCCACGATTGGCACCTTTCAGGCTGGAGGGGGTGCAGATACCTGTATAATACAGGTATCTGCACCCACTTCCGGGCATAGATAGCCACAGAATATCCGCAGCTACATCATATCCCCCCCCCGTTGTGTTCTGGGAAACACTTCACTTCTGGATTCCCTCAGAGGATGGCGGCAGGGCAGCTGAGAGATGAGCGATTGCTCGTCTTCTGCTGCCGACATCGCGGGCACTCTGGACAGGTAAATGTTCATTTATTAAAAGTCAGCAGCTGCAGTATTTGTAGCTACTGGCTTTTAATATTTTACCCAATAAACTCCAGATCCAAGGACATGGATGTAATATCAAAGACTGGTGGAGAGAGATCTGTCACACTTAGCAAGGAACACTTCCAACAATACAATTGAAAACCTTTCAGCCAGTGAGAAATCATCCCTTGACAATCTGCATAAAGACTCTTCTATGGTTATAAAGAATGCAGATAAGGGTGGAGCAGTGGTAGTATTAGATGCCTCCTCATATAGAGGGAAAGCTTTTCGACAGCTATCAGATCAAACTACCTACCACAAGCTTAGGGGTGACCCCACTGACTCTTTCAAAGGTGAACTTTCGTCTCTTTTAGATAGAGCTGTTTCCACAGGTATTTTTACATCTAAAGACTAAGAAATGCTTATTCCTGCTTTTCCTGTGATGCCCATCTTTTACCATCTTCCTAAACTACATAAGGGGCTCACACCTTTAACAGGAAGACCTATTGTAGCAGGCATTGACTCGCTTAATGAGCGATTGGGGCAATGGGTGGACCAGCAGTTGCAACCACTAGTCACTGATTTACCAGGATATCTTCGTTACACAAAGCAACTGTTATCTAAACTAGATAAAATGACATGGGACGACAATTTTTGTTGGATTACGTGTGATGTTTCTAATTTATACTCTTCTATCCCACATGTTTTAGGTTTGCAAGCCATATCGTTTTTTCTAAACAGGTCAGGGCAGTTTTCTTTGATTTTGCAGGAATTCATTATCATGTGTTTCGAATATTTACTGACCCACAATTTCTTCATGTTCGACGGGGACTACTATCTCCAAAAGTGCGGAGCCTCCATAGGCACCAAATTCTCACCGTCCTTGGCCAATTTATATATGGGATGGTGGGAGAGGCTCCGCATTTTTGGAGTTGATAGTCCCCGTCAAAAAAATACCATGTTCTACTGCAGGTATATGGACGATCTCTTGTTTATCGTTTCAGATTCGCACATAAATATAGAACAATGGCTAAACTATTTGAACGCTAAACTTGAGATTCACAGGGAAACTTAATTTCAAGTCTATAGAATTCCTAGATGTGAAATTGACAGGGGAAAACAATGAGAGTGAGTACCTCTAACCTGTACAGAAAGCCCAGTGCAGGCAATACGCTTTTACGGGCTGACTCTAGCCATCCGGGGCACACAATCAATAGTATCCCGGTTGGCCAATTCCTCAGACTTAGAAGACTGTGTAGCAAACAATCAGACTTCGATCAGGAAGCTGCACATATGTCTTCTAGGTTTGAGGAGAGGGACACCCTAAATCGGTTTTTAATAGAGGTTTATCGATTGCAAAAGATGTCCCCCGTCATAAATTACTCATTGACAAACCTGCTAGTAGAACGAGACATTGCAACACTAACAACTCAAATTTTATTCCTACTTTATCCACCACCTACAGTATCGAATTTCACAAAATACAAAATATTGTAACTAAGTATCTTCCAGTGCTGTCTCATGACCCTTTGTACTCTAAGATTTTAGCCAAAGGCATTCACACTGTATCTAGAAAAGCTCTGTCCCTTGGTGGCCTTTTGTCACCCAGCCTTTTGTCCAGTAAGAACACCTCCATGTATCGGCTGTCCTTTCAAGGAAACTTCAAATGTGGTGGCCGAGGTTGTGCTTACTGTTCTTTCATTAAAAGGGGTGACACCATAACTTCTACATCCACGGGCAAATCTCATAAGATACATTCCTATCAATTGCAACCTACGCTACATTGTATATGCCATTACCTGCACAGCATGTTCCATACAATATATTGGCAGGACGACACATAGGCTTAAAGATCTTTTCTATGACCATCTTTATGACATAGAGAAAGATCATGCCACTAATGCCAAACGGCATTGGAATGAACTACACCAGAAGGACACATCTAGCCTTGTCATCCAAGGTATTGACAAAATCGTGAGACCACCAAGAGGTGACAAGTTGTGACAAGTTCAATATCTTGTGTAAACGTGAAGTCCGGTGGATCTTTATTTTGAACACAAGACATCCCCTCGGACTAAACTTTGAATGAGATGTATCCCATTTCTATCAGTAGATACATCCAGTAATCTGTATTTTCCCATTTCATCACATATTGCATTGTGACGATGGGATTATATCCTTTTCTCATTACCACTTTTTATACACATTGTAGCATTTATTTGCATGATATTTTTTATACTTTTCATGTGCTATAGCCACGGTTTCTGAATGCGATCATGTGTTTGTTTGCAGCGGGTGGAGTGAGACTTTGGATCTCACTATGCACCTGCTCATAATCCCCACATCACTTCTTTGAGACTAGTCTGCCTTGTGAGTTTTCCTTTTTCTCCCCAGGTTGTTTTCCCCTTAATGCCGTCCCGATTTTGGTCTTGTTCTTCTGTTTTTGCTTTTCTTATCAAATTTATTTAAATAGAGGAGCCAAGGTACCGGCTATTCTTTATACACCCATTGCCTCATACATTATTTCTCATATTTATGTCATATGACTTCAGATGGACTTAATAAACCTCTAATGCCGCGTACACACGATCGGACTATATGGCGGACTTGGTCGTGTGTGGGCTCTGGCGGACTTTTTCTTCTCAAAACTCCGCCGGACTTAGAAAGAAGTCTTGACTCAAAATTATCCGCCGGACACGGCAGTCCGGCAGACAATCCGGCCGTCTATGTGCTAGTCCGCCGGACTTTTGAAATGAACGGACTTGCCCACACACGGTGTAAAGTCTGTTCATTTTGAACGTGACTCCAGGTAGACGGGACTAGCGAAGGAAGTCACTGTCGCTGCCTCCATCGGCGAGATTGACACCTTGCTAGCCCTGTCGCCTGGTATGGATTTAAAGGGGAACCCCTAAGCCGAAAAAACGGGGGTCTTCTTCCGACTTTGGGGGTCTTCTCGCCGGGCTCCTCCACTATCTTCTGCTCTTTTACCTCTCTTTTACTAGTGGAGGAGCCCGGCTTTCTCCTTCGTCACCGCCATCCGGGGGTCTTCTTCCGACTTCAGGGGGTCTTGTCCCGCTCTTTGTTTCTTCTGCCGGGCCTCCGCTATCTTCTTGCAGCTTTTTTACTAGCGTTGGCCCGGTCTTCTGGTTCGTCGCTGTCGCCGCCTTCTGCTTCTTCTTCTTCTTTTCTTTTCTTCTTCTTCCTTCCGATGTTGACACAACACTCTCTCTGGCCGCACTGCCAGGGACGCGTTGCGCAGCGACTTATATAGGGATAAGGGGCGGGATCACCGGGTGATTGTCTCCTGGACTAAGTCCGCTGGATAGTCTGATCGTGTGTACGCGGCTTTACTGTTTTTTCAGTATGATACAACATACGTTTGGCTGTTTTTTCTTCTATCTTGGCAATGGTATGTATTTTCTGTAATTATAACATCATGTTCTTAAGTGAATATTTTTAATACAGTATCAGAGTTTTATTATGACACATAAGATATATTTATGATATGCTTGATATGGCCTTTTGGCCAACATTCTATACTATATATATGCTTATCACAAATATGTCTTATTATACTTATTTTCATTAATGTTTATATTCTATACACTATAGAGGTATATATGCATAAATATCTTTGCTTACTGTTGTTGTTTTTTCAATTATCCCATTTATATATGTGCACCATGACGAGACGTGTTTACAGGTTCAGACCTTTATTTATTGACACTAATGCAATTATAAACGCTTTTTAGTGTTTTTTTACATCTATTCTTGTTTCCCGCTTCACAGGTACAGTCTGTTTTTTGGGATTTCAAGCTCCAATCGTGTAGAAGGTGTGTTTACCTAATTGTAAAACTCTGATTGGTGTATTTTCTCTTTAACCTCCTTCTTATATACAGTTGATTTTTTGTTAATTTAGCTATGAGTAAGCATCAAACGATGTGAAACGCATTAGCCATTCATTCCTGTTTTGTCCACGTTTGATTTGATTGTTACATTGGATTTTATTTTTTCACAATAAAGATGCCTTTTCTACGGAGTGCGGCAGTCCAGGACCTTTTTGTTTCTTAAAGATTTTCACAAAATTTATTTTTAAGGCTTTTATTTAAAAAAATATTACCAACAACAATCTATTTGAAAGTGATTACAAAAATGTGCAGAGCAATAGATTCATTCATGTGGGGGCACCAATAGTGCAACTCTATTGGTCTGCTTTGACTGACTGGACATTAGAGCATCTAGCAGGACAATCCAGTAATATGTACTGTATATGATATGCAGCCCTGATAATATGGAACATCAAGCATGTGTACAAATGTTGGTTAAAAACATTATTTTTGTGTAAATGTTATATTAATAACACAATCAATTGCTTTTTCTGGGGTTCCTAGGGTGGAAGAAAAAGGTTTCCCAGCTAATTCAGAGAGTGCAATAAGGCTCTATGCACACTAGACATTCAAAAAGTATTTCTGGACGTCGGATTGCTGGCAGGAAACGGCTGCTTTAAAAACGAGCTTTTAGCAGCGTTTTTTAATTGCGTTTTTGAATATTTTCCAGCGTCAGCTTTTTTCGGGCGTTTCCGCAAAATCACGCCAGCTTACATTCAACTCTGCAATGTAAAAAACGTTGAGCGCTGATAAAAGCATGTTTATTCCCCTTTTTTTAGTGTTCAGCATCAGAAGAACTGCTCTTGAACATAGTTTTAGGGCATTCAGACAACAGCCCATAAACAGCCCATAAACTCCCCTGCTGGGTAAACTTTTATAAACAGGATCCCCAAAAGTTTTAACACGTCAGCTGTGTAATAACATACCTACCTTTTCCTGTGTGGGTTGACAGTTGATATATTACCACCAGAATGCTAAGCATGTTTTGTGCTATGTTACTCTGTGTTAAAGTGAACCTCTGTTTAGACCAGGGGTTCTAAAATGAGGTGGCCCATGGAGTCCTCTGATGTGGCCCGTGACCTGAAACTGGGGAAGCGCATACCCATGCTCTGGAATGGCAGGTCGGCAAGCCCAGATCGTGATGCCGACCTGCCATGACAGAGCATCAGAGTACATGGAGCCAGTGCCAGCAGCTGAGGAAACAGGAGCCACATAAGCCAAGGCTTCCTCTGCTTCCTTCCCAGGCAGATTGATACCAATTGCACTTTGCCTGGGACCTTTCTAGCAGCCTGGAGCTAGCGATGCCAACTGGAAGAGGAAAAGGTCAGTGTGTTAAACATCACGTACACTACACTTTTTTGCAAGGGGCATATTAGCACTTAGAAAAAAGGGTTATTAGGCTGCTTTCACACTGATCCGCAGGTACAGTTCAGTGCACTTGTGGCTTTCCTGCATGTTCGCTGCACTGAGCCATAGACTTCGAATTATATCCTGTGAGTTGGTGCGCTTTCTGAAAGCGCACGAAAACTCTTGAATGCAGAAGTATTTAAAAAGTGCACGACACCTGCAAGATATAATAGTCTATGGATTGATTTACTAAAAGCAAATACACTGTGCACTTTGCAAAATGCAGTTACACTCTGCAAGTGCAGTTGCACTCTGCAAGTGCAGTTGTTCCAGAGCTTAATAAATTAGGTAAAGCTTCACTTTGCAAAGAATACCCAATCACGTGCAAGGAAAAAAAAAAAAACAGCATTTTTGCTTGCACATGATTGGATGATGGAAGTCAGCAGCGCTTCTGCTCATTTACTAAGCTCTGAAGCGACTGCACTTTGCAAAGTGCACAGTCTATTTGCCTTTAGTAAATCAACCCCTATGCCTCAGTGCAGCTAACCATCTGGAAAGCTGCAGGTGCACTGCCACAGTGCATCAGTCTAAAAGCAGCCTTATTGGGGGCTCAGGACAGTAAAGGCTTGTATACATTTGAGATTTGGGAGGGGCAGTAAAGCTTCATAGGTTATTGTGGCCTGCGACCAGTTACCTAATCACTGAAGTGGCCTTCGCTCTTCAAAAGGTTGAGCGCCCCTGGTTTATGCAATAAAGGAAAATCCACTTTACACTGAAAGTGCACTTGGAAGTAAAGTCGCAGTAGATCCGAGGGGGATATGCAAGGAAAATAAAAAACAGCATTTTAGTTAGCACATGATTGGATGATAAAATCAGCAGAGCTTCCACTTATTTCAGATCTACCCCTTAGATTTAGAGCGACTGCACTTTCAAGTGCACTTGCAGTGCAACGTGGATTTGCCTTTCGTAAATAACCCCCAAAGAGAAGAATAGCGGCACATCCGAGATTTAAAAAAAGAAGTTTATTTAGAAGTCCATAAGTTAAAAAGCATGACACACAACCGACAGGGTGGATGTGCCGCCATTCTCCTCTTTATTGCATGGATTCTTTGGTCGCGGACCCAGGCAGGTACCCGACTTTCTGCAGCAGTGTTTGAGACCCCTTATCAGCTTGGAGCGGTGTGTATCCTTTTGGTCTTCTAAGGCCCCTGGTTTAGTTCATGGAATTTAAACTATTTACATATTCTTAACAAGCAGGAAATAACATTCAAAACAAGATCTCAAACAAGAGCTCTTTAGCTAGTGGCCCTACGGAGCAGTCCATCCTCAAAGTTCACAGTAGAAGCACTGCAATCATTGTGTAAGCCAGCCTTTAACCTCTAAAGTAAACACAGGTAAGGAAAGGGGGAGCAGGGACACTGAGCTTTTGAGTCAGTCGACTTGAATGCCTTCAGTGCTTCTGCTGTGAATTTGGAGAATTTATTGCTCCACAGTGCCTGCAGTTACAGAACTCAGTCAGAACTTGTTTTGGATTGTACTTACTGTTTGTTAAGAATATGTAAATTGTTACATTTCCATAGCATGACATGTTCATTTTAAGGCAGAGTTAACATAGCACAAAGCATGCTTGGTATGCTGGTCCAACATCCAATAAGAAGATTCCTGATGTGTCTGGGTCCAGCTTCCTACACATGAGCCACACTGCAATGTAGGAACAGAACTGTGTTGGTCCATACATAGAGCATTTTCTCACACTTGCACTAATTGCTTGGCATTTTGCAGAGTTATGCAATTTTCTTGTTGTCACTTGGAAAATGCAGACTTGTAACAGTTTGTATTGAAGACTTACAAAAGCACTAACTGAAATGCACTAAACGGCATTGATTGTGAGGGAATTTATTCTTCTCAAACCATGACTTGTGATAATCAGTCATATGTGCAGAGTGTTGACACAAATCTATTGAATGTGAGGTGTGTCTGGCTGTGCAGTCAGTGAAGTGAAACAATACTGAACTATGTTCATACAGTATGCTGGAAAGTGCCCAATCAATCATCACATCACAGCTAAAAACCTGGATGGCGAGCCAGTAGCAATTTATTCAGAGACAGTATGATGGGTGTCAGCCAATACTGGCCATCCTAGAGTTCTAATTTCTTTCAAACTTCATGTTCACTCCTGTGACTAGCTTATGTATATAGGGAGATCTAAAGTTTATTTAGCTAGGTTTGGAGTAGCCTGCCAGAAGACCAGAGGATCCTCCAGAGGGCCCTCACAGTCCTCTGTACTGTATACAGATATGCTATTGGCAGTTAATGCACTGATAGACAGACCCACAATATAATTACACAGTTGTCACTTCACAGTTGCCCTTCTGTATGGTTTAGAAAGTGACCCCATTTCCTTAACCACTGTGGTGCTTCCATTCATTCCATTAATGCACACAGGCAGCATAAAAGAAGCAGCATTAGTGTCAGGACCTGGATCACCTGCTGGTGGCACTGTAGTTCCCAGAGCGGAAGGTTGTTGTACTACAGTCCACCAGTGGGTGTCTCCCAGCAGCCAGCAGATCCCAGTAATCAGCTCCACCTGATGCTGGCTGGTGGGAGGGTATTTAGTACATCCCCTACTAGTACCTAGTGCTTCAGTGTTTTGCCCTGCTAGCCACATACTGCATGCTAATTTTTCCTGACCATGCTCCTGATATTGCTCTTGACCTGCATCCTGTACCCTGCTGCCTTGCATCTGCTCCCTTTGTCCCTGATACCAGTCCTGCCCCCCCCCCTTCCTTGCATCTCCAGTATTAACCTGTTTTTCTGTTTTCCCCATTTTGTATATATTTTATATTGTTAGTTTGCTAGTTAGGCTTTCTACTACTTAGTAAGGTTGCTTGTTAGGTATTTTGTCATTTGGTTCACTGTTATTAATGGATGTGTTTTATTTCACTGTTATTAACTTGCTTAAATCATATATAGTCTGGTCTCAATTTCTTTCTTTCTTTCCTAAGTGTAGCTTCCAGGGCTGAAGTGGTTAATATATTACTTATTTTCACTAGAACTGAATGGAATGATCAGTCCCAGCATAGATCATACCTCTGTACCATGTTGCTCTAATGTGTAATGTGGTATAACATTTTGAGCAGCTGCTTTATCTTTCACGAATAGCGCAATTTCCTATATATTTTTTCATGTTGCTCTAATGTCTGCAGATCCCCTGATATTCTGTGTTTAGTTGAGGCTTTGTATCATGTGACAGACACTTTTCGCAGCATCTCTAGACTAAAACACTCTCCTCTGTAGTCTTTCAGTCTGTGCAAATGATGTAACTTCCTTCACAGCTCTGGTGGTGGGTGGAATTGACTACATCCTAATTAGCATTCAGTCTCACCCATCACACATACAGGAAGAGTCCAACCCTCCCAAGCCCTGCCTCACAGATCACACCCACCCAGAGCCTGAACCCTCCCTGAAACTACAGAGGCTCAAAGCATGATGGGACATGCAGCATCAGGACTGGTAAAGGAAGGGAACAGGATGTCAGAAAGCTTTGAAATTCAGCCAGGAGAAGGAGTGACATCACAGGCAGTGGCGGCTGGTGCTCAAAATTTTTGGGGGGGCGCAAACAAACAGCCTCACTGTGCCATCAAACACTGCCACTGTGCCCATTAAATGCTGCCACTGTGCCCATCAAACGCTGCCACTGTGCCCATCAAATGCTGCCACTGTGCCCATCAAACGCTGCCACTGTGCCCCTCAAGTGCTGCCACTGTGCCCCTCAAGTGCTGCCATTGTGCCCCTCAAGTGCTGCCACTGTGCCTCTCAAGTGCTGCCATTGTGCCCCTCAAGTGCTGCCAGAGTGCCCCCTCAAGTGCTGCCAGAGTGCCCCTTCAAGTGCTGCCAGAGTGCCCCTTCAAGTGATGCCAGAGTGCCCCTTCAAGTGCTGCCAGAGTGCCCCTTCAAGTGCTGCCAGAGTGCCCCTCAATTGCTGCCATTGTGCCCCTCAAGTGCTGCCATTGTGCCCCTCAAGTGCTGCCATTGTGCCCCTTCAAGTGCTGCCAGAGTGCCCCTTCAAGTGCTGCCAGAGTGCCCCTTCAAGTGCTGCCAGAGTGCCCCTTCAAGTGCTGCCATTGTGCCCCTCAAGTGCTGCCATTGTGCCCCTCAAGTGCTGCCAGAGTGCCCCTTCAAGTGCTGCCAGAGTGCCCCTTCAAGTGCTGCCAGAGTGCCCCTTCTAGTGCTGCCAGAGTGCCCCTTCAAGTGCTGCCAGAGTGCCCCTTCAAGTGCTGCCAGAGTGCCCCTCCAAGTGCTGCCACTGTGCCCCTCCAAGTGCTGCCACTGTGCCCCCTGCCTGCCCTCTGCACTTACCTTGTCTCGATGTGCAGCTGGTGACAGCGTCAGGCGGCGAGCGGTGTCTCATCGTCCGAGGTCTTCTTCTCCCGCGCTCCTCCTGTCTTCTGCTATCGTCCGAGGTCTTCTTCTCCCGCGCTCCTCCTGTCTTCTGCTATGATTGGACGCCTAGCGTCCAATCACAGCGCCTGTGACTTCAGCCAATCAGGTTACAGGTAACAGACCTGGCAACCTGATTGGCTGAGAGGCGGGTCTGTGTTAGGGAAGCGATGTATTCGCTTCTCTAACACAATACTGTGTAATCAGCGAACGCAAAGCATTGCGCCCGCTGTTTACACTTAGGGAAGCCTATTAGAGCACACCGCTCTAATAAGGTCCCCTATTAGAGCTTACAGCTCTAATAGGGGCGCTTCCAGAAACACCCCCCCCCCCCACTGTAATTCAGATGCCCGGCGCCCGATCAGGGGCCGGACACCTGAATAGTACTTCATTTTCCAATCGCACACGTTCCTGGAAATGCTCACAGTTTTGGGTGCTGTAGTAACAACCAGCTGGATACTGGTTCAAATCACAGTAGAAAGATGTTTGCCAGCACACCATGGAGCGACACAAATAGCGTCCAAAAGGAGTGGTTTATTGCATGATCACAATATGGGAATAGTGCAACGTTTCGGAGCCGCGCAGGGCCCCTTCGTCAGGCATGTGATGTGTGGATGCCACATGCCTGATGAAGGGGCCCTGCGCGGCTCCGAAACGGGACACCTGAATAGGGGGCGGCAGCGGTGACAATAGATAGATTCATGCAATGCATGAATCTATCTATTGGTGATAGAGCGGTGCATACTGCACTGTGCCCGGGGCCAGGATACAGTGCACATAAAAACGAAAAAAAATATATATATATTTTTTTTTAAAGGGACATGTTTAAATAATTTTTTTTTTTTTTTTTGAACTTTTATTTTTTATTTTTTATTTTTTAACTGCAAGGAGGGGGGGGGGGCGGCGCCGGGCGCCCCCTATGGACGGGCCGCCACTGATCACAGGCACAGAAACCTGCTTTTGCAGCTAAGGTAGGTAAGATACAGATAAAATGACAGCGGGGTTGTGATTCATTTACATGCACAATGCATCTGTTGTTTTGGGGAGTTAAAGCTGGAGTTCTGCTTTAAGCCTTATGTCTGCTTGGCTTAGTCATGTGCTGTCTTATGTCTTTAGGGCTTTAGGCCAGCCATACACAGAGAAAATTTCTGGAAAGAAAATATCTTGATTTTCCCATCAACACAGACAGTGTTGATGCAGGAATCCTTCCTGCAGGGCCATTGTCTTCTTCCAGCGGGGGTGGGTGGGCAGGGGAAGCAATCCACGCTGGGAGAAGACAGTGATTATAATCGCAAGAGAATCCGGCAGGCTGGTTTTACCCAAATTGATCGATCAACTTGGTACATTCAGAAGTTGGTGCTGAGCCAGCCGAGATTCAAACCGTGTATGGCTGTCCTTAGCTATTAGATCAACCTTGGAATCTCAGTCCTCCTGCTACAGCTGTTTATTTTAACAGTGAGAGACAGAATAACAACAAAAATATTCAGAAAAATGCATTTCAAAAAAGTTATTAATTGATTTGCATTTTAATGATTGAAATATGTATTTGATCCCCTATCAATCAGCAAGATTTCTGACTCCCAGGTGTCTCTTAAAGGGAGTACTCCTAATCTCAGCTTGTTACCTGTATAAAAGACACCTGTCCACAGAAGCAATCAATCTATCAGATTCCAATCTCTCCAGCATGGTGAAGACCAAAGAACTGTCCAAGCATGTCAGGGACAAGATTGTAGACCTATACAAAGCTGGAATGGGCTACAAGACCATTGCCAAGCAGGTGAGAGGGTGACAACAGATGGTGCGATTATTCGCAAATGGAAGAAACACCAAATAACTTTTGTGAGAAAATTAATTATTCCTGCGCTACCTGTGGCTATAGGCATGAGGATACCAGCTGCTGCAAACACCCAATTGGTCAACCAAAACCAACACAATAAATAGAATAAAAATCAATAATTGGTGTTGCGCTCTAGGTAGTAACTACAATAACAGTTATATATGAAAAATGTTGTAAAAACCAAAGTAGATAAAAGGTGGACGCATCTGGGATCAAGTCCTAAATTCTAATCAAACAATAGTATAAACAACCTAGATACATTCTAATATATAAAGTGCAAGTGATAACAGTGACAAAGGTGACATATAATCTTCAGACTGAGTAAATAAAGTGCATGTAATTAAAATTGTCCAAATGTAGAACTCTTCAAGTGAATATAAAATGAATGTAAACTGAAGCTGTGAAGTGCTGCTCCAGTTAGCACTTTGTGCGGAGAATGTAAACAGTGACTCAGTGGTTGATTTCTTCAGTGCAATTGCACCTTTGTGTGAATTAGCCCCTTACCTTTTTGCTGTAAGGTAACAGCGTGAAAGAAAAATATCATCCAACAAAATCCAGGCTCCTGTAGTAGATAGCTGGTGGTTTATCCTCTTTGCAACTCAGCAATGCATGGAAAAAAGGGGAAGAATTCCAGGTCCACTGCAGGTGTATAAAAGGAAGGAAAGGGGGGCCCAAATCATGAAGTATGTTGAAACTTGAATTTATTAAATGTAAAACAGCCCGTTTGGTACTCACATTAATACAAACAAACACAGCACCACGAGCTTGCAACCTGACGTCACTTCCGGTGCCTATCTGTTCCAACGCGTAGCCTCATGGTCACGTGACTTCATCAGAGAAAGTTTACGTGTCTATATGGACACTATTCTCTTGGAGCACTTTTATATTCCCTTTAAGCGTTCTATATTTGGACAGTTTCAATTACATGCACTTTATTTACTCAGTCTGAAGATTATATGTCACTTTTATCACTTGCACTTTATATATTAAAATGTATCTAGGTTTATACTATTGTTTGATTAGAATTTAGAACTTGATCCTAGATGCGCCCACCTTTTATCTACTTTGGTTTTTACAACACTTTTGATATATAACTGTTATTGTAGTTACTACCTAGAGCGCAACACAAATTATTGATTTTTATGCAAAATAACTGTTAATCTCCCTCGTTCTGGGGCTTCATGCAAGATCTCACTTCGTGGAGTTTCAATGATTATGAGAATGGTGAGCAATCAGCCCAGAACTACACGGGACAATCTTGTCAATGATCTCAAGGTAACACACTATGCTGTGAAGGACTAAAATCCTGCAGCGCCTGAAAACACATGTACAGGCCCGTCTGAAGTTTTCTAATGAACATCTGAATGATACAGAGGAGAACTGGGTGAAAATGTTGTGGTAAGATGAGACCAAAATCAAGCTCTTTGGCATCAACTCACATCGCCGTGTTTGGAGGAGGAGGAGGAATGCTGTCTATGACCCCAAGAACACTATCCCCACCATCAAACATGGAGGTGGAAACATTATGCTTTGGGGTGTTTTTCTGCTAAGGGGACAGGACAACTTAACTGCATCAAAGGGACAATGGACGGGTCCATGTACCATCAAATCTTGGGTAAGAACTTCCTTCCCTCAGCCAGGGCATTGAAAATGGTTCATGGATGGGTATTCCAGCATGACAATGACCCAAAACACACGGCCAAAGCAACAAAGGAGTGGCTCAAGAAGAAGCACATTAAGGTCCTGGAGTGGCCTAGCCAGTCTCTAGACCTTAATCTCATAGAAAATATGTGGAGGGAGCTGAAGGTTCGAGATACCAAATGTCAGCCTCGAAACCTTAATGACTTGGAGAGGATCTGCAAAGAGAAGTGGGACAAAATCCCTCCTGAGATGTGTGCAAACCTGGTGGCCAACTACAAGAAACGTCGGACCTCTGTGATTGCCAACAAGTGTTTTGCTAAGTCATGTTTTGCAGAGGGGTCAAATACTTTTTTCACTCATTAAAATGCAAATCAATTCATAAATTTTTTGAAATGCGTTTTTCTGCATATTTTTGTTATTCTGTCTTTCATTGTTAAAATAAACCTACCATTAAAATTATAGACTGATCATTTCTTTGTCAGTGGGAAAATGTACAAAATCAGCAGGGGATCAAATATTTTTACCCTCACTGTATATGCCATTCTTACCTTTTTAGAGGTTTCTGAGGTGTCATGGTTGACTGCAGGCATTTCTCAGGTAGCTCAGTATGATCTGTCCCAATACCAGGGCTGGGGAGGGGCTGAGTCCAGTTCTCATTAGCATAGAATTGAGAGGCCCAGCTCCTAAACCTTCATCCCTTTGTTAGGACAGAGGGTTAAAGGTACAGCTGATGAGACGTTTGCATCCAGACAGGGTTAAATATGGTAAACACAGCTATCCAACCCCACTAATAACAAGAAGGACTCAGTAGAATTTTTCCTTGGTGGAAGTTCTGAAAAATAGCATCTAATTGGTAAGCTGCAATTTTAAAAAATGTCAAGTTTTACAATGTGTACTATGTTAAAGTGGTGTTTCCACCAAAAAAAAAAAATAGCTTAAAATTCATAAAAAAAAAAAAAAAAATTATTGAAAAAAAAAATTATTTTTACTCGCCTCTAAATGCCTGTTGCTAGGGGGTCCCTCCTAGTCTGCCTCCTTCAGTGCCCGGGCACTGACGTCACTTCCCCTCTTGGTTGCAGTCAGTCATCTGGGACACGTGACAGGTCCCAGATGACTGCACGGCGTATCACGGCGTGCGGCGCCGCTCGCGCATGCGCAGTGGGTGCCCGGCTGTGAAGCCACAGCCAGGTGCCCACAGTAAGAATGCCGGCGCCGCCGAGTGGAGTGGAGGAAGGGGGGGCTTCGATCCCCTGCATTGCTGGACCCTGGGACAGGTAAGTGTCTGATTATCAGCAGCTGCTGTTTTTGTAGCTGCTGACTAGGGGCACCCCACTTTAATGGGGACAAGTAACAATATGAAGTAGATATCATACAAAATTGGCCGCAAAAGTGAAAATACCCTTTAAACATATCTCCACAAAAATACCTCAGAGACATAAGAAACTATGATGTGTTTGAACTCATCAGCATCTACCATAAACCTTAATATCAGTTTTAAGTGAATTAACCTTTTAAAATATATATGTTGGATTTGACTGTGCATATTCATCACAATCATTAAAACTGAACTCCCTGCAAAAAAACGTTCAATAAATATACTGTATTTCTCAATAGCCACAAGGGTAATACATCCACTATATGTGCACCAAATGCCTTTGCAAACCCAGTTATCTTGTAAAAAAAGCAGTGACATCACTGTGCTGCACAGAGCAGAGGTGTGGAAGGGGTCCAGCAGGTCCACCCACTACAGGTTGCCTGCAGAAAATTTATGGAAGGGGCGGAGACAAGACCAGTCACTCTGCACAAGGAGATAGAGCAGCAGTTATTGGTCTTTTTTACAGGAAGCTGTGATAAAGGGCACTCCCAATACAATCATTAAAAATACAAAAATTGATTTATACAAATAGTATGTATACATTCAAAACCGTGTATAAACGTGTATTAGTGAATGGCTTCAATTTATACATGTGTACAAATGTTTCAGAAAAAAAATATTAATATATTTATAATTGCTCAAACAAATATATCATGAAAAGTTTAAAACGGCTCCAATTTTTTTTCTAAATGATTCCACTCCAACGTGTGAGAAATAAAATCTGTGTTCCAAATAATATTTGCGACTTTTCACCCAAAGTGACAACAAATTGCGCTCACCAGATGGCCCTGGCCAGCAAGTGACCATAAGACATGAAGTTCCTCCTCAAATCCTGGAAACCATTCAATGAGCGTGGGAGTATGTTTAAAAGCTCCATTTTTGCTGGCTGCAGATGTTAAGGAAACTAGTTTTTCTGGTAACCATATCTTCTGCAAGAAGGGTATCAGAGTGTCAGGTTTTTATCTAAACCAGGATAATGTTCTATCTTCATTTTTTTCCAGAACCCTGTTCTATGGAAGAAAAATCACTACATTCTCTTGATGTGGTGAGAGCAGTCAAGGTCTACTTAACGGCGACTGCTCAGATTCGAAAAACTGATTTTTTGTCTGTGTTGCCTGAAGGTCCTAAAAGAGGACAGGTAGCATCGAAATCTACTATTTCTAAATGGATTCAGCAAGTAACTGTTCAGGCTTATGGTTTAAAGAGGAGGATTCCACCCTCTCAAATCAAAAGCTCACTCCACTAGAACTGTTAGTGCTTCGTGGGGGTGCATCACCAAGCTTCCATGGTTCAAATCTGCAAGACCTCAACTTGGTCTTCAGTCCATATATTTACCAGACTTTATCAGGTGAATGTAAAAAGGCATGAGGATATCGCCTTTGGGCGTAATGTGCTGCAGGCAGCAGTATAACTCCTCTAGTCTCATGTTGCCCTCATTCTGTTGTGTCTCCCTTCCTTCAGTTGGCATTGCTATGGGACATCCCACATAGTAACTACTATGGCTCTGTGTCCCATGATGTACAATAAGAAAATGTGATTTTTATAACAGCTTACCTGTAAAATCCTTTTCTTTAAAGTACATCATGGGACACAGAGGTCCCCCTCCCCTCTTTCTGGTATACACGTTTATTGTTTTGCTACAAAAACTGAGGTACTCCCAGTAGTGGGAGGGGTTATATAGGGAGTGGACTTTCTGTCTTAGGGTGTGCCAGTGTCCATCACCTGAAGGTGGCCTATAACCCACATAGTAACTCTGTGTCCCGTGATGTACTTCAAAGAAAAGGCTTTTACAGGTAAGCTGTTCTAAAAATCCTATTTTTTTTTTTTATTCATGGAATAGTTTCTTTCCAAAAAAAATGCACAAATACTGTGTAACATAAAAAGTTGCAATGACCACCATTTTATTCCCTAGGTGTCTGCTAAAACAATATATATAATAATTGGGAGTTCCTAGTAATTTTCTAGCAAAAAAAAAAAAAAAGATAATTTGTACATGTAGGAGAGAATTGTCAGAATTGGCCTGGGTGGCAAGGGGTTAATTACCATAAATAAGTAATATACAAATAATTATTATACATTGTTTTTAAGGTAATTTACTTACTATATTCTCAAAAACTGTAAAGCAAGAGGCTTAATGGACAAATTACTGAAGTTTGAAGTTATAACTTCAAACCAGTAATCTCACAGTAAATAGATAAATAATAAATGATTATTATATAACATATAGCATAATAATATATGATTTAGCTTGATTAAAACAGTACCTTTTCAGCAGTAGAAGATTTTCATTCTCCCTCTTAACTGTGTGAGAAAAACATGGGATTATGGGTAAACCTTTTATCCATAAACCCATGTTTTTTCCTTCTAGTTAAGAGTTCTGGGCTGGAAAGGTAGCATGCATCTTTTAGACACATGCCCCCTTTTATGACGCTGCAGTGAAAAGACAGACTCCACTGCAGCATTTTTATTGGGCAGCTGGGGCCAATGGTACTTTACCATTGGTCCAAGGCTCCAAGCTGTCCATTGAGCTCAGGGTCTCTGACAAGAAGTGAGGAGAGGCACTGTGAGCTTATCCTCTCTGTCTGCTGCAAGCAGTGTGTGCCAGATTGTATTTACACTGGCCGCTCTGTATGTAGCTTCTAACAGGCGGCACAAGGAGCCCCGTTTTTCCGGAACCATAGGTCCCAGGAGCCCCAAATGACCAGTGGTGGGGTAGGACTTTGGCTACCTGTGACCCCAGGTCACCGAGCTACGACCCTCGAAGCGCAATTATTTTTCTTTTCTTTTTATGTTCATTGTAGATGAGGCTCTGCCTCCCCTGACTGCACATCCCTGTTCTGATTTAACAAATTGTTTTATGTAGCACTATTGAATACATTTGTCTCAATGCTTTATGGGTTTGTTATATGTGCTTGGCTGCATTGTTGGTACATTTGTACTTTTGTTTGTCTGTCTGAAAGGGCTCACACTGTCCAGTAACACAAGATCATACCCTTATTAACAGCCATTTTCATTTGCAACACTTTACTAATCTAAGTATTGCAAATGAGATAACTGTCAACAAGCAGTAAAAATCCCTAGGGCTCAGGAACACTATTACAAAGTGTTAGTATAGGGTATTGATTTCTAAATGACTTAGGGTTCATTTTAAAAGGATATTTTGAATCATTTGGTAGTATGAAAAAACAGCATCTTGACAAATGCCTCATTGAAATCAATATTCAGCAAATGATGTGACTGTCAACAAAAGATTAACCCAAACCATTTGATATTCCCTTAGCAGTTTAGCCCATATAGTTTCTTCCTGATTACAGCCAGGTGGTAATACATCTACAGCGTGGTTTTAATGTAAAACACAGTTACTCCAATGACTTGTCTGTACTAGCATAGTAAAACTAGGTCACCCCAAGTAAGATTTCTAAACGGAATCTTTAAGATGTGGAGATATGACACCATTGACTTTACTTAAAAAGTGAAAATGTGTTCTTTCTGTTCCTAGACAAATTAAATGTATTAAATATCTCTATTTATAAGGAATGGGTCACGTCCAGGCACATTAATCTTTCTTAGTTCACTCCAATTAGATGCATGTACTACTGGGAACATGTCCCTAATGTATAACCAAATAATTTTTTTGCCAGCTGGATTAAGCAAATAGTAGTAGCGATGAGCGCCAGTAGCGATGTGCTGGCAATTCTAGGCAAACCCTGTTTATTGTCTATTGGCAATAACAAGATTTGCCAGGTCTGAACACAAACTTAAGAAGAACAATACTTTTTGATATATTTAAAAACAAAAAATGATATTATAAAATATGAAGATATTAAATATATGAAGCTTTAATGCTGATTTTTTTTTTCTCCTGGCACATATTCAACTTTTTTTTGTGATATTTTTTTTTGATTCCCCTTTTTTAGAGATCATTCTTTAACCACTTTCAGACCGGACCAATTTGAAGCCAAAGGACCAGGCCCCTTTTTGCGATTCGGCACTGCGTCGCTTTAACTGACAATTGCGCGGTCGTGCGACGTGGCTCCCAAACAAAATTGACGTCCTTTTTTCCCCACAAATAGAGCTTTCTTTTGGTGGCTGATCGCCCCTGCGGTTTTTATTTTTTGTGCTATAAACAAAAAAGAGTGACAATTTTGAAAAAAACGCATTCTTTTTTATTTTTTGCTATAATAAATATCCCCCAAAAATATATAAAAAAACATTTTTTTTTCCTCAGTTTAGGCTGATACGTATTCTTCTACATATTTTTGGTTAAAAAAATCGCAATAAGTGATTATTGATTGGTTTGCGCAGAAGTTATAGCGTTTACAAGATAGGGGATAGTTTTATAGCATTTTTATTAATAATTTAATTTGACCCTAAAACGTCTGATATGTTCTCCCAGAAAGGACGTATTAGAGGGCATGACCATACCAAGTGGAAGAATGTTCCAGGGGATGAAGCACATCTAGAGCAGAGGGCACTCATCTCCTGGTAAATACTGGCTGTAATATGCCCGGTGTAGGAATTTAAGTTTGAATTAAGCAATCTTTTGCTGAGATCATCTTAGTAGTATAGTCGGTCACTGTTTCCTCCCATCCATCTTCAGTCAAGTCCGGGATGTCATCCTTCCACTTAAACTGGGCCTGTGTCGCATGCCTAAGTTGGTAGTATCTAAATGTCATAGAGGCATAGTAATAGAACACCTAGCACAGGCAATACGAGGCAACACTTCCATCCTGGGCATACAGACACCCTCCGCAGAATACAAACTATCTCTTTACGCGGATGACCTGTTGGTCTACGTACAACAACCACACACATCCTTACCCTCACTGTTACTGGAATTCAATCGATTCGGGAAGTTCAGCGACTTTAAACTAAATATAGCCAAAACGGAAGCCCTTAATATTTCCCTCCCCACACATACTCTAACCCAGGTACAAGCCAATTTTCCCTTCCAATGGAGTGCCAGGAGTATATCTTACTTGGGAATACAGATACCGGCCGATCTATCGGAACTGTATGCCCTAAATTATCTGCCCCTGGTGACCCGTTTACGTAAAGACTTAGATGACTGGAACGCTACTCCCTTGCCATGGTTCGGACGCATAAACACTTTAAAAATGGACACACTCCCCAAACTACTCTATATCTTCCAAACAGTGCCCATCTCAGTCCCAAAACGCTTCTTCAATCTCCTACGTTCTATGTCCATTCGATTTGTGTGGCACCAAGGTATGCCCCGCATCAAACACGCACTTCTCACATACCCCAAAACCCAAGGAGGTGCGGGTCTTCCTGACTTTGAGCTATACCACAAAGCAGCTCTCCTGGCCAGAATCACTGAATGGTTCCCACGCCCCCTCAATAAAGCATCCACTATGGTAGAACAGGACCTATCCCCCCACGATCTTCGAGCTTTGTTGTGGGGACACGGGCAATCTATACACCTATTCTCAACGTCTCCGCTAACAGCTGCCGCCTTACATCTGTGGTATAAGAAAGGGATGCAGCCCCTACTGTCCTCGGAACCCTCACCCCTTACTCCGCTATTCGACCACCCAGATGTACCTCAGGGAGAAGGATCACTCACAATAGGCCCCTATCTCCGCACTGAGTGGCCAGTGGCGAGGTCATTTGTAGACACCACCTCTGGCAAACCGGTTCTACCGGGGGTCGGGGTAATTGGCTCACAGCCATAAGGATCACATCATTCTGTTCATCTCTCTTCTCCTCCTCTCAGATACACAGACCTCTCACAGAATTCGAACAGCTGTGCTCTCTCTCCGAACCTCCACAACACTCGCTCTCCGCTATGTACACACTACAACATACCCTCCTACACAAACATCCTCCATCTTACACCAGGAGGTGGTCCAGGGACCTGGGAAAGGAATTTACCGACACCGACTGGCTGAAGTCATTTTATTTTACGCACAAGACCTCAACGTCATGTTACAATCAAGAGAAAAATTTCAAGCTGTTAGCAAGATGGTATAGGGACCCTCAAACACTGCACAACATCTTCCCATCCGTGCCTCCCACATGCTGGAGGTGCGGCTCGGCTGATGGCAGTTACTTACACATATGGTGGGAGTGTCAACTTGTGCGCCCCCTGTGGACACAGGTTTTCTCAGTATATAGCAATCTGTATGACAAACCTCTTTCTCCATCCCCTGAAATTGCCCTCCTATCTATGCTCCCAGGCTCTATACCATCACAAAAACGCTCCCTACTACGCTTCTTCCTCTCAGCCGCTAGACAAATAATCCCCATGTTCTGGAAGACCACCACCAGCCCCCCCCTATCTCTATGGGTTTCCACCGTCAATGACATTATGCGCATGGAGGAAATGCTAGCCTTGGAAAATGATTCCTTCGAAAACTATAAGCTCCAATGGCTCATATGGATCGAGTTCTCCTCATCGGATTCTCTGAAAAAACTAATATCACCACAGGGAGTGGGCTGAGCATCAGCCCAGCCAACCTGATTGAACGTGCTGTGCTGGGACCCGCCCGGGGGGGCCCCCCCCCCCCCCTCCTTTTCTCTCTCTCTTACCTCTCCCCCCTCCCCCCCCCCCCATTTCTACTCTGCTCCCTCTCTACCCCTCTAACCTTGTTACCTTATTTCTTTGAAGACCGATGTCAACCACTCCCCAGGGCTCAACCCTAGACGGGTGCCCCTACAGTTAATATGGCATGTATTGTTGGCTTTAGATAATATTACACCCCTGGGACCAGGGGCCGTTCATTTTATGCTGTTTGAATATACCTCATGCCAAATGATACTCACTGTTGACAATTTGATGTTACATATACGATGTACCCTGTTAAACTTCAATAAACACATATTTGACTATAAATGTCATAGAGGCGGGGATAGCGTATTTAGCCCTTAGTGTCTCGAAAGGAGGAGAAGGATCCATCAGTGTAGATGTGTTTAATGGTGATTATCCCTTTGGATGCTCATAACTGGGGGTCTGGAAGCTTATAGAGGTGTGATAGCATGGGGTTGCCCCATAAAGGTGTGTGGTATCCTATAGATAACCCCTTTAGGTGATGTGAAGAAATGCACTCCTTCTCCATCTTGAACCTCGAGTCTGGCGGGAAACAGCATGCTGTACTTCAGGTTTTTTGCACGGAGGTGGGAACGAACATGGTCGAAAGACTTCCTCTGGCGTTGCGTTTCGATGGAGTAGTCTGGAAATATAAGGAGTATATTTCAGGTCCTCCACGCCTCTGGCTTCTCTCAGGATAAGATCTCAGTCCTGAAAGTTTAGCAGTTTAAAAATAAACGTGCGTGGGGGGGCTCCCTGTGGACCCCTGACTGTGGGGATCCTGTGGGCACGCTCCACCACAAAATGAGGGGGAAAAGAGGCGTGGGGCAGAAGAGAGCGCAGCAGCTGCTCAGTAAATAGGGTGGTGTCATTGCCCTCCTCTCCCTCAGGCATCCCTATAATGCACAAAATGTTGCATATATTGCGATTCTCAGCATCTTCGGCTCATGACTCAAGGTGTTTTACTCTGATCTTTAGTGAATGGAGGTCCGCAGAGTGCTCCCGCTGCACATCCTCAGCTGCGGAAACACGCTGCTCCACCTCTGTCACCCTGCCTCTGAAGGCATCAATGTCCCTTCTAATCAGGCCCAGCTCTATGTATACATTGTCCATCTTTTCAGTCAGGGCTCTTTTGCAGCCGTTAAAGACTTCCAAGAGTGCTGTGTGCTCTGGAGGGGTCTGAGGAGCAGCAGCCTCGTGACTCACCTCCTCTCCCTGGGATGCCATGGTGGGGGTGGCGGCAGCGGCCTTCCCCTCAGCGTGCTGTGCGGCACACGCTCCTCTTGTGGCTCTGTCGGCGTGTAGCCGGGCATGGACAGGCGAAGCCAGGGACCAAAAGTGAGCGGTTTAGGCGGAGAATAGACAGCCAGTATCGCTGGATTGCTGGATGGAAGATCCGAGTGGCGGAGTGGAGTTAAAACACGTTCGCTCCCCTCCTTGGACACGCACCCGGAGTTCAGCTTTAACTTTTGTGACAGACTCAACCGGGATAGAGGCTTTTGGAGGGGACTGCAGGCTAGCCCCTTGCCTACTGACTATGGGCCCTGGCTTTTAAGGGGGCACTGCTCTTTGGGAGGTGTGGGCCTGGGGAAACCTTTGAGTAATGTTACTTTGGATTCAGGTCCATGCCCCCCCAAAACACACAGACTGGGAACTGGAGGACCCATATACATGAATATGGGCCTTGGCATTCGAGGGAGCTACAAGCGTTTAGGAAGATGTCCTGGTATATAATGCAAAAGAACATTTTTACATTTAACAGTCAAATAAGCCATGCTGGTTTCTGCCAACTTTAAACTCAGTAAAGAGATGTATGTAAAAAGAAAGCTGGTTAATGAGATCTGGACAGCCCTGGGTCTTCTGTTGCCTACTAGTCTGAGTGGGGTGAGATCACTGTTATGTGTTTATGAAGTAGGTCTTCCTCATTGTTCTATTGTTTCTATCAGTCTGCTCATCTCTTTAACAGGTGATTAATATTGTGACCATTGTACCTTGTTATTGAACCATTGTGGGATGTTTATGCTTATGATCATGTGTAATTTACTTTGTATCCAGGGTGGAGGTGCTTGGTACCAAATAGTCTGGGTGGACACTGAGTCACCCAGGCGGCTAGTTGTTTAATTAACCTAATGTTTATAGTATATGTTGGCTGTTTGGCTATGTTAATTATATTCCTGTTTACAATTTGTATTGTTAGGGTAATATTATCAGGAGGGGAATATCCTCCTGTGGGGTATAAAGTATGTGTCTGAGTTTCAATAAAGTCTCATTCCTTTGAAGTTGACCTCACATTTTGTGTATGATTGGGGTAAAAAGGGCTGGTATTAGCTCTCGTCTCCATGGATCACATGTTTCCACTGACTGGTGAACTGGAACGCCATTTACAGCTTTTCAGGTATTGTTGCTAAAGCAGATATCCTATATATCCTATATATACACATGAATACACATACAACAAAAGAGTTAAATATATTTTTTTCTTGACTAGGGAAAAAGTTCATGAACCACAGGCAAAAAAAAAAACATCTGTAGTAAACCTAACACACAGCATTTTAAACTCAGGGGAAAAACAACAAAGGCCTGAAATACATCACAGACGTTTTTATGCGATAACCTATTTTCATATTAGACTTTCTAATTTCAGCAGTGTTTCTACATTTAAATTTTTTTGTCTAACTCTATCCAAATTTGAAAATGTGCTTGCATATTCAATAGGGAAGTGCAAAAACAGCAATAGTGACGGGAAATGTCTACTAATTCAAAGCACCAAAGAACAAACATTTCACCAATTTGACCACAGTACCCTTAAATTCATACTGTAGCTGCATTGATTTCAGCCCTACAGTACTCAGAAAAGCTGGCAACACTCTATTTGAATTTCCCTTCCACTAGACATCTTTTATTGATAAATTGAAGGACACGTGGGTGGATATTGTTCTTCCCCCAAACTTTGACGCACCTCTTGAAACCTTAATGCTACAGTATATCATATGGCACCCCCTTTTATGGCTTTTGACAGCCCCTGGGTCCACTCCTACTCTCCACCAACCCCCCCACCTGACCTCACCCTCCTTCCCTTCCCTTCCCTTCCCCTCTCTTATCTTTTCTCAATTTATATTTCTACTCTGTACCCATACTTGGGGTACTTCTCTTTTTTCAATAGTTTTTTCTACTACTCCCCATACAGTTATTTAAACGCAGCGCCTCCATTCTCTTACATTATATCAGTCACGGCTGGTGGTTTTTGTTCTTTTGGGGGGAGCGGCAAACAGCCACCCCTACAGGTTGGTTGGCGATGGCAACCCCTCCGGGACAGCCAGGATATGAAAGCCCCGCACTTACCCCATCTAGGAAGTGGGTGGGCAGTGTGTCCGACGGCTTTCTTTCTTCCTCTGTGGTGTGTATCATGACGCCTTCCACCGTGCATCCCACTCCTCCTCCTTCTAGGCATCCAATAGGATCGCCTGACCTTTCAGCCAATCGGGAAATGGGTATTAGACCCGCGCTTCCTGATTGGCAGAGAGGCAATTCAGTGTTAGAAAAGTGAATATTCAATTGCTTTTCTAACACACCTGGGGGGGCTCCGAGCGCAATGCTCTGCGCTCCGAGTCCACCCTATTTTGAAGCCTATGAGAGCCTATGGCTCTAATCAGGTGCTTCAAAAAAAAAAACCACCCCTGCAGCTGTAATTCATGCGCCCGGTGTCCTCAAATGGGCCAGACGCATGAATGGGGGGTGGCCGCGGCAGCCGTGGATAGATTCATGCTAGGGGGTGGCGTGGATAGAGGGGGCAGCACCCATGCGCCCTTAATGGACGGGCCACCCCTGCATTAAATAATTCCTACAGCATTTCCTCTGTCATTGGTTCTCTTGTGAAGTAGATTCATCGTTTTCAATGATTCTGTAACATTTATCTTTCATGTGTGGAGGTTGCAGGTATTTTCATTTTGACGTTGTCCTCCTTCCCATGCTGAACCTAAAACCTCCAATAAAACTTTTTGAACCAAAAAAATTCAGTTGCAGCGCTGCAGGGAGCTTGCTGGAGCGAGGAGCAAGGTAAGTATTTTCTCATTACTCCTCACCTCAGACTAAATGACCAATTAACCCTTGCAGAGCTGGGGAGTGCTGGAAGGGTGAATTTTTTCTATTTTTTCAATTTTTATGGAGTTAGGCTTTAAGACTGAGTAGCCTCCTTGCATTGTTAGAAATGTGGCACAGACACAGCCAGTTTTATAACCAATCTGTGGGATAAAACCAACATGTAACACTGGCTTAATATGTTACTAAACCCAGGACCCTCCATCCACTATATCTGGTCTCCCACAGTACACAGAACATGGAAATGTTATTATTTTAGTAAATATAAACTTCTAAATACATTTTCTCATCAGCTGTATATAGCAGTCTTGAGACTTCTATCAGTTTCTGGTTAAAGCTTGTAGAAAGAGTTTTCATTCTACTCTGACTGTCTCCCAATAAAAAAAATTGCTCTAGCAATACACACCAAACTGAACATGTGCAGAGTGACTCCATGGGCTCTGTTTTATCAGGAGATGGATTGAGGACAGTGGAAGAGGGGGAGGATCAGAGAAGATAGGATCAAACATCCTTTTTACACAATGCAGAGGATTGGCCCCTTAGGTTCCACAGTGAATATAATAAGCATGCTTTACTGCATATACCGACTGATTTTACTGTTGTGGGTTTAGTAACACTTTAAGATTTGGTGATATCCCTCAATTGCTAGAATCACATGCAACTTCAGACTGAGAACAATCCCTATTCCTGAATCATCCGTCAGAACACAGAGATACAATTTTCTCCTTATATAGGTAGCAGTCAAGATCAAACTCAGCCTTTTACATAATCACATTTTTCTTTTTTCAGCAAGAGAGTATCTTTTTTGGTGTAATGAGGATAGACCCTCAATTCAGATTTTTACATACACATCCGTGTCTTTACTGGGAAAAATCTCCATCACTTCCTGTCTTACTGACCAGAAAAACGTTATGTTAGGTAGATTCCTCCTACATCCTGTCCATCCTGTCCCAGAGGCAGTGGTCACAGGTACTAAAAAAGATATTAAATGTCCACAAAAAAAGCAATAAAAACTTTTTTTAAAGTAGTAAGACTTTACCACTTTATAAAGAATGAAAACCAAAAGGTTTTAAGTGAATTTAAATTTTGAAGTGAATGATCCTGATGGATTTTGCTCTAAGTTGACCATCAGCTCTTGTAGGACCTTGGTTCTCCTGTGCTTTAAACTACAGTCAAAGCCCATTGTTGGTTGATTGACAGCTGCTCTGAACATTTAGTAGGTAAGACAGGCACTTGCTGTAGATTGCTTGTAGATTTGGCCCTTTTTACCGGACAGTTTGGCAACATTTTTCTCCCCCGAGCCTCTTGCAAGGCCAGAGCACCAGGAGGAAGCTTTGGTAATCTTTTGACATCATTTCCTAAAACTGCATGTCCCATGATTCTTTGGGACTTAAGTAGTTTCATGCAGGCTATGGGTAAGCTCTGTGAGGGAGTACTGTGTTAAAAGAGAAGTATGTGGTATATAAAAAAAACTATTTATACTTACCTAGGTGGATGCAGCATTGATCTGAAGCTGCATTTGCCCCCCACCTCCTCTGCACTAAGAACTGAGCGATCAAACACTACTGATCCCTAAGTTCTCCCCTCCGCTCTGTGACTATCAGTCACCAGCTCTCTGCTCTGCCCCTCCAGCACTCACTGGAGCACTGGGCTGGGGAGGGAGCAGCTGGCTCAGTCTCTTAGCGCTGCAGTTGAAAGGCGGAGCCAGATGCCGGTCTAGTCCTCTGGGTAGATCCTGGACCAGCTGAGTAACGCCAGCCAATAGCGGGCTTTAGCCCTCTGTCTGCCGAAAATGGTTCACAGGAGTGTAGAATGAAGAACTGCACTTCTGTGATCTGCAGGAGAAGTATGGCCTTAAAAGCTTTGGCCCTGTAAGTCTAATACAGACAGGGCTTGGGTGCTAAGAATTATTGGGTGGGGTTCTGTGCTAATTTCAAGCCCACCCAGCTTCAAGTGTAACGTTAGGTGTCACCTCTATGGTCTCAAGGACTACAAAGGGGAATCTAAACGACTCTGCTGCTGGCAGGAAGTGGCTGTGCATCGCTTACTGTCGCACAGCTGGAAGCAATGCCTTCAGATAAGACAGGAAGTAAAACTGACTTTGCTATTACATCCAGGCTGGTGAAAATGATTACCAGAGCAGTCTTAAGGAGGTAATTACAAAAGCATTACTAATTTTATATACAAAGCTGGAGTTCTACTTGAATTACACATTAAAGCGGAACTTCATTCTCTCAATCAATACTGACAATTTTAATCCTTATGCTGCTAACATTAGTAAATAGATAGGATGGTATCTCATATTTACTTTTTTTGAACAGTTTTTTGTACATTTCTTCAATCAGTTCCTTCTTTACAGGCCTAGGCAAATTATGTCATACATCCCAGAAGTCCTCAGGAAGGGAGAAGAGGTTTTCTCAGCTAAGCACACATTCCTGTCTGCATACCTGAGTTAAGGGCAGATGAATTCCAGCAAATAAATGCTACATATCAATTCAAGTGAAACCGTGCAAATGGAAATACACCCTAAATGAGATGCAGCAAGTTAATGTATCGGAATAACATACTTGTAAAGTAATTAATAATACAGCACTGTCTAGCGTAACTGTATTGCTGTATTTAACTGTGGTGGTGACTGAACACAGCTTTAACAAGTGTAATGTTAGGTATCACCTTTGTAGTCTCAAAAAAACAGCACTACAGTTACAGCTGAACATGTCTTTCCAGGCTCCTGATGATGTCAATTCTGACGAAACGTACGTAGGGTGGTAACCGGAGGTTGTGACGTCACCATGTTCTACGTTTTGTCCCACAGAATTGTGGGGATTGGAGTCCTTCTTGCATGCTGGCTGTGTTTGTACAGTTTTTAATTTGGTACTTATAGACTTCTCTTCAAAGTGAGTCTCACATCTCATGGTAAGGCAACATCTTCACTGGTGTGTGCAAATGTTGTGTTTTAAGTGGAGCTGGGACACATGGATATTCTAATCATCACCTGGATTCAATATATGGTTGTGGACTGATCACATCATCTATATGAACTTTTCTATATTTCTTTAGTATTTATGGTTCACAATAATTTATAATCACAGAGTTTAGCATGGCATGTGGTTTATTGATTAAAGTAAATGCTACATGTTCTAATGTAGTGTAATTAAGGGTCATCCCGGACTTATCCCTCTAAATTAAGGGACATACAGTAATACCATGTATTTTAAAAGAATACAAAAGCAGAAGAACTAACACATTATGCATCCGAAATCTATTTGTCATTGATGTCTGCTGACCCACCTACTGCTTGTCCATGCCTCAACCAACATTTCATGTACAGTAGAAGTAAAGATTCTAAGCAATGGCGACTCTTGGAACAATACTTTTAGATACCACAGTCAAAACTGGGGGGGGCACTAATAATTAGAATTTCTAAGCCACAAAAATACGTGATTAATTATAGGTCGGTGATAGGTCACCGACCTGTAATTAGCAACAACATCTAGGTGTGTCCACAAAATGCACAAAAAATGTATTCAAAAAGGGGTTCTATGATGGATTGAAGCAGAAAGCGTGGATTCCTGTACAAAGCACCTTTTGTCTCTTTAGTGAAGACGATATATGTGCGGATTCTGTTTTCTCTGCGGGTAGTGATTGCAGCTGGGGATTGGCGTCTTGCATTTTTCCAAGTTTGCAACACAAAGTGACACTCCATGCATAGAAAGGCAGGGGCATGCAGACAGCTGGATCGGTGTGGAAAAATTTTACTTTTCTGCATTTTTCTACACCGTTATGCCCTGCAGTGTTGAAGTGTCAATAGGGCCCTTATGTCTCTGCTATAATGTCAACCTGCCCTTAGCTGGTTCACACCAGATGCAGTCCAGTGCATTTTTAATATGCATCACAAATGCATGCACAGTGTTTTCTATGTATTCCAATTGCACTAAGGAAAAAATATATATATTTGGAGATACGGGACTATTAAGGGTACACAATCACAAAAGTATTCATATATGATAAAAAGAGTATTTTATTAACACACAAAAAGTAATAATAAAAAAAGAGGGAAATATATTTGAATGACTTCGTATACAACAGTACAAATATCGAAGTTCAGGGGTTATGCATACAATCCCTAATGGAACTAAACATATTTATATACTAAGAACACGTAAGCCAGAGTACTTGTCCATTTGTTCTCGACATGTTTCGCCAAGATGGCTTCCTCAGGAGACAAGGATAAAGTACAGGTGAAGGGTAAAAAAGGATTTATGAAGGTATTTTCTTGTTTCTAAGATATGCATATAAAGAAAAAATAAGTAAATATGTTATATAAAGAAAAAACAGAAACAAAATTATGTATCTACAGTAATGCTGTGTGGACATATAAATGTAAATGCTACGCGCAAAGGGAGGTTCTCCCGAGTGTATGCCCGACCTCTTACCTCCAAATTAAGAAGGTCTGCACACTCCCTAGGACATCAGACAAAAAGG
The DNA here is from genome assembly GCA_028564925.1 of Lithobates sylvaticus. Taxonomy (NCBI): domain Eukaryota; kingdom Metazoa; phylum Chordata; class Amphibia; order Anura; family Ranidae; genus Lithobates; species Lithobates sylvaticus. The sequence continues at coordinate 409,157,665 of CM053030.1, forward strand.
GTTGTGGCAGATCCGCGGCAAAGCGTCCGACTCAGGATTTCCACAGGGGGCTTGTACCCGGCGGCCAGAGCCAAGATCGGTGGCTAGGGAGCCGTAGGGGGAGAGTGAGATCCTGTTATTCTAGAGTTAGGTTATCATAGGACCTATAGAGTACAAAATAGTACTTATTAACTATATACATGAAATGTAAAATAAATGGCCAAAGTGTCAGGAGTAGCTTGATCAGGTCCGATATTGTATCGAGCTAAACCTACCTCACTGGCATCTTATTGAAGAAAAATCGTATAGGAGGCTCGGCTCTACCTTCAGAGAAGGAAGGGAGAAACACTATCTTGTAAATGTCAAAAAATGACAACAAATTTCTGTAGATAAAAAAAGAAATAATATTCCAATGAAAATACCAAATTTTTTTTTTTATATATATATATATAGTCTCTGCTATATACCCCCGTGATTTTTAGTCCCCCTACCTTATGGTGGAGTGCATGAGTCACCGGGGCATGATGTTGCAGAGGTTTTTCCGCTGATACCGATAGCCCCCAATAAGGGATAAGGTGTACCCGCTGGGTCCTATGGATTTTATATAAGTATAAATTAAAGTAAATTTTATAAGCAATTGTAAGGAGCAAAAAGTTCCTCCATGGACCAACCTTGCTGTATTGGACAATTGTATTTGTTATGCCGCTTTAATAATGATTTTCTGTACTTTTTTTCTTTCGCTTTTTCCTTTTTTTTTTTTTTTTTTTTCGACAGATCTGCGGCAACTGCGGTCCCTTAGGTTAAAATTACACTCATATTTCCCCATCTGGCCGGGGCTTTGGGCTTAGGGGAACCGTATGGACCAGCCTGGATGCATGGTGGGACTATGTGTGCGCCCCCCTAGAGGTGGCGGCCCTATGTTCCCGTCATGCGTCCGGACCAGGGACCGTTCTGCGGCGCCGGCCGGACCCAACTGCTTGTAAAGCTTCCACTCTGCCCCTATGGACTCCTCTCTGACATGTACTGTCAGCAGAGGATGTCCATAGGAGGCCCGCTCAAGCTGTGAGCCGGAAGTGACATCTACTTCCGGTTCCGGAGTGACTGACCGACGCCGTTCGATTGCCGCCAAACGTCCGCGTGACGCCGGCGTGACGTCACACGCCGCGCAACAGGCGCCACGGGGGGAGACTATTTAAGCCCAGCCTGGCTATAGGTCAGGCTGTGGTGAGGACTGGAGGCTCGGGACACGCGGAGAAACCTAACTATAGGTAATTACATTGACTCTAATCTTGGTCCATGGAGGAACTTTTTGCTCCTTACAATTGCTTATAAAATGTACTTTAATTTATACTTATATAAAATTCATAGGACCCAGCGGGTACACCTTATCCCTTATTGGGGGCTATCGGTATCAGCGGAAAAACCTCTGCAACATCATGCCCTGGTGACTCATGCACTCCACCATAAGGTAGGGGGACTAAAAATCACGGGGGTATATAGCAGAGACTATATATATATATATATATATATATAAAAAAAAAATTGTATTTTCATTGGAATATTATTTCTTTTTTTATCTACAGAAATTTGTTGTCATTTTTTGACATTTACAAGATAGTGTTTCTCCCTTCCTTCTCTGAAGGTAGACCCAAGCCTCCTATACGATTTTTCTTCAATAAGATGCCAGTGAGGTAGGTTTAGCTCGATACAATATCGGACCTGATCAAGCTACTCTTGACACTTTGGCCATTTATTTTACATTTCATGTATATAGTTAATAAGTACTATTTTGTACTCTATAGGTCCTATGATAACCTAACTGTAGAATAACAGGATCTCACTCTCCCCCTACGGCTCCCTAGCCACTAATCTTGGCTCTGGCCGCCGGGTACAAGCCCCCTGTGGAAATCCTGAGTCGGACGCTTTGCCGCGGATCTGCCACAACCCTTTTTGTCTGATGTCCTAGGGAGTGTGCAGACCTTCTTAATTTGGAGGTAAGAGGTCGGGCATACACTCGGGAGAACCTCCCTTTGCGCGTAGCATTTACATTTATATGTCCACACAGCATTACTGTAGATACATAATTTTGTTTCTGTTTTTTCTTTATATAACATATTTACTTATTTTTTCTTTATATGCATATCTTAGAAACAAGAAAATACCTTCATAAATCCTTTTTTACCCTTCACCTGTACTTTATCCTTGTCTCCTGAGGAAGCCATCTTGGCGAAACATGTCGAGAACAAATGGACAAGTACTCTGGCTTACGTGTTCTTAGTATATAAATATGTTTAGTTCCATTAGGGATTGTATGCATAACCCCTGAACTTCGATATTTGTACTGTTGTATACGAAGTCATTCAAATATATTTCCCTCTTTTTTTTATTATAACTTTTTGTGTGTTAATAAAATACTCTTTTTATCATATATGAATACTTTTGTGATTGTGTACCCTTGATAGTCCCGTATCTCCAAATATATATATTTTTTCCTTATACCAATTTGGGATGATGGTACAATACATATATAAATAAATATCAGAAAACAATATAGTCCAACGAGCTTCTTAAAAAAAATCCAATTGCACTAGTTCACACCAGTGCACTACATTCCAGTGCAGTCAATAAAAGTAGAACATACTGCATTTTTTTTCGGTACAGAATAAGGATGAGCCCGGTGTTCGATTCGAACCCATGTTCGAATCGAGCACCGGGTGTTCGCTCGCTCGGCGAGCCCAGAACTATTGGGACCGCTCGCATCAAATTCGTGTGATGCGAGCGGCCCCGCAATGCATTGCGGCCCGCGCAGTGCAATGCTGGCTGATGATTGGCCAAGCATGCACTGTGACCCCGCATGCTTGGCCAATCACAGCGCCGGCAGCGAGGAGAGCCATAATTGGCTACAGGCAGGATGCCTGTAGCCAATTATAGCTCAGGGGCTTTAATACACGCCCCACGGTATAAGAGGCCGCCGCGGCGGCGGCCTCGCATATTATGTTTCACTCACAGTGTCAGCGTGTCAGTGTGCTGCTGACTGCTGACAACAATATGTTCTTTATTTCTGGGGATATGTGTGTGCATGCTGTTAGAACAGCATTGCAGTATCACATCTGGGGGGTGTCTATAGGTAGCCTGTGAAGGAGGGCAGGTTTCCTGTGCTTAGAACTTTCCCTGCAAAAAAGTGTCATTTTTGCAGGAAGAAAGCTATTTAAATCACTCGCGGCTAATGAATTGATGGCTCCTGTAACACAGAGAGCTGTCATTCATTAATAAAAAACAAAAAAAAAAGCGTAGGGGTCCCCCCAAATTCAATAACCAGGCCCTTCAGGTCTGGGATGGATATTAAGGGGGATCCCAGCCAAAAAAAAAAAAAAAAAAAAAATGGCGTAGGGTCCCCCTCAAAATCCATACCAGACCCTTGAGGTCTGGTATGGATTTTAAGGGGAACCCTAGCCAAAAAAAATGGCGTGGGGTCCCCCTCAAAATCCATACCAGACCCTTATCCGAGCACGCAACCTGGCAGGCCGCAGGAAAAGAGGGGGGGACGAGAGCGGCCCCCCCTCTCGCCTGAACCGTACCAGGCCACATGCCCTCAACATTGGGAGGATGCTTTGGGGGTCTAAGACCCCTAAAGCACCTTGTCCCCATGTTGATTAGGACAAGGGCCTCTTCCCCACAACCCTGGCCGGTGGTTGTGGGGGTCTGCGGGCGGGGGGCTTATCGGAATCTGGAAGCCCCCTTTAACAAGGGGACCCCCAGATCCCGGCCCCCCCCCTGTGTGAAATGGTAAGGGGGTACAAAAGTACCCCTACCATTTCACCAAAAAAGTGGCAAAAATGGTAAAAAGGACAGGAGACAGTCTTTGACAATTCCTTTATTAAAATCTTCTTTCTTCTTTCTTCATCCTTCGGTTTCTTCATCTTCTCCTTCCTTCATCTTCTTCCCATCTTCTTCTTCCATTTTCTTCTTCCTCCGATCCGCTTCTTCTTGCGCTGGTCTTCTCGTCCTTCTCGTCCGGCATCTTCTTCCGTCGGCGTCGGCGTCGGTGTCTCTGTCTCTTCTTGGGCCGCTCCGCGCAATGGGAGGCTCCCGCTGTGTGAGGCTCCGCTCCGTCTGACAGGTCTTTTATAATGGAGGGCACCTGGTGACCCCGCCCCCTCTGACGCACAGGGACGTCATGGGGAATTCCATGATGGCTTTCCCCATGATGTCAGAGGGGGGCGGGGTCACCAGGTGCCCTCCGTTTTAAAAGACCTGTCAGATGGAGCGGAGCCTCACACAGCGGGAGCCTCCCATTGCGCGGAGCGGCCCAAGAAGACACCGACACCGACGCCGACGCCGACGGAAGAAGATGCCGGACGAGAAGGACGAGAAGACCAGCGCAAGAAGAAGCGGATCGGAGGAAGAAGAAAATGGAAGAAGAAGATGGAAGAAGATGAAGGAAGGAGAAGATGAAGAATCCGAAGGATGAAGAAAGAAGAAAGAAGATTTTAATAAAGGAATTGTCAAAGACTGTCTCCTGTCCTTTTTACCATTTTTGCCACTTTTTTGGTGAAATGGTAGGGGTACTTTTGTACCCCCTTACCATTTCACACAGGGGGGGGGGCCGGGATCTGGGGGTCCCCTTGTTAAAGGGGGCTTCCAGATTCCGATAAGCCCCCCGCCCGCAGACCCCCACAACCACCGGCCAGGGTTGTGGGGAAGAGGCCCTTGTCCTAATCAACATGGGGACAAGGTGCTTTAGGGGTCTTAGACCCCCAAAGCATCCTCCCAATGTTGAGGGCATGTGGCCTGGTACGGTTCAGGCGAGAGGGGGGGCCGCTCTCGTCCCCCCCTCTTTTCCTGCGGCCTGCCAGGTTGCGTGCTCGGATAAGGGTCTGGTATGGATTTTGAGGGGGACCCCACGCCATTTTTTTTGGCTAGGGTTCCCCTTAAAATCCATACCAGACCTCAAGGGTCTGGTATGGATTTTGAGGGGGACCCTACGCCATTTTTTTTTTTTTTTTTTTTGGCTGGGATCCCCCTTAATATCCATCCCAGACCTGAAGGGCCTGGTTATTGAATTTGGGGGGACCCCTACGCTTTTTTTTTTTTTGATTTTTTTTATTTATCAATGGCTTTTTTTTTTGAATGAGTTTCAATGAATCACTGTTCTCTGTGTTACGGGAGCCGTGAATTAACATTAGCCGCGAGTGATTTTAAATAGCTTTTTTACTTTCAAAAATGACACTTTGCGCAGAGACAGTTCTAAACACAGGAAACATGCGCCCCTTTACAGGCATACTATAGACACCCCCCCAGGTACGAAATTTAAAGGAATATTACACTTTTATTGTTTCAATTTAAGCATTATTAAAATCACTGCTCCTGAAAAAACGGCCGTTTTTAAAAAAAATTTTTGCATTGATACATGTCCCCTGGGGCAGGACCCAGGTCCCCAAACACTTTTTATGACATTAACATGCATATTAGCCTTTAAAATGAGCACTTTTAATTTCGAACGTTCGCATCCATTATAACTAATAGGGTTCTAAAGCTCGCACGGACTTTAGGTCCGTTCGCGGGTTCTGGTGCGAGCCGAACGGGGGGGTGTTCGGCTCATCCCTAGTACAGAATGCAGCAAAACACATAAAATGCACCAGAATGCACGTGTCCTGAATTGAGATGGAAAAAAAAGAGGAGGAAAATGCACAAAAACACATTAAATGAAGTTATGGAACGCATTGTGAAAATGCATAAAAAATGTACTGGATATGGAACGCATCAAAGCATAAAAAACGCACTGAATCACATTAAAACATGCATGCAGAAACACCTTCCAGAACGCAGAAATTGGGGAATTACCAGCCCTTAATGAGGTGCCTTCATTTCCTTGAACTGATAGGACAGCTTCACACTTACGCAGAGAGCTGCATTTTTTTCAGAAGACAAAAAGCAAGGCTCTGCAAGGGCACTGAGAAAACAATGGATTTATGTGCTCTGTTCACACTTCATCACAGCTGTCAGCTGGGGGGCAGAGCAGGCCAGAAAACTGCAATAAAATAATAATAAAACCAGTAGATCACAGTATAAACACAACGTAAACCAATGCAGCAGGAAGTAAAGAGCAAAAAAAAAAATTGATAACTAGCAGATGATTGGCCTGTACAATGTCAGCTTCCTGGCTTGCTGAAAACTGACATGAAAAAAAACACAGCTAAAGGGAAATGCACATAAATCCACTAGTAAAAGCAGGTGAATGCATATGAATTTTAACCTGATTTTTGTATGCACGCAGGTGTGAACCTGCCCTATCTGCTGAGTGCAATCCAAACTGTAATACGTGGTAGATATGCAAATGACCAATACCATAGGCCGAAGGTTGCTCTGTTTTTCCATATCTCTTGGCAACAACAAGTTTTGGAGCTTTGTTTGATCTGGATTTGAGCACATTTCTGGAATACTGGCTAATATTTTAGACATGATGAGATACACATGTTGACTCTCATAATGTAGCAGTGCAAAACAATTGTGTGCAAAATCTTACTTGCATGCTCTCCACAATACTGTATAAATAGCAGCCTATCTGTCCTCAGGTGAGGTGATTGCATTAGTTTTCATTTTATTTATTTTTTCCCCTTTATTTTCACCTTGTTATTCTGCCAATGACACATTTCCAACACCAACTCATTGTACTATATCTTGGAGAAGCAGCAATCTAACCCTAGGCTTCTCGTACCTAACTTGGACTACAGAACACCACCACCCCCTCCCCTGTTTATCTCTATAACATAGAGGGGAGGAGTTCTGTATTCCATAGAGGTGAACTGAAAGGGCTGATGACAACACTTGATATTTCATTGCTCAGGAAGTTATAAACTTATATGATTATCAGGTATTTTTCTGTACTTGCATCATTTTAATATAGACAAAGCATGGGGAAATGTGCATGTATTGACAGATGTACTGCTTTTTTTTTCTTTGCCCAGACATTCTAAACTGACTATGGACATTACAGTCTGATTGTACAATCTTCTTTGGGTCTATCAACAACTATGTAGTAAAAAGGCTTGCCTGTTTGGATATGAACAGAATCTACTGGCTGGTGCTCACATAGTTTTTGGTAAAATTTAAGAAAAATTAACAGAGATTGTACAATCTGATTGTAATGTGTATAGCCAGCTAGAATGTTAAAAGTATAGCAAAATGGGACCTCCATAACAGTGGCGGCTGATGCTCCATTTTTTTAGGGGGCGGCAAACAAACCACCGGGTCCACACTTACCACATCCAGGTCACGGACGGCTTCCTTGGCTTATCCTGTTGGCCAATCTGGTCTTAAGACCCGCTACCTGTCCTGATTGGCTGGGAGGAGAAGCAGGAAGACAATAGCAAATGTTGATTCGCTAATGTCACAAGTTGTGGGCTTGGGGCGCAGTGCTCTGCGCCCCAAGGCCAACCTTTTTGAAGCCAATTAGAGCCTCAGGCTCTAATCATGTGCTTTTAAAAAAAAAAGCTCAAAGAAATCAATGTATCCGGTGCCCCGCATGGCGATTAGGGGCTGGTGCATAGAGATAAGGGGTTGACGCCCCTGCGCCCTGTATTTACTGGCTGCCACTGCTCCATACCTTAATCTTAACACTGAAGTCGAATGTTTCAGAAGCAATATCATGAATTGAGCATATTTATATCTTATTGGTCATACTCCAAGACTTTTTTTTATTTGCCTCTGATGCAAGTGAGTTACGGGAGGAAGTAGTTTTCCTTGTTTCACGGGATTGCCTTTACACAGGCTATCCCCCTATCAGCCCATCATGAATGCTGCTGTCAGACTCATCAACCTTACAATATGTTCAGTCCATATAATTCCCAGGAATTTCTACTCTGTGGCAGGTCCTTTGACTTTGTCTTTGTTGATAGCCCACCCTCTGTTCTCCAGTTGCTGTATCAGCAGGTGCAGTGCCTCAGTTACATCTTCTTTTGTCCCAAAGATCATGATGTTATCAATGTAATGAAACACAGCAACTTTCAAATTAAGGGTACTTAAATCTCGGGCAATCAGTCCATGACAAATCATTGGAAAATGAACATTGTCTTTTGGAAGCATTATGGAAGTGTACTGGTGGCCGTCACACACAAAGACACTCTGGGTCTATCAAAATAGAAAAAGAAACTATTAATGTACATCACAGCATAATATTCTCCTGCCTCTTTATCAGTTTTCACAATGATTGACATAATATCATGTACAGCTGACTTCAATTGAGGTGCCACTATGTTTAGACCTCTGTAATTCACAGTTATTCTATATGTCCCATCAGGTTTCTTTACTGGGAACACCAGAGACGAGAAAGGACTTACAGCAGGTCTAATGATCCCTACTCTCAACAGTTCTTGAATAGTCTCCCCAATTTCTTTATGGCCTCCAGGAAGTCTGTACTGCTTGAGACAGACTGGCTTCTCTGGTGGAGGAATGGAGACAGGGGTCCATTTCGCATGATCTTTGACTACAGCCTTCACCGCCCTAACCAGATACGCTTTATCAGGATACCCAAATGTGAATGTACCCAGTTCAGTCTGAATAGACTGACCTTGAAGTACATCCATCCCAAGAATATTTTTGGGTAACTCTGATACCAAAACATTTTTCCAAAATCCTGGTCCCTTGTCAATAGCCAATTTCACCCGTGTCCTAACTGCTGGTGTGGTTTGCCCTCCCAAACCTTCTACATAAATCAATTCTCCTTTGTGATAGGAAGGATGTTCTTGCAAAAGTGTAACTTCAGCTCCAGTATCAACTAAAGCCATCAGATTTGTAGGAGAAGATGACTTCCCCACCATATAGTTACAGGTGCATATGGGCAGCGGTTTCCTGCTGTCACCACTCTCACTGCTATTACCCACCTTCCCATCATAAAGGAAAAAGGAACCTCCCAATCCCCTTTTCTGAGTCTCTCTAACTGCTCCCCAGGATAAAGGGATTTGGGTTTGGGTTCATGTGCCGTGTTGGTAGTTGGTTTGGGGCTAACAGGAGGGGTATTTTCTGTTTTCTCTCATTCTAGGCTGATATTATCTTCACTAGGAGTAGTGTTTCTAACACTGACAGTTTTCCACAATGTTTCCATCTCTTCAGCATTTCTGCAGTAGGTATCCCATCTATCTCATCTTTAGGTACGCCTGCCTTTAATAGGTCCACCCACATTTCTTTCCTAGAAATAACTAGTCTGGTTTTCTCTTCAACTCCTGTCTTCTCTACCCCATTCCCTTTCTTCTGTTATTTTCTGCTTGTATTCTTCCTGTCTGGTCTTGACCTTATCAACTGCCCTGACAGGTTTTGCTTTAGTCTCCTCTAGCTCCCCCAACTGGCATAAGATGGTATTGGCTTAATGCATCTTGCTGTTTAATCCCAGGCCTCCCAGCAAGGACAATAAAGAAGCCCTGAGATTAAATGGCACAGACTTCATCAGCTTAGAGTGCAGAGCAGACGTAAAGGGTTCCATATCTGGACCTATCCATTCTGGAAATGTATTTAATCTGTTTATACAATCCATCTCCCGTAACCTGGAAATACCCTCTCCTATTGTTCTCTGTATTTTCCAGGTCACTAGGAGTAGTGTATACTCAGACTATTCCATCTCTCACGAGGTCTACTAGTGAAAAATTCACACTGTACTCTCGGGTTTATTGCATTGCCATGACGCAATTGTGGCTCATGGGTTAACACTCCAATAGCTACTGTCTTTACCTGACTAAATAACACTGTCCACCCCTTCATCCCATAAACGTAGGAGCCAACTCAATAGGGGTTCTCCGGACCTTTGTTTGTATTGTTTAGCTAGCTCATTGAGTTCAGTTTGTGTAAACTCTCGTACTTCTTCAAATTCCACATCTTTGGGGTTGCAATAATGCACCTCCCCATCTGCCATATCTTCTCTATCATGTTTCTTTATCCTATGCTTAGTAATGAGAGGTCTGGCACACCTTTTCTTTCCCACTAGCAGATCATCATCTGAAATATCAAACTCTATCTCCTCATCCTAACTATCATTTGAGAAGAGAACATCCTTACAATTCCAGATTTGGGATGTGACAAAGGCACGTACCCTGGCTTTACTAACATGTTTATGGCCCTTCCTTTTCCTTAAGGCATTCATTTGGTCATAAGGGGTAAACACTACCCTTGAAAATCATCAGCCAGACTAGCAGTTGAACAAACACACTCCAAAGCAACTGCTAGCTGGTCATTTAATGTCTTCATTTCTGCCTCTGCCTTCTCCCTCCTTTGTGATTCAGTATAGAGAGCATGAAAGAAGTACCAACCCACTGTGGACACTGTCCTCTTCTCTTTTTTTACTTAAATCCAACCCCTTAAGGCTAAAATCTACAAAATGATCTGAGACTTTATCACCCCAAGTCTTATTCAAGGGAGACGCATACTTTACAAATTCTTTAGCAAGATGCTCCCATGCATGGTCTCTGTTCCATATAGGTAAGTTGCACTCCCCTCTGGACACCAGAACGCTCTGCTAATGCAGCATTTTTACCTAGCACAAGCTACACAACACACCACAGAAAACAGGTCTGCTTTAGTTAAATTATAGCGCAGATCCCGGACAAGCTCCCAATTGTTTTGCTGTGTTTATCTAGTGAGGTTACTTTGCAGTATAAGCAAGGAAGCTGAGACCTCTGCAGTGTGTAAATGCTGTACATTACAAAACAGTTACATTATTAGGAATACAGTACAAGACTGACAGATATATCAAGCAAGATGCCTAGCAAATAAGCAGAAACTATGGTCTGTAATAGTGGAAATACACTTAAAAGTTACTTAACTCCAGTTACTGTGAGTTTGTGATCTCCTTTGACAAGAGGACTCAGTTGGCAGTTGCTTTGGAAATCGAGTATCTTTCTTCTTCGATGGCTGGTTAAGGACGTTTCCTCTTCGGCCTTAAGGCATGATGCAAGTCCTGTCCAGCTTATGCCTGACAGCCTTTATATAGGTCAGGTTCTGTTTCTATGACCAATTACTAAACAGACTGTCCCATGTAATGTTATGTCTGATTAATATAAAAAAAAAATCATATTGTTTAACAAACGCAACACAGGGACAAGCATGGAGATCAGGAAAGACAAATAAAAGCCAGAAATCCTTGTTCATATTTATGGCCAATGTAGCATAGTTAACAAAATATAACATTCAAAAATTCAAAACAAAATTCTATATTTGTAGATTTAAAAAAAAATTGGTGTATTTATTATATATTTCTTTTTTAGAAGACCGAGTTCAGAAAGTAATTGTTAATGATTCATACTCTGAATAAGATTATGAGTGGTGTACCCCAAGGTTCAGTGTTGGAACCCTTAATTTTTAAAGTATTTATAAATGATATGGGGTCTGGTATTAAAAGTACCATTTCAGTCTTTGCAGATACCAAGCTATGCAGTGGAAGAACGTCCTTACAGGATTTCTCCAACTTACAAGCCGACCTCAATGCACTGTTTAATTAGGCACCTATGTGGAAAACAAGGTTTAATGTTGATAAAGGTAAAGCTATGCACTTGGGGGCTATGAATATGCATGCATCATACATACTAGGGGGAGTACAATTGGGGGGATCAATGGTGGAGAGGCTCTGGGTGTTCTGGTAGATCATAAGCTTAATAATCGCATGCAATGCAAGCTGCGGTTTCCAAAGCGAGCAAAGTCCTTTCATTGTATTAAGAGAAGTATAGACTCCAGTGTCGTGGATAAACCACCATACTCTTTTGCGCTAATAAGCGCCCATTCAGTCTAATGGTATAATGCATAACCCATGTCTCCCGCTTTTCCCCAGTAAACAGACATAATCACCATCTTAGCTCCATCGTTCCTTCATCTCAGCACGACTCCCTGCCGAGCAGTGTACTGGCACTTTTATTCAAAGACAACAAAAGCAATCACAAACAGGAAGTCACAAACAGGAAGCCCTAGCCCCAACAGCCAATCACTTCCTCCACAGGATATGACCTCACAGGATATGACCAAACAAGGATAAGACCAAACAAGGATATGAGTTTATACAACAACCAATGACTAGCGTTCCTGCTGATGGGAGACTATCTGCTGGTGTACGCCATGGCACCTCAAATATGTTGATCAGGCATACAGGGGTGACATGAGCGCACATCCGCTAAACCGATAACGCCTTTGCAGAGCGAACACATCCCCCCAGACGACTGTCTGTGCATTGCGCAAGGGCCCTTTTGCTGGCGGACATATCCCCACTCTGCAAACACCTCTCTCCAACCTCAGGAAGTTTTCCACTACCAAACGGATCTTAACCAGTGTCAGTCTGCCCCTGTCAGCTCTTTAGAGCGGGTTGTGGGAGAACTAACACTGGGAGACACTATGACAATACATATTAAAATACATCTTCATAAAATTTCCACAACACCAGAGAGAGAGATATCATTTTGCCCCTGTACAAATCATTAGTAATACCTCAGCTGGAATATGCAGTTACGTTTTGGGCACCAGTTCATATAAGGATACCGGGGAACTGGAGAAAGTGCAGAGAAGGGCAACCAAACTGATAAGAGGCATGGAGGAGCTCAGCTGTGAGGAAAGATTAGAGGAACTGAATTTATGTTCTCTTGAGAAGATGAGATTAAGGGGGGATATGATGAACATGTACAAATACATAAGGGGTCCATATAGTGAACTTGGTGTTGAGTTATTTGCTTTAAGGTCATCATAGAGGACAAGGGGGGGGGGCACTCTTTATGTCTGGAGGAACAAAGATTTAATCTCCAAATATGGAAAGACTTCTTCACAGTAACAGCTGTGAAAATGTGGAATACACTCCATCAAAAGCTGGTTCTGGCCAGCTCAGTAGGTTACTTTAAGAAAGGATTGGATTCCTTTCTAAATGTACATAATATAACTGGATGCTAACATGTATAGGTAAAGTTGATCCAGGGAGTAGCCCATTGACTCTCGGTGGATCAGGAAGGAATTTTTTCCCCTGCTGGAGCAAATTGGATCGTGCTTTGCTGGGGTTTTTTGCCTTCCTCTGGATCAACTGTGGGTGTAGGCTTATGTATATGGGATTGTAAGATATATATTTTTTTTCATTTTCATTTTTTTATAGGTTGAATTAGATAGACATGTTTCTGTTTTTTAAACTGACGAACTATGTAACTATGTAAGCATTGTACATGTTTTTACTTGCGATCCACTGTTATATAGCACTTTATGATATAGTCTGAAGGCAAGCACAATAGGTTTTTGATCACAGTATAGCATAGCTATGAGGTGCAGACATGCTGACAACTAGGCGACTAGAATATGCAGAACGAAAAGTTGGTATTGGCAGGCTTCTCGTTTCCCCTTTATATAGCAGTACAGATCCCCTTTGCAAAAAATAAACATTTATCACTTTGTTTCCACACATTCCATGATTGTAACTTGAGAAGAACCTCAAATGCTGCATTTTAATGTAAAAATCAAATAGGAATAATATATTCAGAATACGTGCCAGTATTTCAGAAAGGCTTTCCAGAATGCGTTCTGCTTTTACCATATGCATTTTACACGCTGAAAGATTGTTTTATTAACTTGTTCAGTACAAAAATCACATTTCAATTTACACATGATAATTATGGTTCCAGCAGTGACAGCCTGTGCTCAGGAAAAATGTTTATAATAAGAGATGCATTATAAGGAAAAACGGCAGGTGGCTTAATTAAATGGCAACATGTACAATGATTTAGTTGTTAATAACCAGGTGTCATGGTATTTAACGCATGCTAGTTTATAGCACTCCCTTATCTGCATGTTGTCTAGATCAGACCTTCTGGTTGTCACTTCTGATGCTTCTAAATGTTGCTTAAATTCACAACTCATTATTCAAATAGGTCTGTAGCTTCCTGAATTATTTGAACACAAATATAGTCTTTATTATTACTTTTACATTAAAGTTGAACTCCAGGCAAATATAAAAACATTTAATCCAGGCATGTATCAATTATCTTTTAAAAAATTGCTAATATATGCACCACATTCTATCTATATGTTAGCTTATTATAGTCCTCTACACAGCAGGCTCCATATCATACAGTGCTGTTAACAGAATTGACTTCATCTTTGTGTAGATGCTTCTCAGTGTTCCATCAGTAGGATGTGGGCGGTTGGGGAGGTTACCTAGCTTAAATAATTAGCTTAAACCCATTATATATATATATTATACACACACACACACTATATTGTCAAAAGTATTGAAACACCTGCCTTTACACGCACATGAACTTTAATGGCATCCCAGTCTTAGTCCGTAGGGTTCAATACTGAGTTGGCCCACCCTTTGCAGCTTCAGCTTTAACTCTTCTGGGAAGGCTGTCCACAAGGTTTAGGAGTGTGTCTATAGGAATGTTTGACCATTCTTCCAGAAGCGCATTAGTAAAGGTCAGGCACCGATGTAGGACGAAAAGGCCTGGCTCGCAGTCTCCGCTCTAATTCATTACAAAGATGTTCTATTGGGTTGAGGTCAGCACTCTGTGCAGGTCAGTCAATTTCCTCCACCCCGAACTCTCTCATCCATGTCTTTTTGGACCTTGGTTTGTACATTATACAAAAAGTATGGGACTTTGAGTGAGGCAGGCTGTAACACAATGTCAAGACTCTTCCCTACAGTCGGTCGGTCGGAGCTGAGGACCGGAGCGCAGGGGCTGTGACGGAGGAGGCCGGAGCCGCCATTAGAGGGACCGGAGCTGAGGACGGTACCCCAGGATTAGTGAGAGAGCTGGAAGGCTCATCCTGCATTACTATACACACGTTTATGCCTATTGAACTGCCTAGGCACAATTCACCTCAGAGCAGCAAATGTTACTTTCTGTGGATTACAAATACACCATTTAAAGCTACATGTGCACCACCTCTACAGATCTATTGCCGGTGAAGAACACTGTACTTATTCAAGGACTGAGCTCTATATTTCTAGGGATCAGGCCTGGTCCGTTAGGTAGGCGCAGATAGATTTATTGCACCTCAGGGGTGCATAGCAGACGGTCGCCACACTTGGCGCTCCGTTCCTCATTGCTAGTTTGTTACATACATGTGTACATGTTTAAGTGCATATTGCAGGGACCTGCTAAAGTATTGTAAGTCATATGTTTAAATGCATGTTACTATTTCTTTTCCTTACTGCCAAAGTAAAGCCAGTTATTCTTATCTCAGCAGTCTGCTTGTGAGTTCATACCCATTACACTTAGAGTATAAGTGATATTTATATGTGCATAAATACATACCCCTTTACTAACTGTGCCAGAGCGGGTAGAGCAAATTGCCGGGGGTTGGTGGAGCTGTACTCAGGGACCCAAAACAAACCAGTGGCCCTCTTAACTGGGGGTATCGCTACACGTGGGGGCTCGTAATCCGGGATCCTGAGTCAGCGGGAAAAGCCGCCAGAAGGTACCGGCATGGACCCGATAGAAGTGGGACGGTGGTCCGCAACATGGGCCACTGATCCAGCCGCAGCAGCAGTCATTGAACTGCCAGGGATATGGCAGAGAGAGGCAGTCAAGCAGCTCATAATGTCCCTATCCCCATGCCAAAAGTCATGGATAATGGACATGAGAAATGATGCTGGGTATACATACGCCCTAATAGAATGGCAGAAAGAGACTCCAGAGCAGTTCAGGAGCCAAAGCATACAAGCACCGAATGGTCAGGCCTATCAAGTGCTGCATGCGCTGCCGCGCAAGGGAGACTGTTCTCCTATGAAAGCCATGCTATCCCCAAAGAAGGAAGAGCAGAAGGGCGCGGAAAGTCCCGCACAAACTACTCTTAGTGCAGAACTGTGTGCTGTCCTAGGGGAGATTGTGACTCAGTGCAGAAGAGACCCCGGGGATTACCCAATGTCGGGATACAGGAAACTCCGGATGTTTTCAGGGAGGACACCTGTACCCTCGGGAGAAGAGAGGTTTGAAGAGTGGTTAGATGGTGCCACGCAGACCTTAGAAGAATGGGAGGTCCCAGAAGGCAGAAAGAAGCAAAGGATTGTTGAGAGCCTAAAAGGGCCTGCCTTAGAGGCCATACGCAATCTGAAGACAAGCAAAAAGGATTGCACTGCCCAGGACTACATAGACATTCTGGAAAGTGTGTTTGGTGGGACAGAAAAAGTCACAGAACTTACCTATCAACTGGAACACTGTTACCAGAAGACAGGGGAGAAGCTGTCGGAGTATATGGGACGCATAGACAAGATCCTGCATAGGATTATCCTGAAGAAGGGGATAGATCCGGGGAAGGTAGATGAAGCCCGTGCCCAGCAGGTAATGAGGGGAGCCCAACCCCTGGACCCTGTCGCACTAGTACTACGTACCCGGCAGGATGGGAAGAGCCTGGACTACCCTGATCTCATTCGAATGGTCAGAGAAGAAGAGGCCATGTTGAAGTATATCCATTTATTAACAAGGGTAACCTGCATGAGAGCCACGGAGTTCAACAGGATGCCTCAGGGCCTATCTGGAGCTCCTGCTACGTTTCAACGCCTAATGGAAAGGACAGTTGGAGACATGAACCTCATAGAAGTCCTTGTGTACCTGGATGACGTCATTGTCTTTGGAAAGACTTTGGAAGAACACGAAGCCAGATTGGAGAAAGTACTGAAGAGGCTCAAAGAGGGACTCAAACTTTCTCCCGAGAAGTGTCGGTTCTATCTGTGAACATCTGGGACACATAGTGTCTGAAAAGGGAGTGGCTACAGACCCTGAGAAGTTGGAGGCAGTTACTAAGGCCCACAACAGTTACAGAACTTCGGTCGTTCTTGGGGTTCTGCTCCTACTACCGCAGGTTTGTGGATGGGTTTGCCCGCATTGCCAAACCCCTAAACGAACTGCTCAAGACAGAAGGAGAGGAAGATGGATTGGGGCCTAGGAGGTCCGGTGAGTCGGTCCAAGACCAATGGAACTCAAGGTGTGAAGAGGCTTTCAGAACCTTGAAGAGAAGTGCTCAACCCTTCCAAAGAAGCTCGCCTACTGAGGAGAGAGTTGGACAAATTACAGGTGCATCAGGGGGTAGTCTACCGAAGGGGCCCCTCTGATAGCTCAGAAGACAAGTGGCAGTTGTTTCTCCCAGAAAAGCATCGAGAGACTGTGCTGATTGCCTTACATGACCAGCATGGTCACTTGGGAGCAGAGAGAACCTTCTAACTTGTCAGAGACCGGTTTTATTGGCCCTGCATGAGGACCGAAGTGGAGGAGTATAGCAATGTACATGAAGGGCAAATGCTCAAAACATGCAAAACAACACGAGTATCAAGTAAACTAAACTTGAAAAATAGTACATAAATAAGACCATAGTATAAAACATTGGTACCATAACATGGGAGCAGATATAAAAAATATGTATGAATGAGATGAAATAAAACCATGTTGTAAAGAAATAAGGTGTCAGTAAGACCAATTGTAAAAAATGGGGACTGCATCCTTTGAAACTCTACGCATTTCATCGATAATCCGACTCATCAGGAGAAGATGCAAGAGTGTCTGTAAAAAATATAAAATGGTCTAAATAAGAACCCATGTTATGGGAAAGTTATGTACAAAATATATATAGATGGTCTAATCCACTATCTTACATCCCATTAAAAATTTAACCTGAGCGATACTCGGGTGCAAGTCTCCCCGCGAGCTGAGGTGTTTGGATCCCCCAGAACATCAGGTCCACACATGAATGCCCCCAGCATATTAAGAATGTACATATTGTAGTGGGTATTGTGCCAATATTTGGCTACAAAGAATCTGAAAAATGAATATAACATGGTATAAGCGCAGGCTTTGAAAACCTACGTTGTGATATACATAGGGATATGAAAAAGGGATAAAGAGAAGATGAAAGAGAAAGTGAGGGTGAAGATGGATGAGAACAACCCGTGACTCATAGGGTTATCTTTTGGTGGCAGATGCAGAGTGTGATGTGTAGTGAGTCAGACAGTGCAACCTGATCGCCTGGTAAGCTACAAATGGGGAAGTTCAGGTGGGCCCGCTATAAGGAGCAGATCCCCACCAATGTCACGCTGGCATGATAACAAGCGGGAGTTGTCCGCCGCCAATTAGCGCCAAAACGTATCCCGCCATACGCATCAGCCAAGGTGGAAAAGCCACAGGGACTAGGCGGCGCCCAAAATGGACATCACTAGTACGGCATGTGTGTGGCGCTGATGCGTAGGAACCACTCGCCCCCAATCCCCCGCCACAAGGACACCAGGAGGTAGTGGTGTCTGGTGCGCATCACAGCTTCCGGGAGAAGACAACAGGGCAGGTGTAAAAGAGTCACGGTGCATGCGTACCGCATGCACAGGGACATCAAAAGCCACAAATACACCACGTGTCCAAAGGGTGGGGACCCATACGAAGTCCCACCCAACTAACGGACATGCATGTGAGTGTTCAAAAAGTAGCTAAGAGTTATATTGCTTTGTACACTGATCCATATCTTTTTTGGGGGGGGGTTATGGTGTGGGGTTGCAGTTTTCAGCAGTTGGGCTTGGCCCCTTAATTCCAGTAAAGAAAACTCTTAAGGCGTCAGCATACCAAGACATTTTGGACAATTTCATGCTCCCAACTGCGAACGTTCGAAATCAAAAGTGCTAATTTTAAAGGCTAATATGCATGTTATTGTCATAAAAAGTGTTTGGGGACCTGGGTCCTGCCCCAGGGGACATGTATCAATGCAAATTTTTTTTTTAAAACGGACGTTTTTTCAGGAGCAGTGCTTAGAATTGTCCCTGCAAAAAGTGTAATTTTTGCAGGAAAAAAAAGCTATTTAAAATCACTCGCGGCTAATGTATTGACGGCTCCCGTAACACAGAGAACAGTCATTCATTGAAAGCCATTCATAAAAAAAAAGTAATTGATAAAAAATTAAAAAAATTAAAAAAATAAAGCATGGGGGTCCCCCCCAATTCAATAACCAGGCCCTTCAGGTCTGCTATGGATATTAAGGGGGACCCCAGCCACAAAAAAAAAAATGGCGTGGGGTCCCCCTCAAAATCCATACCAGACCCTTATCCGAGCACGCAACCTGGCAGGCCTCCTGAACCGTACCAGGCCACATGCCCTCAACATTGGGAGGATGCTTTGGGGGTCTGAGACCCCCAAAGCACCTTGTCCCCATGTTGATGAGGACAAGGGCCTCTTCCCCACAACCCTGGCTATTGGTTGTGGGGGTCTGTGGGCAGGGGGTTTATCGGAATCTGGAAGCCCCCTTTAACAAGGGGACCCCCAGATCCCGCCCCCCTGTGTGAAATGGTAAGGGGGTACTTAGTACCCCTACCATTTCACCAAAAAAGTGTCAAAAATTGTAAAAATGACAGGAGACGGTCTTTGACAATTCCTTTATTAAAATCTTCTTTCTTCTTTCTTCTGGTCTTCCTTTCTTCATCCTTCGGTTTCTTCATCTTCTCCTTCCGGCATCTTCTTCCATCTTCTTCTTCCTCTGATCCGCTTCTTCTTGCGCTGGTCTTCTCGTCCTTCTCGTCCGGCATCTTCTTCCATGGCGTCGGCGTCTGTTCTTCTGTCAGGCCGCTCCTCGCAATGGGGGGCTCCCGTTTTATAACGGAGGGCACCTGGTGACCCCGCCCCCTCTGACGTCATGGGGAAAGCCATAGGGAATTCCCCATGACGTCCCCATGTGTCAGAGGGGGCGGGGTCACCAGGTGCCCTCCGTTATAAAAGACCTGTCAGACGGAGCAAAGCCTCACACAGCGGGAGCCTCCCATTGCACGGAGCGGCCCAGAAGAGACGCCGACGCCATGGAAGAAGATGCCGGACGAGAAGGACGAGAAGACCATCGCAAGAAGAAGCGGATCGGAGGAAGAAGATGGAAGAAGATGATGGAAGGAGAAGATGAAGAAACCGAAGGATGAAGAAAGGAAGACCAGAAGAAAGAAGATTTTAATAAAGGAATTGTCAAAGACCGTCTCCTGTCATTTTTACTATTTTTGACACTTTTTTGGTGAAATGGTAGGGGTACTTTTGTACTTTTGTACCCCCTTACCATTTCACACAGGGGGGCCGGGATCTGGGGGTCCCCTTCTTAAAGGGGGCTTCCAGATTCCAATAAGCCCCCCGCCCGCAGACCCCCACAACCAATGGCCAGGGTTGTGGGGAAGAGGCCCTTGTCCTCATCAACATGGGGACAAGGTGCTTTGGGGGTCTCAGACCCCCAAAGCATCCTCCCAATGTTGAGGGCATGTGGCCTGGTACGGTTCAGGAGGGAAGGGGGGCCGCTCTCGTCCCCCCTCTTTTCCTGCGGCCTGCCAGGTTGCGTGCTCGGATAAGGCTCTGGTATGGATTTTGAGGGGGACCCCACGCCATTTTTTTTGGCTGGGGTTCCCCTTAAAATCCATCCCAGACCTCAAGGGTCTGGTATGGATTTTGAGGGGGACCCCACGCCATTTTTTTTTTTGGCTGGGGTCCCCCCCTTAATATCCATAGCAGACCTGAAGGGCCTGGTTATTGAATTTGGGGGGACCCCCACGCTTTTTTTTAAAAAATTTTTATCAATGACTTTTTTTTTATGAATGGCTTTCAACGAATGACTGTTCTCTGTGTTACGGGAGCCGTCAATACATTAGCCGCGAGTGATTTTAAATAGCTTTTTTTCCTGCGAAAATGACACTTTTTGCAGGGACAGTTCTAAGCACAGGAAACATGCCCCCCTTCACAGGCATACTATAGACACCCCCCAGATGTGATACTGCAATGCTGTACTAACAGCATGCACACACTAATCCCCAGAATAATAGCACCTAATGTCAGCAGTCAGCAGCACATGACACTGACGCTGGAACACAACACAATATGCGAGGCCGCCGGCGCAGCGGCCTTTTATAATGTGGGGCGTGTACTAACCCCCCTGAGCTATAATTGGCCACAGGCATCCTGCCTCTGGCCAATTATTGCTCTCCTCGCCGTTGGCTCCTTGATTGGCCAAGCATGCGGGTCACAGTGCATGCTTGGCCAATCATCAGCCAGCAATGCACTGCAACTGGCGCAGTGCATTGCGGGCCGCTCGCATCACACGAATTGGATGCGAGCGGCCAAAATAGTTCTGGGCTCGCCGAGCGGGCGAACGCCCAAAGTTCGATTCGAACATGGGTTCGAATCGAACACCGGGCCCATCCCTACTCCCAACTTTGTGGGAACAGTTTGGGGATGCCCCTTCCTGTTCCAACATGACTGCGCACCAGTGCACAAAGCAAGGTCCATAAAGACATGGATGAATGAGTTTGGGGTGGAGGAACTTGATTGACATGCACAGGGTCCTGGCCTAAACCCAACAGAACACCTTTGGGATGAATTAAAATGGAGACTGTGAGCCAGGCCTTCTTGTCCAACATCAGTCCCTGATCTCACAAAGGCTCTTCTGGAAGAATGGTCAAACATTCCCATATGCACACTACTAAACCTTGTGGACAGCCTTCCCAGAGAGTTGAAGTTGTTATAGCTGCAAAGGGAGGGCCAACTGAGTATTGAGCTCTACAGACTAAGACTGGGATGTCATTAAAGTCCATGTGCATGTAAAGGCAGGTGTCCCAATACTTTAGAAAATATAGTGTGTGTGTGTGTGTGTGTGTGTATAATATAATATACAGTAGTACCTTGGACTATGAGCATAATTTGTTCCAGAAGCATGCTTGTAATCCAAAGCACTCGTATATCAAAGCAAGTTTCCCCATAGGAATCAATGGAAACTAAGATAATTTGTTCCAGTCACTGCTAGCGTATACAGTACCGCACGTGGCCAGAGGTGGGGGGACCCCAGGGACCCTCGGAAACAATCAGAAATGCTCAGAGACCACTCGGAGCTGCTCGGAAACACTTGGAGACATTTGGTAACAGAGTGTTTCCGAGTGTTTTCGAGCATCACGGCACCCCCAGCCAAATGCGGTACTGCACACCCCAGAGGCTTAAATCCTGCTCGTCTTGCGAGCCAACGCTCGCAAATCGAGTCAGAATTTAAAAGAAAAACTGCTCGTAAACCGCATTACTCGCAATCCAAGGTTTTACTGTGTGTGTGTGTGTGTGTGTGTGTATATATATATATATATATATATATATATATATATATATATATATATATATATATATTTCCAAAGGTAGTCACCACTACAAGACCCGTGAGATCCTTTATATTTGAGGACCACCAAAGCTTATGCTAAGTTTGGAAGAGACGGCACCACATCCCTAATATTGCAATGGATTTTGAGAGACCTTTGGATGGGATTTTTTAGGCACCAAAATAAACAAGTTAATAAAATGCTTTCACTTTATTATTACAAAGCAAGTCATGTGACATTTACAACCTTTGTATTTAAACAAGAGTGTTCCAACGCATTTCAACTCAAAGAGTCTTCATCAGGGACCAAACAACATGTTGATTATCTAGCATATAAACATGCATAGTAAACTAACTACTTCCACTCCAGAAGGTTTTACCCCATAATGCCCAGGTCATTTTTTGCGATACAGCACTGCGTTGCTTTAACTGACAATTGCGCAGTTGTGCAACGCTGTACCCAAATGTCCTTTTTTCCCACAAATGGAGCTTTCTTTTGGTGGTATTTTATCACCTCTGCGGTTTTACACAAAAAAAGAGCGTCAATTTTGAAAAAAAGCTATATTTTTTACTTTCTGCTATAAAACGCATCCAATAAAAAAATGTAAAAAAATCTAATTTCTTCATCAATAAAATCATTTTTTGGTGTGACCACCCTTTGCCTCCAAAATAATATCCAATTCTTGTAAGTACACTTGCACACAGTTTTTGAAGGAACTCATCACGTAGGTTGTACCAAACATCTTGGGAAACTAACCACAGATCTGTGGCTTTAGGCTGCCTCAAATCCTTCATGACAGACTCAATGATGTTGATCAGGGCTTTGTGGGGGCCAAACCACCACTTCCAGGACTCGTTGTTCTTTACAATGAAGATAGTTCTTTTATTTTTAATTTTTATTCTTTATTTTATTAAAATGCGTCATACACAAAACAGTAAACATTTTCCCTACTCAATAGGGATATACATTAACACATTTTATTTCCAAACCTTTATCCACCCTTACCCTCCTTCCTCACCCCAAACCTCCCCTCCACCCCATTCCTAGACCCTTTTTTTTTTTTCCTCTTCTCTAAGTAATCTTAATCTCACTATATTTCTTTGTAAACTTTTTCCACTTTTCCCATCTCTTAATGAATCCATCTCTAGTATCCTCATGGCTATATCTTAGATGTTCCATGTTATAGATCTCTTATATTTTATCAAGCCACTCTGTAATTTTTGGGCTTTCTGCTTTCTTCCATTTCTTCTGTATTAAGCTTTTTGCAGCGTTCATCATATTTACAATCATTGAGTTTCTATATTCTTTTGTTGGAATATCTACCCCATGAAATAGACATGTCCATGGTTCCTCAGGTATACAGTATCTATATTAGTAATTTCCTTAATATAACTCAGTATTTCCTTCCAGTACATTTTAATTTTGGGGAACCCCCACCATATATGGGCCATGGTTCCTGTTTGTTTACAGCCCCGCCAACACTCAGTTGTTTGTCCTATTTGATATTTCCCTAGTGTTTCTGGGGTTTGTTTTGCTTGCATCTATCTAGCAAGGTTACTCTGTGGTGTAAGCAAGGAATCTGAGACTTCTGAAGTGTGTAAATGTGCTTTTACTATACAAAGATGCTGTACATACAAAACTATTACAATGTTAGGAATACAATACAAGACTGACAGATATCTATAACAAGCAAAATGCCTAGAAAAAAAGAACAGCCTATGGTCTATAACTACAAATACATTTAAAAGTTACTTATCTTCTGTTACTGTATGTTCGTGATCTCCATTGGCAATGATTCTTCTCATGTGTGCTTATGCCTGAATTCCCCCTTTTATGTATCAGGCTGTTTACCATAGTTACCAAACAACAGAAAACATACCTGTTTACTGTAGCTGTAGAAACAATGGACTGTTGAAAACTGTCAGTTGAATATAACAATGGTATCTACCTATTGTCTACTCAAACCAAATCTGCAAGTAATCTAACAGTCATTCTTTCAGTTTGAGAGCTGAAAGAATCTCAAACAAGTAATGTCTTACTTGTTTACTGTAGCTATAGAGACAATAGCCTATTCAAACTGTAATACAACAAATGGTATCTACGTACCCATTGTTTGTAGCAGCATTTTTTTGAGAAATCTACTCAATCCAAAAACCCCAGTCTGTTTTGAAATCTTTGCCTGGGGGAACCTTGCTGATACAGTGTATTTATCTTATGTCTTGTTGCTATGCTCAGTCTTGCTGTGGTCTATTACTTAGAGCTGAGTTTGCCTGTTCCTCACCCAGTTTTAAGCCTCCTACCAGTGTTAATTTTGGCAGCAAATTTTGATTTAATTTTAGTCTTTCGACTAAAACGGCATTTTAGTTTTAGTCCCGTTTTTAGTCTTCAGCAATTGTTTTAGTTTCAGTTGTATTTAGTGGACTAAAATCTCCAGTACATTTTAGTCGTCTAAACTCTAATGGGTGTAGTTAAATTGTAATGCACTATTTAAGCATTTCTCTACAATTTTCAAACTCATATACTGGTGGAGTGAAAAATTGAATATGTTATTATTTATGGTATTAAGGTTTGAACATGCGCTACAGACCAGTGTTAATTTTGACGTAAAATTTTAGTCTTTTGACTAAAATGCCATAGTCGTATTTTAGTCATCTCATTTGTTTTAGTCGACTAAAATGGTATTAACTTGGTCTACTAAAATGTTTTATTTGCCGAAATTAACATTGCCTCCTACACAGCTGTTTCTGTTTCAGTTAATGACTGTGCCTCAACCTACATATGGAAATGATGATTGAATTGATGCTGGTTTGGATCCAAAGGGTGGTCAAAATATATATATTGTAGAAAGCATTCTTACTTTGCAGCATTTCTTCACACGTGCCTAAGACTTTTGCACAGTTATATATATATATATATATATATATTATATATATATATATATAAAATAATATGAGATCCCCCAGACTGGCTCAGCCAAGCAGTTAAGATTAGTCTAGTAAACATGCAAAGTGGAGCACAGAGCTCCACCTGCTATTAGGAAATGATAAACATTAAAAAACAGCTAATATTTACCTGGCTATGAAAATGAACATGAATATATGCTAAAATACTATTTGATTACTTTTAATTTGAAGACAAGCCTGTTTGGGTATTACTGAATACATTTACGAGGATGTGTACTTCCCAGATTGGGAATGGTTGCATCTGCCAATCAGCACAGAAGCAAGATCTAATTTTAGCATTTAATATATTATTAATCTCTGCTATGCTTCCCCACTTCCTCTGCCCCTCCATATATATTTTTACATACACTATGTACTGTATATTTATTTTCATCTTTACCTTTTTTTTAGATGTCTGTATGTGGGTCATTTGACATGCAGGGTTCTCTTTGTCTTATCTGCAGTGTTGGCCAGTCTTTAATGACCCATAAAGGGTTGCTGACATGATGACCTTAGCGCCATTCTCTGCGTCATTGTACTGGAAGTGCAGGGCACTGGGCGCCATTCATCCTGGAGGAGAACTGCCATTGGAGGGAATGGGAATGACAGTGCTACAGTGTTTTTTACAATAGTAATTTTCAAATTAAAAGTGGAGTTAGGCTATAATGTATAAATAGTGTAATGAACAAAGACATAATTAATAGAAGCCACTCAAAAATGACTCTACTAAACCCATTATATAGAAAAGATGAATACTTAGCCAATAAAAGGAAAAAAAATTACAAAAAAAAGAGGAAAAAAAAATATATAAATATAAAAAACTAAATTGGGTACGTTACACACTCAACAGACGACTTTTTTATGCTTCTATGATATTATTCTCCTTTCACTGTTTGTTTATTTAATAAGCCTGTATGCTCCTGTCACTTATATTGTGCAGTGTGATCTATATGTCCCATTTCTTTGCACTGCCATCCATCGCACGGGGAAATGTATGACAATGCCAGTTTCTCTCTGTGCTATGTTTTATATTATTGGCTTCATAAACATCTGCTGCTGTGGTGTTATCTCAGGCTCTGCTTTCCCTTCGGGAACATCTGTCAGACACAAAGTGATTTCTTTCTTGTAACTAAACAGTTGATTTGGAAAGAATAAGACATGGGCAAAAGTAAATATAGAGTTCAGCATGGATTGGGAAAATAAAGCCTGAAACCTTGTTATAGCTGTGATGTAAATGGCCAAGCGGGAATTCAAATGAACGCTTAGCGAAACAAAGGCGCCAGTCTCGTAGCTGTATGGAGGTGGTTTATGAGATTTAGAAATAATAAAAACAAGTTTATGCTCTACATTTTACAACAAATGAATAGAGTAACATAGAACTCTCAGTATTGCAGAAAGGAGAAGTACGGTAATTTCCTTAAATGACTGGGGATTTCCTTAACAGTAGTGGTAACTGGACATATTTAATAAAGTAGAACAAGGATTGGCATGATGTGCTGTTCGGCTACCTACTTCAACCAATCAGAATTACATTATTTAATAGATTATATTTAATAATGACAGAATGCAATGGGTTGCTGTTAGCTACACATTGCTCCATTTCATAGTAATTCAATAGTGTATGCATTACATAGGGGAGATAGGTAACACGATATGAAAAAAATATATTGGGTTTTACAGGACGATAACACTAGGAGCTCTGAGATAACAATGGTGGTTCTAATAACGGAGGCAATTGGACAGATTTTATAAACTAGTACAAAGTTCAGTGATAATGTGCAAAGTTTAACGATCTGATTTCAACCAATTAGAATTCAGTTTACTTAAAGATTATATGGAATAATGAGTGAATGCTATGAATTGATTCTATTTACACATTGTTGCACTCGGGTTTTTGCCTCATTAGAAAACTTAAATAGTGGGTTTGATATAGCTGAAATAGGTGATATAATATCACATTAAAAGTATTTGTGTCTACTGGTAGATAACACTTATGCCGCGCACACAGGAGCGGAATTTTCCATTTGAAAAATCTTGGATGGTTTTTCCGACGGAATTCCGCTCAAGCTTGTCTTGCATACACACGGTCACACAAGTTCACTGAACTTTCGACCGTCAAGAACGTGGTGACGTACAACACTACGACGAGCCGAGAAAAAAGTTCAATGCTTCCGAGCATGCATCGAATTGTTTCTGAGCATGCGTGATTTTTTTTCTGTGTCCGAATTGCATACAGACGATCGCATTTTTGGATAGGAACTTTTCCCGACCGAAAAATAGAGAACATGCTCTCAATCTTTTGCTGGCTGGAATTCCGCCAGCAAAAGACCGATGGAGCATACACACAGTTGCATTTTCCAACAAAAAGCTCTCATCTGAGTTTTGCTGGAGGCATTTTCGTTTGTGTGTGTATGCGGCATTAGAGCTGTAAAATAACAGTTTCTTTAGATAACAGCAAAATAGTCTTTACAGTAGTTTTTTGAGAATGAGGTGGAAGGGAATACATTTGCCTGGAAAGCCCCCTGATGTTTACCTGATGTTCAGGGTATATGGTTACTTTGGTCATCAACTCATTTTTGATTTGGACCAATAATACCTGGACAAAGCTATTTGTTTTGCGTCAATCTAATCTATTACACATTTTGTCAGGACTCAGACAAGGGAGACGGTGTAGGACAGCTGCTTTGGGCACAGTGTTTTCATGTGGAGGTGTCATGTAGCAAGGGGTGCCATATATTTTCGACCTGCCCTATTGTATTTACTAGCAAGCATCTAGTCCTTGCAATCTATATGGACAGGCTGGTTTCCCGGTAAGGCTGATGAACTCACCTCTAAGCCTGTCCCAATGTGTTTTCACCAGTGGGAACAGTCATGGAGACTTCATATTACTGCTACCTGTCTGCCTGTTCATCCAATTGCCTACCGGCTGCCACCAATGTAAGGGGCACAGATACTGGCCACCAATATAAAGGGGAGGGGTACAGATACTTGCATAGACACGGACCACCAGTGTAAGAGGGGCACAGACACTGATTACCAATGTAAGGGGAATGGTAAATACCAATGACCAGAGAACACTGATCACCAACATAAGGGCACACATTCTCCTGACAACTGCATTGCCAGATGTGTTATACAATTGCATAGTCTTGACCATCTGTGCTCTGACCACTGCCTCGGTATGCACATGTATGTTTTACATTACATAGTCCTGACTGCTGCACTTCATACGCAAAGTTGAATATTATATTGTCTTTATGGCTGAGCTCTTTACACTACATAGTAGCTATGTTGTATGTTACACAATGAAGCAGGCACACCAACCAAACAGTCCTGGCTCCTATACTATATGTACTATGTTGTAGGTTGCATGTATTTTCTAGGGGTGTCCCTTATCAAATAGAATAATACCATTTTTTTTTTTTTTTTTTAGCTAAATTTATTCTCCCTGTCCTGAGCAAAAGTGCAGAAAAGTCCCTGACTGCCAATATCAGAAAGGCAAGTAAAATAAATGTAATCAATTAACAGATTTGTAATGGTGTATAAATCTTGTGCTCTAATATTACATATAAATAAATGTGACATTAAAGGAGTTGTAAACCCTCATCGTTTTTCACCTTAATGCATTCTATGCATTAAGGTGAAAAACCTTCTTCAGCTACCTCTGCAGCTAGCCCCCCCCTTTCTTACCTGAGCCCGTTCGGGTGACAGTGATGAGCCCAGCAGCTCCAGCTTCTAAATTGGGTCCTCGTTGGATAGATTGATAGCAGCAGGAGCCATTGGCTCCCGCTGCTGTCAATCAAATCCAGTGACACAGGAGCCAGGGGAGGGGCTGAGTCCTGCTGTCTGTGTCAATGGACGCAGCAGCAGGACTCAGGAGTGCGCTCGCACGAGTGCCCCCATGGAAAGCGGCTCTTTATCCTCTTTAATTAACAACAGATTGTTTAGGACAGAAAAGTTTCAGTTGCCCATATTGACCAATCAGAAATAGCTTTTATTCTCTGAGCTGCATGAAACATATGAAAACGATAAGCTGATTTATGGCTAATGGCAACTAGACTAGCTAAGAGCAATTTCAGTCTGATGCCCCGTACACATGGTCAGATTTTCCGACGGAAAATGTCCTATCGGACCATGTTGTCGGAAATTCCGACCGTGTGTGGGCTCCATCTGACTTTTTCCGTCGATATTTCCGACGGAAAAAGTTTGAGATCCTGCTCTCTAATTTTCCGACAACAAAGTCCTATCAGACTTTTTCCGATCGTGTGTAGCGAATTTCGACGGACAAAGTGCCACACATGCTCAGATCACATTACAAGACCAAAGCTATTGGCTACTAGCCTCTACGTAGTCCCGCCGTACGCAACGAACGTCACCACGTTCAGGATGATCGGATTTTCCAACAACTTTGTCCGACCGTGTGTATGCAACACCAGTGTCGGACAAAATCCTTCGGAAAAAATCTGTGTGTACGGGGCATTAGACACCCTGGAGGGAATTACCTAATGTTTTTGTGTGATTATAATGGTACTGGAACTTCACGGGATGCGTCACATTAACAAAGCATACCTAACTGCATCACCCACACCACTTTCTATTTTACACTGAAACAGAAACTCACACCTTCTCCAGTTGCACTCCAGTTTGCCTCTTTCATTCACAAAACACCTTGTATTTTTCACAGTATACAAGGAGTTCTGCAATTAGGTGAGGGGAGAGGAGGGGCAAATGATTGTCAAAATCTCATCCGTTCATAGCACACCTTGTATGCTGTAAAAAGTGAGTGAACCGCTATCATCACTGTACTAGAGCTGGATTTTTACATTTCAGAGCTGGAAGTTTGACTTTTATAGTAGTGTACAGGTTGAATGAAAATAAGAGTTTTACCTAAGGCTTTGTTCACATTGGCATACTACAGTGTACACCCACGATGTGTTTACCCACGTAGGGATGCAAAGATGTTCTGTGTATCCCCATGTAGGCAGACCCATTCATGTCTATTAGGGCACAGTGGCTGCACAGCCACTGCCCCCAATTTGACATCCGTGTGAGTACAGGTGCACAGTCCCGAATGCGTCTGTCTGCATTCAGGATTGTGCACCCTTTAGGAATAGTGAACAAGGCATAGATCAGCAGTATCCACGCATGAGACACCCATCATTAGATGTCATTTATTTTTGCATAGCAAATGTCAAAGAATCAGTATTAAATGTTGATAATAAGTGTTTCAGTAGTCACCCTAAAGCCTCGTACACATGTTTGGATTGTTGGCCAACAAAACCGTGGACGTAGTGATGTACTATGTGGTTTTTCAGCTCTTTAGCGCCACCCTTTGGTCTCCTACTGCTGATTTTGTGGTAGTAGAAGTTTGGTGAGTGATTCATGGTTTTCATTTTGCACTTTTCAGTTAGTTTCTGAACGGCCGTTCGTCAACCAGCCATGTTGCGGAATTGGAGGAGATAATGTGTTATTTAGTATTGGCCTTGGAGTTACTGCTTTGACATAATTTTTTTGGTTGAATAATGTTTTGGTATATATTCTATATTTTTGGATGCATAGAATGCACTTTTTGGTTAAGTTCTATTGGCAGATAACATGTCTAATTGTTTTTGTTTTCTTTTTGTAATGCACAATAAAAAAAAATTGTGGAAAATAATACTTGGCTATGTGTTTTACTTCAAATGAACTGTTTGAGAGTAGGCAGTTACATTTAAAAAAAATACATAGTTGTATCTTTGATCTTAAAAACTACGGGATAATGGTGTTGTGATAACTTGCCAAAAAAAAAAAATATATTATTCTTGATATCAATATAAAAAAAAAAGCCTTTGAAAATTCGTTTGCAATAACTCCATCAGTATCATAATCAAAGCAGCTTCATTATTATCCCATTAAAGAAGAAGAGAATTGCGAGATTTCATAATTTGCCACGTCACGAATGTTAATTCTCCATTGCGACGCTAGTTTACAAGACCGACCGTTTCTGGCTCGTTCTTGCTTCCGAGCATACATGTTTGTACTTTGGACTTTTGTCCAACGGACTTGTGTGTACACACGCTCGAAAAAAACGACAATAGAAAATTTTAAAACCTGCTATCCAACATTTGTCCACGAAAAATCTGACAATTGTCCGATGGAGCATACAAACGGGCTGATTTTCCGCCAACAGCCTGAAATCCGATTGTGTGTATGAGGCTTTACAGAATGTTTCCATGGCAAGGAATATAATGAAAGACAACTCACACTCAGAAGAAGCAGTTTCAACATGGCTGTGGAATCATATAAAGGAGAGCTCATTTAGTGGGGCTCACTATAGCTCTGTACAGAAATTTTGGATGCTGTAACTCTAATCACTGGCAGACATCAGCTCTTTAATTCCCCCCACATTTGAGCCTGACAGGGAAGTCAATCACAAACTTGTTGCTTTAGATCTTTGTTTTTTCCCTCAGTAGCAGAGAATGCTCTGTCAAAAAAAATCTACTCGGCAGTGCAAAGCATTTCATTGTATAGGTTCCTAGACTGCAGCAACTTGAACAGGTACAGGTTCTGAAAAACTCATACATTGGGCATGGGCATTCTGCACACTTCCAAAACATCCGGGAACCTCCCACAAACCTACAGTGTCATAGTGGAAACAGTAAATTGGCTCTACATGAGTGGCTACATTTACTAAGTTGCATATAGTATCTCTAGCACGGATGTACTTTCACGTTTTAGTAAGCCATACCCAGCTGTCAGGAGCCAGGGCACAGTTCATTTTGTACATCTTTTCTTGTATTGGTAATGCACCATCACCGAATCAGAGTGAAGACAGAAGAGTATGAACTAGTTTTTATGTGGTAACATAATTTACAGTATTTGGCGAGTATAATATAGGCTTAGGGGTATTAGAAGAGTGGATCATACCCCTACTTCTAAACCCTCAGGTACTACCTATTCAGACAGACTCTGGTCGAACAAACGCAGCATTACAGGTATATAATGACTGCTTTACAAAAGTACTCAACACAATATACTATATATTGATGGTATAGGCAGATGCATCATATACGCAAACTGTATAGTTGCCCAAGGTCCACCTGATAGGTGAGTTGGCTAGGTGCTAGGACCTCTCCTGCTTTCATGAAGACCTGAATATTGCTCATCTACAGTATATGGAAGCTGAGAACCGGGAAGCATTCTTCATGATGCCCTAACTGTTTTTATGGTTTGTCATGTCCAAGTTTTTTTTTGGACAGCAAGCATATTCTTCCTGACTGGCACTGAGTCATGCTGAATGGCAGAGTGGCATGAGTTAGTGGCAGAGTTCAGAGCAATACAGAGGCTACTTGCATTTATGTAGTTAGAGAAAATATGTTTTTGTATGTGGGCATTACTGACTAACAAGACCCAAAAAATTGTTATCTCACATTGGGCCTTTGACTATGTGGTTGATTTACTAAAGTCAAATATACTGTGCACTACAAGTGCACTTGCTCCAGAGCTTAGGATATGAGGTAAAGTTTCACTTTGCAAAGAATACTCAATCATGTGCAAGGAAAATAAAAAGTAGCATTTTTGCTTGTACATGATTGGATGATGTGTATCGCTTGCGTCTATCTAGCAAGGTTACTCTGTGGTATAACAAGGAAGCTGAGACTTCTGCAGTGTATAGATGTGCGTTTTACTAACAAAAACTGCTGTACAAAACTATTACAATCTTAGGAATACAATACAAGACTGACAGATATCTATAACAAGCAAAATGCCTAGAAAATAGAACAGCCTAAAGTCTAACAGTACAAATACATTTAAAAAAGGGTTACTTAACTTCTGTTACTGAATGTTCATGATCTCCAATTGGCAATATTTCTTCTTAGAGACCAGGTTCTGTTCTTGTATCATGAGCGGCTTCTTCTGATCTTCAAAGCATGATGATGTGTGTCCTGATGTTACAGCATGATGTTCCACTTCTCTGTGTCTCTACTCCATTTTATATGCCAGTTTGTTGACCAAAGTTTAATGTTTATACACTTGTTTCCATAACAACCGATTAACAGTCCTTCTTTTCAGGTTGAGACACCCTCTCAAACTGTTTTAAAAGACAATGGACTGTTGGTTGCATGTTTACTGTAGCTGACGAGACAATAGTCTCTTCAACTGTCAATTTGTTATCTAACACCATTGTATGAAAACAGAATTTGTTTGAGAATTCTACTCAAACCAGAGAATCTGATCAACTAAACTTGTAATTTCTCCCATGTAATGTTAGGTCTGATGTTTAAAAAAATCATATTTTAACAAACGCAACACATTCCGCCCTAGATTTTTTTTCTTTCAGACTCCATATCATTACTAATAAAACTCATTCTAAACATTAATTTTCCTTGAATGCAACCCCTCCAATTTCTGTCATTGAGAAGATGTTTCAGTCTTTTAACTTTAAAAAAAAAAGTTCATTAGAAAGTCCATCCTAGGGACTGTACTATGTCTGCAGTCCATAAAGTTCTGTAGAAACAAGTCCAGGCTTGTAATACATCAAAGGCCTTGCTCTCCACAGCTCTTGCGATCTTCCCTCATTCTTTCCATCTTGTAATCACTTTTCTCTGGTCTTCCTATGGATCAAATCGGAGACAGCCTGTGGAGTGGAAAACAAAGCAGATTATCTGTTCCCTCTAATAATACATAAACAGTAGATCCAGGCCCTTCAGCTACGATCTCTCCTCTAAATGGCTTCTTGCCTGGATATCTGACTAACACTTTGCCCCCTGCCTGTACCCACTTCTGACCCTCCCAAAGAACATCAATAGGGAGGAGAGGAAATTTACTGATATTTCCCAGAAGATCACTGCTGTTTATTTTGGAAGGTTTTATGTTATGTAGCCTCACTTTCCACTCTTGCTGAGAAGTATCCACTAACCAGTCAGAGTCCCAGCCACTGTCTTGAAGCTCATCTGCCAATGCAAATATAACTTCAAACCTTCCTGCCAGATTCGCTCTCATTCCTAGATAGGCTTCAGCTTCAGATACGTCACTCTTGGTTTCTATGTCATGGGAAGCAGTAACATGGTATCTGTTAAGCCCTGTTTTTTCGGGAACCTTACATAAATACTGAACTCTGCACTCCAGCTGTGGAATCTGTGCCCCAGCCCCTACCATCCTCTCATATGGTGTGCTTTTGGCTATTGGCCTAGAATTTAACAACATGACTGCGTGTGT
Source organism: Lithobates sylvaticus (assembly GCA_028564925.1). Lineage (NCBI taxonomy): Eukaryota > Metazoa > Chordata > Amphibia > Anura > Ranidae > Lithobates > Lithobates sylvaticus. The sequence goes on from CM053030.1 coordinate 409,191,865, forward strand.
GAGGACCCGATCCCACCCCCTTAGTGTATGTGTGGGTGTAAGTTTGCGTATCTGGTCCTTCAATAGCCCGTTGTATCTTTCAATCAAACCAGCTGCCTGTGGATGGTATGGGATGTGGCACAACCAGTACACTCCAGAATCTTTGGCCCACTGCTGTACTGTTGATCCGGTGAAGTGTGAGCCGTTATCACTTTGGACTTGCTTGGGACAACCATAAGCAACGACAAGTTTCTGTAGCAGTTGAAGCGCTGCGGCTTGATCTGCACGTTTGCAAGAATGAAAGCATAAGTCCTGAATAGGTGTCCACTGCAGTGCAACAATATCTCAGTCCATTGTTTCCCCGGGGCAGGGGACCGATGAAGTCAATCTGCCATATCTCTGCAGGCCTCTCACCCCTCTTAATCGACCCGGTGGAGTACTTTTGTAATGGCCATTGTCGCACTTCTCCACACACTGTACAGTTCCCTATTACAGTCTTTATCATGTCCATGGATATAGGCAAGCCTCTCTGCTGTGCCCATTCATATGTTGCTTTCTGCCCCAAATGTCCAGATTGCTTGTGGGCCCAGTTGGCCAAGTTCATCAAGACAGGATCAATTGGCACAACTGCCTTCACTTTGGCGATTTCATCTGCAACTCTGTTATAAATCTCAAAGTCTGGGACTAGGGGCACATGTGCATCAACATGCCCCACTTTTATGGTGCGCGAGTGAGCTTCCTTCCAGATGTAGTCCCAGACTTCCTTGCCTCCCCACACCACCTTTCCATGAATCATCCATTCATTGGACTTCCACGTGGGCATCCAAGTTGTCAGTCCTTTAAAAACCGCCCAGCTGTCAGTGTAGATAGTGACATGGGAAGAAGGATCCTCCTGAAGAGTCATCACTACAGCTTTCAACTCTGCATACTGGCTGGACCCTCCAATTCCGGTCTCCTGCAGGACTGTGTCTGTACTTGGGTTGTAGGCTGCTGCTGTCCATTTACGCCCAGACGAGGCGACTATGGCTGAACCATCAGTGAACCATGCTGACTGCTTCATGTCTTCTGACAGAGACTCAAAGGGTGGAGCCTCTTGAATGGGGGATGACTGCAGCACAGGAATTTCTTCTTCTGGCTGGGTGCTGGTAAAAGTAACAAGCCCTGCCAACTGTTTTGAAATGTCTCTAACATCCCCAGCTGCAATACCCCCTCTTTCTTGAAGGTACCACTTCCATTTCATCAGTGTCTGGTTCTGGGCTACAGCTGCTCTAGTGATCAGTCCATTATCTCTCACCCATCCTGCTATTGGCAGTGCAGTATGGATGGTGACGGTGTCCTTTCCTGTAATGGTCTCTACATGTTGAAGTGCTGTGTAGGCCCCAAACAGGTACTTCTCTAGGGGCGTGTATCTCTTCTGTGCCCCTGTCAGTTGTTTGGACCAAAATCCAATGGGTATTGCTCTTAGTCCTTTCTTTTCATTTGGCTGCCACAGACTCCAAGATATGGTACCATTCTGCTCCACTACATCCAGCTGAAATGGTACTCCTTGTCTCACGGGTCCTAATCCCTGATGCTGCAAAATAGCTTCTTTAGCAGCCAGGAATGCAGTCCGCTGCTCTGAACCCCATGAGAACTCAGTCTTTTTCCGGGTGACATTATATATAGGCCTCAGAATCAGTCCAAGATGTGGGATGAACGATCTCCAGAACCCCACAACTCCAATGAACTTCTGTGCCTCCTTTTTGGTAGTAGGGGGCGACAGCGCCTGGATAGTTTGCACAACTGTCTCTGGAATTTTCCTCTGTTGCCCAGTCCACATCATTCCTAGGAACTTCACCTCTGTGGTAGGTCCTTGGACTTTGTCTCTGTTGATAGCCCACCCTCTGTTCTCCATGTGATGTATCAGCAGGTGCAGTGCTTCAGTTACATTTTCTTTTGTTCCAGAGATCATGATGTCATCAATGTAGTGAAACACAGCGACTTTCAAATTCAGGGTGCTTAAATCTCGGGCAATCAGTCTATGACAAATCGTTGGAGAATGAAGATAGCCTTGCGGAAGGACAGTGAAAGTGTACTGGCGGCCGTCCCACACCATAGCAAACTGGTCTTGACACTCTGGGTCTATTAAAATCGAAAAGAAAGCATTAGCCAGGTCTATCACAGCATGATATTCTCCTGCATCTTTAGCAATTTTTTCAACAATTGAGATCATATCTGGTACAGCTGACTTCAATGGAGGTGCCACTTTGTTTAGACCTCTGTAATCCACAGTCATTCTATATGTCCCATCAGGCTTTTTTACTGGGAACACCGGAGACGAGAAAGGACTTACAGCAGGTCTAAGGATCCCTACTCAACAGTTCTTGAATAGTCTCCCCAATTTCTTTGTGGCCTCCAGGAAGTCTGTACTGCTTGAGACAGACTGGCTTCTCTGGTGGAGGAATGTAGACAGGGGTCCATTTCGCATGACCTCTGACCACAGCCTTCACCGCCCTTACCAGATACGCTTTATCAGGATACCCGAATGTGAATGTACCTCTTTCAGTCTGAATTGACTGACCTTGAAGTACATCCATCCCCAGAATATTTTCGGGTAACTCTGATACCAAAACATTTGTCATAAATCCTGATCCCTTGCCAATAGCCAATTTCACTCGTATCCTAACTGCTGGTGTAGTTTGCCCTCCCAAACCTTCTACATAAATCAATTCTCCTTTGTGATGGGAAGGATTTCCTTGCAAAAGTGTAACTTCGGCTCCGCTATCAACTAAAGCCATTACATGTGTGGGAGAAGATGACTTTCCCCACCATACAGTGACAGGTGCATATGGGCGTCGGTCTCCTGCTGTCACTGCCCTCACGGCTATTACAGGAGACTCACCTTCCCTTCATAAAGGATAAGGAACCTCCCAATCCCCTTTTCTGATTCTCTCTAACTCCTCCCCAGGATAAAGGGATTTGGGTTTGTGTTCACGTTCAGTTTTGGGAATTGGTTTGGGGCTAACAGGAGGTGTCTGTTCTGTTTCCTCTAAGTCTAGGCTGATGTTATCTTCACTAGGAGTAGTGTTTCTAACCCTGACAGTTTTACCTACTAAATCTTTCCACCTCTTCAGCATTTCTGCAGTAGAAATGCCATCTATCTCATCTTTAGGTACTCCTGCCTTTAATAGGTCCACCCACATTTCTTTCCTAGAAATAACTAGCCTGGTTTTCTCTTCACCTCCTGTCTTCTCTACCCCATTCCCTTTCTTCTCTGTTCTTTTCTGCTTGTATTCTTCCTGTCTGGCCTTGACCTTATCTACTGCCCTGACAGGTTTTGTTCTAGTCTCCTCTAGCTCCCCCAACTGGCTTAAAAGGGTTGTAGCTTCATGAATCTTGCTGTTTAATCCCAGGCCTCCCAACAAGGACAATAAGGGAGCCCTGAGATTAAATGGCGCAGACTTCATCAGCTTAGAGCGCAGAGCAGACGTAAAGGGTTCCATATCTGGACCCATCCATTCTGGAAACGTATTTAATCCGGTTATACAACCCATCTCACGTAACCTGGAAATACCCTCTGCTATTGATCTCCAGGAGTAGGTATTTTCCAGGTCAGTAGGACTAGAGTATACTCGGACTATTCCATCTCTCACGAGGTCTAACAGTGAAAAATTCACGCTAAACTCTCTGGCTTTTCGCATTGCCTGACGCAATTGTGGATCATGGGTTAACACTCCCATAGTCACTGCTTCCTTACCTGACAAAACAACACTGTCTGCTCCTTCATCCCATAAGCGTAGGAGCCAACTCACTAGAGGCTCCCCAGACCTTTGTTTGTATTGTTTTGCCAGCTCATGGAGTTCAGTTTGTGTAAACTCCCGTACTTCTTCAAATTCAACATCTCTGGGGTTGCGATAATGCACCTCCCCATCTGCCATATCCTCTCTATCATGTTGCCGTTTCCTATGCTTAGTAATGAGAGGTCTGGCATACTTTTTCTTTCGCACTAGCAGATCATCATGCGAAACATCAAACTCTATCTCCTCATCCTCACTATCATTTGAGGAGAGCACATCCTCACAGTCCCAATTTTGGGATGTGACAATGGCACGTACCCTGGCTTTACTAACAGGTTTACGGCCCTTCCTTTTCCTTAAGGCATTAATTGATTTGGTCATGAGGGCTGCACACCGCTCTGGCAAATCATCAGCCCGACTAGCAGTTGAACGTACACACTCTGAAGCAACTGCTAGCTGGTCTTTTAATACCTTAACTTCTGCCTCTGCCTTCTCCCTTCTATGTGATTCGATGTAAAATGCGTGAAGAAAATACCATCCGAATTTGGACACCGTTCTCTTCTCTTTTTTACTTAAATCCAACCCCTTAAGGCTAAAATCTACAAAATGATCTGAGACTTTATCACCCCAAGTCAGCTTCAAGGGAGAAGCATACTTCACAATTTCTTTAGCAAGAGGCTCCCACTCATTGTCTCTGGCCCAGATAGGTAAGCTGCACACTTCCTTCTGGTCACCAGAACCCTCTACAGCCTTGCTTTTCCTAAACAGCTTACGCAGCATTTTACCTAGCACAAGCTACACACTACAGAAAAAACAGCTCTGCTTCAATTGAACTATAGCACAGTCACGGCGAGCCCCCAAATGTATATCTCGGGCGAGCCCCCAAATGTATCGCTTGCGTCTATCTAGCAAGGTTACTCTGTGGTATAACAAGGAAGCTGAGACTTCTGCAGTGTATAGATGTGCGTTTTACTAACAAAAACTGCTGTACAAAACTATTACAATCTTAGGAATACAATACAAGACTGACAGATATCTATAACAAGCAAAATGCCTAGAAAATAGAACAGCCTAAAGTCTAACAGTACAAATACATTTAAAAGGGTTACTTAACTTCTGTTACTGAATGTTCATGATCTCCAATTGGCAATATTTCTTCTTAGAGACCAGGTTCTGTTCTTGTATCATGAGCGGCTTCTTCTGATCTTCAAAGCATGATGATGTGTGTCCTGATGTTACAGCATGATGTTCCATCTCCTCTCTGTGTCTCTACTCCATTTTATATGCCAGTTTGTTGACCAAAGTTTAATGTTTATACACTTGTTTCCATAACAACCGATTAACAATCCTTCTTTTCAGGTTGAGACACCCTCTCAAACTGTTTTAAAAGACAATGGACTGTTGGTTGCATGTTTACTGTAGCTGACGAGACAATAATCTCTTCAACTGTCAATTTGTTATCTAACACCATTGTATGAAAACAGCATTTGTTTGAGAATTCTACTCAAACCAGAGAATCTGATCAACTAAACTTGTAATTTCTCCCATGTAATGTTAGGTCTGATGTTTAAAAAATCATATTTTAACAAACGCAACACATAAGTTTTTGGACTGTAAGAACTTAAAACATTTCACTTACTCCTAAACTTTACAGAACCTGATTATAAAACAAGGATGAAAAAAAAATCTGTCTTTGATGCTAAGATAACCATTCAGACCTCATTTTTCCAGCACAGATGACATTTGACTAGTGGCTATGAGCAGTATAAACTTTTTTTTTTTTTCTTTCCCTTTTTTTATTTAATAATGGTCCCTGGATCTCCCCCATTTTAGCTGTCTGTACTGGTAAAGCACTTTAGATTCAGTGTATAAAATATTGTCTCTGTCTGTGAAAAAATAGCTGTGTTAGCACTTGCCTTCATATTACACTAAAGACTTTAGCTACAAGGCTCTTCTTTGCTCCTTTACAGATATCGGGACAAGATTATTAAAAGAAATCTATGGCAGCTCCACAGGAAGCAGTCTGAGAGCTGCAAATGTCCGCTTTAATATTGCTGCCACAACTAAAGTAATGATTTAGAAGAGCGAAGATCCCCTTAAGGAGAAAGTGTGAACCATGAAATTCCAATTAACTCTATTGTTACATTTTGTTTTTGAACATCAAAATCTCCTCTGGGGCCAAAACTGTTTATTTCCCTTCTTGCTAGAGGTTTTCCTTGTTGGACCATTGAAAGTATTAAATCAGCACTTTGAATCATAAGGAGAGCACACAAGGATAGTTATGTTGGGTTACAGTGAAGAACAGTAATATATCTCCTCTAGCATTTCCCAGTAGAAATCATTTTTCCCTTAATTGAGTAAAACAGGTTTACAGAACAAACAACTCTCTTTGATGATCCCAGTACATATAGCCTATTATGCAGTCCAGTTTTTCAATTTCATATTGAAATTTATGCCTGGAAAACATAAAGAATGTTAAATACATCACTGTAATACATGCACAGTTCCCCATGTTTCGTGCATTAAAAACGATTCAAGTACAGAACAATAAATGGTGATCCTACAGAAATCCATTTCCTGTTGGCTGAGAATGGTGCCCCAGGTCCACTAAAATCTCAAGTAATGTCAGCCCAGCCTGCGTTTCTCACTTCTGGACTACAGAACTTCATCTATCATCGCCCCTCTCTGTTCCTGAATTAATTTCTGTCCTAGCTACAGTCCATGCCTTGTCTTCCTAGAACTTGCCCACACACTATATATACCCAACCTTTTCTATGCCCTGCACCCCTAGGAAATGTTTGATTCATTTTTGCACCCTCTCCAAAAGTACTATCATATTTTAGGATGAAGAAATCGAATTTCTAATTTTTTAACCATAAACTGAATCACATAAAACACTGCGAAAAAGCTAACTGAACTTTAAGTGCAGAAAAAGCAATTATAAATGAAGTAATTACAAAACATTTTAAAAGGAAAATTGCGGATATAAAATTTAGGGACCTCTTTGCTCTTGCTTTCATTCATAATTTTGTCAAAGCGTAAACTTTCATGCTGACTGCAATCCATGAGCTCTGCCTCTGGATTCAAGTGATTCCTAGATTTTGTCTTGATTGACAAAAGAGAACTGAAACCATTTGCATACAAGTATTTTGTTGCAAATGGAATGAGGACACATGAATGCTTTTCCACCATGTCTTGGGAACATAACCAATGCTGCACACCAAAACCCCTCAAGTCTTGCTTTCAAACTACAACGTACATTTCAAGAGCTCAATATGTCCGCAAATCAAAAATCTTTCTTTAGTTTTTCATCATATGACGTTTTTTCTCTAGATTGTAGGAATATGGATTTATGAATCGTGATCCATTCATTTCAAATCTTCTTCAGGTCTCCAGCATCAGAATATCCATCAAATTTTACTTTAAGCAGTGAGTGAAACAATCCTTTAAAGAAACCCTGTCGTAGTAGCAAAAAAATCCTAAAAGAAGGTGCCCTATAATAGAAGAGCTCTTATACTCACCTCTGCTGTGGCCTGTTTCTCTTATCTCCACTCCATTGCACACTGTCTCTTCAGCATTCAACACTTCTGCGAACATTAGATGCCTGTGTCCTCCACCACCAGTTATGGTTTCATCCTCTGGCCCCTACATCACTGAGTCCTGTAGTAAAGTAGAGGTTGGCACACAGACGCATTTAGGGCATACAAGTGTACAGTGACGAATGAGTGACCGTGATTGCAAAAAGTACAGGGTGCTGCCGCGGCTATAAAAGAGCACATGAGGCTTCCAGGAGTGGACATATGCTGGATTCTTGCAGTGTAGATCCACACATATCCATATGCATGAGTCTTTAAAGCAGGGAACTCAAACTGGCGGCCCTCCAGCTGTTGTGAAACTACAAGTCCCATCATGCCTCTGCCTGTGGGAGTCATGCTTGTAACTGTCAGCCTTGCAATGCTTCATGGGACTTGTAGTTTCTCAACAGCTGGAGGGCCGCCAGTTTGAGACCCCTGCTGTAAGTATAGTACAGGGGTTGGCAACCCCCGGCACTGGTGCCGCAAGTGGCATGCAAAGCGTCTTTTGCTGGCACTCGACTCCCTCCTCATCAGCAGAGCAGCGCAGGGAAGTGTCAGTGAGACACTAATGCATTCCAATTTTAGAATTCCCCAAGCCGCACCGGCACTGAGGGAGGGGGGGCACAGTTGGGGCAGGTTACAGTGGTGTGGCAGATGAGTAGATGGGTTTAGTGTTGGGACAGATGAGAAGGTGATTCAGTAGTGAGACATAAGAGCATGGTGATATGGCGGTGGAGCAGATGTGCAGGGAGCTACAATGGTGGGGCAGATGAGAAAAGGGGTACATTGATGGGGCAGATGAGAAGGGGGGGTACAGTGGTGGGACAGAACAAGGGGTTACAGTGGTGGGGCAGATGTGCAGGGGGTTACAGTGGTGGGACAGATGAGCAGGGGGGTTCAGTGTTGGGACAAAGGAGGAACATTGGTGGGGCAGAGGAGCAGGGGGTTACAGCGGTGGGGCAGAGGAGCAGGGGGTACAGAGGTGCAGCAGATGTGCAGAGGAGAAAGGAGGTACATCGGTGGAACACAGGAGAAGGGGGTTACAGTGGTGGCGCAGAAAAGTAGGGGGAACAGAGGTGTGACAGATGTTTAGGAAGTACAGTGGTGGGGCAGATGAGCAGATAAGTTCAGTGTTAGGACAGATGAGAAAATGGTTCAGTGGTGGAGCAGATGAGAAAGGGGGAACATTGGTGGAACACATGAGCAGGGGGTTACAGTGGTGGGGCAGATGTACAGGGGGGTACATTGGTGGGACTGATGACAGAAAACATTTCTCGGCACACTGTGCTCAAAAGGTTGCCTACCCCTGGTATAGTAGGACAAAAGGAATAACACATTATTAAATGCTTTTTTTTTTTTTTAAATCCTGACCACCATTAATAAAAAAGCTACAGTATATACAGTAGCTCTCACTCAATGTATTATTATTTTTATAGAAAAAAACATTTATTGAAATGTTTTTTTTCTGTGTGTGAGGCATCCAGATATAAAACGCATCCCTCTAATGCCCCGTACACACTGTCAGATATTCCGATGGAAAAAGTCAGATCGGATTATGTTGTCGCAAAATCCGATCGTGTGTGGGCTCTAGCGGGCTTTTTCCGTCGGAATTTCCAAAGGAAACAATTTGAGAGCAGGATCTAATATTTTCCGTCAAAGTCCAATCGGACTTTTACCGATCCTGTGTAGAGAATTCCAAAGCACAAAGTGCCACGCATGCTCAGAAGAAATTTGGAGACAAAAGCTATTGGCTACTGGCCTCTACGTAGTCCTGTCGTACGTTTTGCACGTCACTTTGTTCGGAACGATCAGATTTTTCGCCAACTTTGTCCGACCGTGTGTGTGCAACGCAAGTTTCGGACAAAATCCGGCAGAAAAAAAGAGATGGATTTTGTGGTCGGAATGTCCGACCGTGTGTACAAGGCATTACAGTATGTCCTCTAGACATCTCTCTGATTTGAGCGTTGCAACAAGTTTTTGTCAAAAATCAACTTTTTCAAATCATTTGACACTACCGTGTCAAATTATTCTTTCCCTCGCTCTGTTATAATCATTTGTATTTATACATTTCCAGCATCTTTCACAGTACTGCACAACGTGAGAACATACAGGGGACAGAACAATTATCTTATAACAAACACAAATAAATGAAGCAGTAGCAATGAGAATTGAACAAATGTGGTAACAATCATATTCTATGCAACAATACATATTTTTTGAACTTTTTTTAAACCATAGCAACAACCTTGTTACACTGGATGGATATGTAGCGCTGGCTCCTGACGAGCAGGCGCTATTGTTTTTTCAAATTTAAGTTGCCTGAAACCACAGTTGGGTTTCAGGCTAATTATTCTAAAGTTCTGGTCTCTGTACCAGTTCAGCTGGCTTGCACTGGCTTCTCCTTGACCGTAGGTGTTGCTGTCACCGTCGGTGAGTGTAGAAGCGCAGTTCAGCTGGATGCATTGAATGCCACCTATTGCTCAGAAATAGCCAGTGGGAGTGTTTTCTCTTGCTGTGCATTCTGGGTGATGGTATTTAAGGTACTGACGCCATGTTTTCTAGAGAAATTGTCGGTGTTCTTCCCTGCTGTGCTTGGGGTCTGCTGCCCCAAAAACCTCAGGGCCCTCCTGGCCTGGGGTGTGCAGCCTATGTATCCTGTGTCTCGGGACCGGCTGGCCCGAGGCTGCGCAACTGAGGGTATATGTCCAGAAGTGTCTTGGGGCCTATTGATATAGGGAAGGTCCAATGCTGTCTCAGCTGTAGAGAAGCCCAGAAACTGGAGGACCCAGGGGAGGACTTTTTCCAAGGGAGGACCGAGCGCAAGGCTGGTATCTTTGGAGATTGCCTGGAGACTCAGTTGGAGGACGCAACCCAGATCAACACCTGTACAGTATCGCCGGACTGGCTGAGAGACTCTGGTACTGTATGGCTGTTCTTTAAATGTATCTAAACCCTTTAGTGGCGCTTAAGTTCAAATTTACAAATCTGTGGCAGAGACTTTACCGAGCACCTTACCGGTTGCTAGGCCAAGTGAGAGGGGCCTATCCGGGGGTTGCTGTATCCAGTCTGTGGAGCTGTTTTAACCCTCTACCCTTTTTATTGAGAGACTGTGTCTTTATCCTAAATGAATAACTCAAAAGAGGACTCAGTGTCAGTTTCAACATTCTTTGGGCCATCATCCACGGGACCCTCAAGACGGAGATGCAAGCAGGTAAGGTGACGGTAAGCCCAAATAAAACCAGCAGCTCCTTCGGGGGTCAGTGCTACAGATAAGTATTTCAGTAGTAACGTCATTCTTGTCAGGACTGAAGTTTGTGCTTGAATACAGATAATATGATTTCTATCTCCAATTAAAGGCAGGATGCCCAATACATTATTCTGAATAGGCTTCACTAATGCCTTGTACACACGGTCGGACATTCCGACCACAAAATCCGTCTGATTTTTTTTCAGACGGATTTTGTCCGAAACTTGTGTTGCACACACACGGTCGGACAAAGTTGTCGGAAAATCTGATCGCTCCAAACGAGGTGAAGTGCAAAACGTACAACGGGACTACGTAGAGGCCAGTAGCCAAAAGCTTTCGTCTCAATTTCATCTGAGCATGCGTGGCACTTTGTGCGTTGGAATTCTCTACACAGGATCAGAAAAAGTCAGATTGGATTTTGTTGTCGGAAAATTTTAGATCCTGCTCTCAAATTTTTTCCGTTGCAAATTCCGATGGAAAAAGCCAGCTAGAGCCCACACACGATTGGATTTTCCGACAACATAATCCGATCAGACTTTTTCCATCGGAATATCTGACCGTGTGTACAGGGCATAATACATTATGCCTTTACCTTAATTTCCAATATATTTTTTTTTTAATTGTTTACCTACTCCATATAATTTATAGTGCAATCACATTGTATTAAAACATGAAAATAGTGTCACATCAGTTGATCAACATATCTATCACTTAAATTGTTTAAAACTTCTGCATTAATACAGTATTAGCCTACAAAATTTCCCAGGATTTACTGTCACTACCAGAAGAATCCAGAGGGGTTGGTACAGCAACAGATCTAAACTTTGGGGTAAGGGGGAGGAAAATAAATCTGTTGCAAGTGTGAAGCTTTATAGGGAGATCCTAGGGGTCCATGTCCATCTAGAACTGTCAATTCCATCTTCCTTTACACTGTTTACTTTGCAAAGTGAATCTTCCCTTTGCAAGGGAACTTTTGCTTAGTGCTTAGTTTACTGAATGGGGTAAAGCTCTGCTTGTAGGCGAGGTGGGGGTGAAGATGGACCTTTCCTCTCTGTTTTCCCATTAACTCGTTGGGTGCCATGTTTGGGTCATATGAGAGGACTACGCCCTGGGTGGGTTCTTCTGGGCCAAAGACAGGTATCCACTCGCCCCCGAAAGGTGCCAAATGTGGCACCGGAGGGGGGGGGGAATCGGATAAGTGGAAGTTCCACTTTTTGGTGGAAATCTGCTTTAAGGTGGGCCTCTACTTTTAGAGATGAACGTACACTGTGTACACTTTCATCATTTACTCTTTTCCAGTTTACTCTAGGGGTCCCGTGACATTGTACACCTTCTCTGTAACTTGGATTTAGGAGGGACACGCTGAGCCTTGTCCACATCTACCCATCCAGCGTATCACCACTACCTCAATCCTAGTAATGGTGTGTGACCCTGCACCTAGCACAAACTCCATGCATGCACTTGACTTCCTTTAATTCTTCCATACCTGTTTACAGGTTGCTGACCTCTGCGGCACAAGTCCGCTCCCATTAATATGGAAGACAGACTGCTCATTGAGAGATAGTGCCGAGAACAATCCCCTCCTGCAAAAGGCTATCCCACCTGCCCCAGGCACACGCTTCACAACAGGCTGCTTGGTAAACCTCTGTTACTCTAGTTAATCACTTGTATCTGCACACAGCATCAACTTTAGAACTGATTATTATCATACCCCAAATTACCTCAGTGAGCCAAGCTGTGGAAAAGTGTTGGTTACTTGCATTACACCCCTTGAATAACTACAGACCAGGTGGGAACAGGGTTTTGAAGCTTTACTTAGTAAAGTGCAAAAGACATCTCAGAGTCCAACATATAAGAACAGTATTTCTCCTATGTCCCTAATCCAGCTTAAGCTATGTACTGCCCCGGCATACCTGCAAAGGTAGAGTCCTTGTACGATCAAGGGATCCAAAAGTGGCATTTTCCAGTGTTGGTTTCTTTTGGGAACGATCCCCAGGTCTTGATAACCTTTTACATCACGACAGTTGCAACCAACATTCTTTCACTCCTCTCGAGTGTGGTTTTTCTATCTTCCTTCTCACGGGCCTCTCTTACGGACTTTGGGCCTCTCAGCTCAGGAGTTCTCCACTCTATGCTCTCAGCTAGCACCCCAGCTCCGGACCACTGTCCATCTTTTAATACCACAGAATTAGTGGGTGGGGCCCAAAGATAACCCAAGAAAGGTACAGCATTATCCCTTACCCTCCCGTTCTGGGCCAGCACCTAACTGGCACATTTTAAACCTGCTTTTTACTAATAACCAGGTAAAAATAATAAGTCTGAATTAATGCAAGTAGTGAGTTGCAATATATCATGTTTGCTCTTGGATTCTGATGCACTATAAAGTATGAGCTGCAAAAAAATCCTAAATGGTGGTTTACATTTCTCCCAGTAAAGGAAAAAGGGGATAAAAGTAGAAATAAAAAGAGCATCATTCTGCAGAAAATTGCTTGTGTATGATTTGTGTATGATTTTAGTGTTGGTAACAGACGGTGATGAGAGCATGCAATGTTAGCAGCTCACTGCTATTAGGAACAAACCTTGTATCCAGTGTCAGGCATACTGCATATTGTGACATCCAGTAATCATTTCCTCTGTCTGATCCAGCAGCTGAGTGCAAATAATTGTGTGTCATGGGATCAATGTCTGCATGACCTGGGGATCCATGAACTGAGGGCTAGATTACATTAATTGCCACGTCTTTCTGCTGCATATTTCTACGTTTTATATCTTTAAACAAATGATATGATTTTACTTTAATAGGTTTTTCTAATAAATATCCCTTGTAAATGAGAAAAAATCATTTGTGATATGACTTTAGTAATTTGGAAACATGAGACAGTGGGGCCTTTTCACACTGCTCCGTTGAATAAAACTCAGTAAAAACACAGATTCATTTCTGATGCATTTTTGATGTGTTTTTGGTGCGTTTCCTGGTTGTCTGACTCCAGTGATGTGAATCATGGACATGTGACTCAAACAGTGGAGTGTTTTTGCTGTTTTTGCCATTCATCTCAATGGGGAGGTGCATTTTTGGTGCACCTTTTAAACATATGCCAAAAACGCAGCATGCAGGACCTTTAAAAATGCATCGAGAAATGGTGAGAAGATATAAACACAGAAAACTGCAGCAGAAAGACGTGGCAATTATTAATGTAATCTAGCCCTCAGTTCATGGATCCCCGTGTCATGCAGTAATGTGTTCCATAGGATTTAAAGGGATACATTTTTCATGCAAAGCGCATAAAAAACGAAGTGCCCTTATAGTAAGCTTCGACTGAATCAAGTGGGAGAGATAGCTGTTAATGGTTGCCCTAACCACAGCACCCAATCAGCTAATTAAACCTAATATTACTTTATATATGTTAGACCAAAGTAAAAATAACTGGTTCTTTCTTTTATAGAATGCCAACAATTTACAAAACATTTTATAAACAAATTAAACATTTCAAGCAGGCCGTCTCTTTATTGCAGAAGAAAAATGCAATGCCTCTTCTGCTATAAAATGCAATCCCCTGTAGAATGCACACTGGGCCGCACATCCGAAACACTGCCGAGATGACTGCACTCCTGCACCAGCCAATGAAGGCAGCCAAGGATCAGCACTCAGAAGCCAATGAGAAAATGCCAAAGCTGGAGAGGAACCTCACATGGACCTTTGGAAGAGGTAAGTATGACTGCCTTTAGTTCAGCTTTAGGGAGCTTACACTAAAAGTTCCTACCTGACGTGCACCTATTGGGCCAACCTAGACGGGAGCCAGTTAACCTACTAGTACGTCTTTGAAGTGTGGAAGAACAAAGAAAATATGCAAACCCTTTGCAGGTATTTTCCTGGCTGGGATTCGAACCAAGACCCCTAGAGTTGCAGGGTGGGTCTTAACGCCCAGCTGCTTCAAATAAACATATACACATGCATCCATGGTTCAAGGTTCTGTGCTGAGATTTCGCTCCCTGTGCACACTGAACACACCCAGTCAGCGTCGGGCCGTCAGCCCCCTAATCTCTATGCGTCCGGCCCCTAATCTACATGTGGGGGCTGGACACATAGAGTTCTATGGGGTTTTTTTGTGACGCATGTGATTAGAGCCAGAGGCTCTAATTGATTTAAAAAAGGGTGGGCTCAGGGAGCAAAGCACTGCACCCTGAGCCCACCCCCTTGTGACAATAGCAAATCAGCATTTGCTATTGTCTTCCTGCTTCTCCGGATTGGCCAGGAGGAGAAGCCGGGAAAGCCGCTGGGGTAAGTGCAGGGATGGCGGGCTTGCGAGTGGGGCTGGCGAGCAGGGCTGGCAGTGGGGGGGGGGGTTTGTTTGCTGCCCCCCCCCCCCCCCCCCCCAAAAAAAAATGGAGTACCAGCCGCCACTGCTCTCAGTACACTTAATGGGCTGTTGGAAGGCTACAGGAAGGGGTAAAGGCAGTATTTGGGTCAGAATAAACTTTTACTGGCCTTTATCTTCTTGTATGGTGTTTACATGTAGTAAGCTAGTGTCATTTTCCCAGGATGCTTCTCTTAATTAGACCTTGATAGAATGCTTAAGCAATTCATGGATAAGGTACAGTTTTGCTTTTCAGAAATTATACTGATGCTATGAGGATGATTTATTAAAGAAGGGGAGTGAGTGAGTGAGAATGTAAGGGCAGGGATGGGGGAGAAGAAAGTTCATGAGAAGCGCATAGGGTGGGACAGCTGGGTACTAGAGGGGGTGGAGGAAAGCAGTCAGAGAGGGCCGGACCGGGATGCAGCACAGCAAAGGTAGGGCAGGCCTGGCCATGACAGTGTGTCTAGGACACACATTTACAATTTTAAGGGGTGTGGCTTAGCGCAGCGGGCCAATCAGGAGATGGGGGGAGTGGCCATATAAAAAGGGAGCGTAGCTAGGACGGACATTCGGCAGGGCAGTAACACATGAGGAGGCAGGTTTTTTACTCTGCTCCTCGTTTTCTAAATCCAAGATGGCGGACGTCCGGGACCTCATGGTCCAATTGAGAGCAGCAGCAGTATCCCGGGGACCAGACTGGCTTCAGGAACAAGTCACAGCCGTGCTGGCTGAACAAGGAAGGCGAGGGGAGACCACGCGGGTGGCGGTGGAGCAGCGATCGATCGACAGGAGCCAGGCGAGCGGCAGGATTTCCAGGCCGCCTGCAAGGTACTCTCCGGGGGCGAATGCTGGGCCATCCAGGGTCACTAGGAGCCCGAGGGGGGAGTACTCGACCCCCCCGGCAAAAAGGGCGCAGAAGGAACAGACAGGAGGGCCTAGGCGGACCACACGTCGCGGGGCTCAGGCGGGGGGGGGGCACGGGCCTACAGGGTGCCGCATCCCCAGGTAGCAGAAGAGAGGAGCAGGCTGCAGATCCCCCTGCAGCTCTGGACGAGCAGAGGGGGAGTAGACGGGACAGAAGGACACAGTCAGCAGCAGCAGCAGCAGCATCCAGGGATATTCACATGGAAGAACCAGCAGGCCCATCCACTATGCTGACCCCCCCAGCAGCTCTGCACGAGCTGAGGGGCAGAAGTTCAACACCCAGGAGAGGGGCTGCAAAAAAGGGGGGTAATACACCCAGGAGGATATCGGCCGCGGCACTCCCAGCAGCTCTGAACGAGCCGAGGGAGGAGGACAGAAGGATTAGTGATTTGACGGCTGCAGCTGGACCATCGGGCAGCTTGGCACGCAGCACGGCAGGTTGGCGGACGCCACCTGGCGGAGGTAGTCAGGGGTCACGTGGCGGGAGTGGTGCCGGGACCGGCCCAACCGCACAGGAATGGGTGGAGGAGGGGGGGGGGGGCGGCGGGTGGGAGGGAAGGCACTGGCCAAGTCAGTGGACAGACGGAGGCATGATACGTCCAGGAGTCCCTCCCCAGAGGGATTGCCGCTTTTGTTCCGACAGGAGGTTGAGAGCAGGTCGGAAGGAGAAATTTCAGAGGAAGAGGAGCTGGAACCCAGTCGTCCACAAGCACCGGTGGTAATTGGAACAGCAACGGAGCGAGGGGTGCCCGGTCGGCCCGGTAAGTCATGCGACAATTTAGCATTTACAGCTGTATTACAGAACTTAATGGGGGTTGTATCTGGTGGGGGGGGGGCTGCCCCTCCGGCACCACTGTTGGCAGACACATACCAACCGAGGGCAGGGAGCGGGCCTACAGTGGGGTCCGGCAGTCAGATACAGGAATTGCTAGAGGGCCTACGGGCGTTGGTGGGACGGATTGAAGGAGGACAGTCGTCCGCAGGGGGGTCAGGTGAAAGCACCGGGGGTACAGCACAAGTAGCAGGGCCGGTCGCAGCAGCTACGGCAGTGCCACAGGACACCGTAGCAGGTGAAGTGGCAGAGAAGGTGAGTACAACGGAAAAAGGGGGGACAGAGGCGACTGTCAGAGCGGACATTGTGCGGTTGGCAGACGCTGCAAAATGTGAGGTGTATGTGTGCTTCGAGGGACCCCTAGGCGCTCACCTGAAGCAGGAAACGAGAGAGAAGATATGGAAGGGCGAGTATGTATAGATTTTCTCCCTATTGCCCTTAGAAAAATTTAATCTGGACAGGGTAAAAACAGATGATACAAAGAAGGAGGACGAGGAGAAGCGGAGATACCGTTTGATTCCCAGGACGTTTGCCAATTGGCTGCAAGCGTGCGCCATTTTGGCAGGTGTAATAGGTGAAAAGAACCCCGAAAACTGTTCGGCGTTATTTTGCTATATGGACGCTATTGGGGAGGCATATAGGGTATACGGGGGCACAGCGTGGCTACGTTACGACGAGCAATTCAGGCAGCGCAGGGCGGTGCGTCCCGCACTGCGGTGGGATCACAAAGACATCAGTCTTTGGATGCGACTTATGGCATCGGCAAAAACGCCAGCACAGCCATTTCATGGGGGGGCCGGAGGTAGCAACTCCTCGGGATCGCCGGCCAGTAGGAAGTGGGGAGTCTGTTGGCAGTTTAACGAGGGATCATGTAAGTATGGGGGATCCTGCAAGTTTAAACATGAATGTTCAGGGTGCGGGGGGGCGCATACGCATGCCAAGTGTTTCAAAAACAAACAAAAGGGATGACTCCGGTGATGGGGGAAAGGATGCTTCCTTTTCTAAATAGATACCCGGACAGGGCGGCGGCGTTGTTACTAGAGGAAGGTTTTAAGCACGGTTTTCATATTCCGTGCACATTGACAGTCGTCCCTCCTATGGCCAATAATTTGAGATCGGCACTGCAGCACCCGGCAGTGGTATCCGAAAAATTGGCCAAGGAGGTGGCTTTGGGTAGGATGGCGGGGGCCATTTGAGGTGAAACCAATAGAAGATTTAGTAGTATCCCCGTTGGGGGTGGTCCCTAAGAAAGAACCAAACAAATTTCGTTTGATTCATCATCTATCGTTTCCCAAAGGGGGATCGGTAAATGATTTCATTGACCCAGAAACCTGTACGGTTTCGTACACGTCTTTTGATGCGGCTGTACGCTGGGTGCGACGTTATGGAAAAGGGGCATTGATGGCTAAATCGGATGTGGAGTCTGCGTTTAGACTTCTCCCGGTTCACCCGGCCAGTTTCAGGTTGCTGGGTTGCCATTGGGAGGAACAGTTTTATGTGGATATGTGTTTGCCCATGGGCTGTTCTATATCATGTGCACTGTTTGAAACATTTAGCTCCTTTTTAGAATGGGTGGTCAGGGACGTTGCGGGTATTGAATCCGTCATCCATTATTTGGATGACTTTCTCTGCGTGGGCCCTCCTTCTTCCAATGTGTGTGCGATACTGTTGTCCACGTTGCAACACATTGCGGAGAGATTTCGGGTGCCTCTGGCAGCTGATAAGACGGAGGGTCCACGGACAGAGCTGAGCTTCTTAGGTATAGTTATTGATTCCATGAAAATGGAATGCAGGTTACCTGAAGAGAAGCTCAGGGATTTACAAAAGGAGATCAGGGAGATACATGGGTGCAAGAAAGTGCAGCTGCGTACGTTGCAATCCCTGTTAGGAAAATTGAATTTTGCATGCAGGATTATTCCCATGGGGCGAATATTTTGCCGTCGGATGTCTTCAGCTACGGCTGAGGTGAAGGCTCCCACGCATTACATTAGGCTGCGGAAGGAACATAGGGATGACCTGCAGGTATGGTATCAATTTTTAGCAGAGTTTAACGGAAGGTCGGTGTGGATGTCTGGTCCGGTAAGTAACTTCGACGTGGAGTTGGTGACAGACGCCGCAGGATCTACTGGGTATGGGGCGTACTTCCAAGGACGGTGGAGTGCGGAACCGTGGCCACGGGCTTGGGTAGAGGCTGGGTTTTTACGTAACCTGGTGCTCCTGGAACTCTTTCCGGTAGTACTAGCGATGGAACTGTGGGGCGAGTCATGTCGAAATTTGAAATTACGTTTGAATTGTGACAACATGGGGGTAGTGCAGGTCATCAATAGCATGTCGGCGGCTTCGCCACCTGTCATTCGGCTGATGCGACAGTTGGTGTTGCGCTGCTTGCGATTGAATGTGTTTTTATATGCTGTACATATCCCGGGGGTGGAGAACACACTGGCTGACTCTTTGTCTCGGTTCCAGTGGGACAAATTCAGGGCTCTGGCGCCAGAGGCACAGAAGGTGGGAGTTCCGTGCCCAGCCTGGATATGGGATTTGGCACTAGAATAGCGGCAGGATGGATACAGAAGTCGGTGAGTACGTCCACATGGGCAGGGTACCAGAAGGTGTAGAGAGAGTGGGGAGAACTGATGCAAGAAGCAGGTGTGGGTGAGTATGGGTCATCAGGTCGTCTGTTGGTGCTATATTTGGTATCCAGGAACATGGAAAGGGGGCGATCGGTATCGGCTATTGAGAAGAAAATGGCGGCTTTGGCCTTTTTGTTCAAATTACAAAAGAAAGTAGATTGGACAAAGGATTTTTGGGTGAAACAGGCCATTAAGGGTTACAGGAAAGAAAACAGGACTAAGGACACGAGACGGCCGATTACATTCAAAAATTTATTGGATTTGGGGATACAGTTGGGATCGGTTTGCAGGGATGGTTATGAGCGTTTATTGTTTAAAACCGCTTTTTCATTGGCGTTTTTTGGGGCATTTCGTATAGGGGAATTGGTCAGCCCAGCAAAAGGAAGGGCGGGGGCGGTTTACTGCGGGGGCATGTAGTGGTCCTGGAGGACAGGGTGTCCGTGCGGTTGCGGAAGTCCAAAACGGACCAAAAAGGTGTGGGGGTACAGATATCGCTGTATGCAGTAGAAGGTTGTGCGATGTGCCCGGTAAAAACGGTAAGGGATTTTGTGGGCATAAGGCCGGGAGGGGATGGCTCCTTTTTGGTACACGAGGATGGAGCTAATTTGTCCAGGTTCCAGTTTGTTGCTGTTTTGCGTAAGTGTTTAAAGGGGTTGGGGATGGATAGTTCCGCCTACGCCTCACACTCCTTCCGCATCGGGGCGGCCACTGAGGCTGCTAGGTACGGGCTGGATGAGGTGGATGTGCGACGGATGGGGAGATGGGAGTCCAGGCGATTCCGCACCTATATTCGGCCTCAGTTAGTGTGGGAAGGTAAAAATTAAAAAAAAAAAAAAAAAAAGAAAAAAAAAAAAGATGGGGTGTTAAGATGTTGTTGTTGTGCATATCTGCCTACAAAGGGGTAACCTGGTCAAGGGTCCTGGGGGTGCAAGTCCTTTACACTATGTTTGTCATTTCAGACGCAGTGCTCCCACGCCTTATCTGGATTCTTGGACACTCGTATGTGTGTTGGGGCGCACGGAGAGGGGACGCGAGACCAGGTGGGAGGCAGTTGGGGATTTCAAGAAGGGAGGCAACCATAAGATGGTTGGGTAAACCGGGAATGATGTGGGGCAGGGTAGTCCCAGAGGCTGAGAGGTTTGCGTGGTTGGACAGGCCGCCAGCAGTGCTTGTCAACCATGCTGGGGGGAACGATCTGGGTGTCCGCACGGTCAGGGATCTGATCGCGGACATTAAAAATGATTGGATTTATCTGCGAACGAAATTCCCAGACACGTTGTTAGTCTGGTCGGACATAGTGGCAAGGACAACATGGCGTACGGCCAGGTCCGTTTATCGGATCAACAAAGCCAGAATTAGGGTGAATAAGGTGGTTGGGAGGTTTGTGACATGGCATGGGGGGTTGGTGGTACGTCACAGGGATCTAGAGAAGAATGTGGGCCTCTATTTGAGGAGGGACGGGGTCCATTTAACTGATGTGGGCATCGACCTGTGGTCGTTGGGTCTGCAGGAGGGGATTCAGTCGGCCCTGCGGGTGTGGAGGTGCCTGCAAGGATGAGGTGTCAACCTTTTAGGCTATGGCGTGTTTGTTCGTTGGTCAGTGACGGAGCAGTTATGTAGGTGGTAAGTGTGTGTGGTGGGCTCATCATTAGATGGCCCCTCCGGTTCGTGGGGGGCTCATCATTAGATGGCCCCTCCGGTTCGTGGGGGGCTCATCATTAGATGGCCCCTCCGGTTCGTGGGGGGCTCATCAGTAGATGGCCCCTCCTGGTAGTACATCAAATTATATATTTGATGATTACTCGTGCACTGCGGGATAGGTGTTTGTCTCCGGGCGGCACAGATGGAGGCCAGTTGGTTATGTTGTATCCCGCAGTGCCCCCGGTGGTGTTATATATATATACAGTTACAGTAGTTATATATATGTTTTATAGTACTTAGCTCCGTCACTGACCAATCAACAGGGTGTAACTGATTGTTTACAGTTCTTGATGTTTGTTTACTGGTTATGTGTTGATATGTTATTTATCACTATGGTTATTTATGTGTGTTTCAGTTATTGGAGTTAGGTTTTTAATAAAAGGCTGTTGCGGCCATTTACTCCATAAAAGAAGGTGTGGTCTATTATTTAAGTTAAAGTAAGGGGAAGTATTTGGCTGTATCAGCTGGTGGGTAACATCTAGGCTACACTAGTCAAGAGAGGGCCGGACCGGGATGCAGCACAGCAAAGGTAGGGCAGGCCTGGCCATGACAGTGTGTCTAGGACACACATTTACAATTTTAAGGGGTGTGGCTTAGCGCAGCGGGCCAATCAGGAGACGGGGGGAGTGGCCATATAAAAAGGGGGCGTGGCTAGGACGGACATTCGGCGGGCAGTAACACATGAGGAGGCAGGTTTTTTCCCACCCACCCTCCCTAATATAAGGCATTGTTTTGGAGGTTTTAATGTTTTTGTTGTCGTTTCAGGAATCGGAAGCAGAGGGTTCATCATATGAAAAGGGGTGGCGTGTTTGTTCGTTGGTCAGTGACGGAGCAGTTATGTAGGTGGTAAGTGTGTGTGGGGGGCTCATCATTAGATGGCCCCTCCGGTTCGTGGGGGGCTCATCATTAGATGGCCCCTCCGGTTTGTGGGGGGCTCATCAGTAGATGGCCCCTCCTGGTAGTACATCAAATTATATATTTGATGATTACTCGTGCACTGCGGGATAGGTGTTTGTCTCCGGGCGGCACAGATGGAGGCCAGTTGGTTATGTTGTATCCCGCAGTGCCCCCGGTGGTGTTATATATATATACAGTTACAGTAGTTATATATATGTTTTATAGTACTTAGCTCCGTCACTGACCAATCAACAGGGTGTAACTGATTGTTTACAGTTCTTGATGTTTGTTTACTGGTTATGTGTTGATATGTTATTTATCACTATGGTTATTTATGTGTGTTTCAGTTATTGGAGTTAGGTTTTTAATAAAAGGCTGTTGCGGCCATTTACTCCATAAAAGAAGGTGTGGTCTATTATTTAAGTTAAAGTAAGGGGAAGTATTTGGCTGTATCAGGAATCGGAAGCAGAGGGTTCATCATATGAAAAGGGGTGGCGTGTTTGTGTGTCTATTTATTTAAGTTAATTAGATGGCCCCTCCGGTTTGTGGGGGGCTCATCAGTAGATGGCCCCTCCTGGTAGTACATCAAATTATATATTTGTATTTGGCTGTATCAGCTGGTGGGTAACATCTAGGCTACACTAGTCATTTTTATGTGTGTTTCAGTTATTGGAGTTATGTTTTTAATAAAAGGCTGTTGCGGCCATTTACTCCATAAAAGAAGGTGTGGTCTATTATTTAAGTTAAAGTAAGGGGAAGTATTTGGCTGTATCAGCTGGTGGGTAACATCTAGGCTACACTAGTCAAGGAAGAAAGAAAGAAAGAGGAGGAAAAAAAAGGGGAGGGCGAGGAAAGCGGGTAGGGTAGGTATGGGGAAGCAGGAAGTGCATGAGAAACAGGCTGGGTACTAGAGGGGGTGGAGGGAAGCAGTGGATGAGAGGCAGGGGGCATCTCAAAAATGGAACAGCTTTTATATTGTATTTATATCATTTTTTTTTAAACAGATTTACACTACATCTAGTTTACTTTGCATCATTTTTTGGGAACATTTGGAGAACCAAAGGGATTAGGCTTATTTACCTTTCTGTGATGTGAAGGATATTAAAATTGATGAGTGTATTCTCATTGTGTAACATGAGAGCACTGATCTGGGAGAAAGTTCAGCACGGAGTTCCAACGACATTTAACAATACAAAAAAAAGATTTTGAAAGGTAATACATTGTCATGTAATACTCAAGTTTTTGCTGCAATTCGTTTCCCGATTGTCGCATTTAATACCCAAAAGAAACTTATATTATTTATTGCTGGCCATTGTAATTTTGCTTGTGGGCATGTGAAGCCCACAAGCATTTATTTCCGGAATACAGTGCCGCTGAGCGACCAGAATGCACCGCCCCATTCTCATGCATGCGCAATAATGCGCCCTAGCGGCGCTGTAAAGTATACAGGTTGGTATAACAACGGGCGGCGTCGTCGGAAGTGCCCACCCCGTTGTTATGGCAGCCTAGCCCTTGGGGGGAATTGACATAAGGAGCCTAGGTGATGAAGGAGGAAGATTTCAAGGGACCACATAGCAACAGGCATAAAAAAAAATTTCTTTGTATTATTTCATGCACATTAATGAAATTCTTTTTTTTTTTTGGGTGGAACTCCACTTTAAGGACCGGAAGGTTTTGCCCCCTTAATGACCAGGCCATTTTTTGCAATACAGCACTGCGTCGATTTAACTGACAATTGCACGGTCGTGCAACGTTGTACCCAAACAAAATTGATGTCCTTTTTTTCCCACAAATAGCGCTTTCATTTGGTGGTATTTGATCACCCCTCTTGCGCTATAAACAAAAAAAAGCTAATTTTTTAAAAAAAAAAACTACTAAATACTTTTTGCTATAATAATAAATATCCCCCCAAAAAATGTCTTCATCAGTTTAAGCCAATATGTATTCTTCTACATATTTTTGGTAAAAATTGCAATAAGCATATATTGATTGGTTTGCACAAAAGTTAAAGCATCTACAAAATAGTGGATAGATTTATGGCATTTAGAATTTTTTTTACTAGTAATGGCAGCGATCTGCGACATTGAGGCGGACAGATCAAACATTTTTGGGACCATTGACATTTATACAGCGATCAGTGCAATAAAAATGCACTGATTACCGTGTAAATGTCACTGGCAGGGAAGGGGTTAACACAATGGGGGCGATCAAGGGGTTAAATGTGTTCCCTGGAAGGTGTTTCTAACTGTGGGGGATGGGACGGACTCCAAGCTAACAAACTGACCCTAGACTGCGCTGCTCACTGTTAACTCTTTCCTGTGAAGACTGGAAATTTAGTGCTGGTTTAAAAAATGTAACAAACAGTTTACTGGTGAATGTTTACTTCATTGTGCTCACCATGTTAAGCTACAAAAAAACTTGAGGGCTCAATTCTGCTTTTATATCTAACATATAGGGGGGTATGATGATATAAGCGCTGCAGATTGTGTTATATGATTTGTGAGTTGCTTTATGAACAGTAGCTGCTGATTTCATTTATAGGAGAGGAGAGCATTTAAGATGCTATATTAAATATGACTATTATGTATAAGCTAAAATTTCTAACTGAGGCTCCAAAGTTCAGAGGACATCTGCTGTATTTATTTCACTTACTCAGGGTCAGGATCCCCTATATAGCCCATGCTACTGGAGGGGGACAATCAAGGCAACCACAAAGGCACCTGGGAATTAAGTCGGGCACACACGGGCCGAATGTCGGGAGACATCGGCTGACATTCGGCCCATGTGTATGTCAGTCTGTCCGACAGAAGCCAGACGTTTGGCGGACTTCGGTCAGACGTGCATGCTGAAAAGCCAGCAGCCGACTGACTCCCGATTAGCGTTCTCAGCCAGTGGCGGAGAGCATCAATCTGAGTGTTCTGGCAGGGGGGCCATCGCCTTGACAGAATACAATAGCTCAGTGGGAGAGATCGCTATACTAACATCGCATAGTTAGTATAGTGGCTCCAACCGGAGCTGATGGTTTATTTGTGAAAACAAATGGAAAAAACAAAGTGTGTGCCAGGCTTTAAGCTAGGAGAACTTTAGAGCCCCATTCACGATTGTGATTAGCTGTGGGAGACCCAGTGGGGGTTCCCGGTGATTAGCTGCAGACGAGAAGCCCCATTGAAAGCAATGGGAGGCTAACAGCTCCCACAGCTACTACGGCTGATTCCATGTTACCTCTTATGCAGTGATTACCTACAAATGATCAGCCCTGGGTGCAGGCAGGCTTTATCCAGCGTCGATCACTCACAGGAAAGCTCTGCATGAACGATTACATGCGATCGGCCGTAAATAGCTGCGGGAACTACCAGCCTCCCATTGCTTTCAATGGGGCTTTCCATATGCAACTAATGGCAAGGAACCCTCACTAGTTCTCCTGCAGCTAATCACATTCGGCCCCATTTGCGAGGGTGAATGGGGCCTTAAAGTGGTTGTAAACCATTACAGACCACTTTGACCTACATGTAAGCCTAGATTAAGGCTTACCTGTAGGTCCAAGAAATATCTCCTAAACCTACACGGTTTAGGAGATACTTGCAAAAAGACAGGCACCGCTGTCTACGGCACATGCGCCGTAGACAACAGCGCGCAGGCGCACTGAGCATGCCGATGCTAACGGCGATATGCCGTTAGTGGCGGCTCCCGTGCACATGAGTGACGTCATCGTGGCTCTGGCCAATCACAGTGCCGGAGCCACGATACCCGGAAAGAAGATGGACGCTCCGTGGAAGAGGGGACATCGGTGACATTGCAGGCTCCTGTGTCAGGTAAGTGACACATAATGGACTACTATGCGATGCATAGTAGTCCATTATGCTTTACCTTTGCAGGGAAACAAAGTAAACCCATCAGGGTTTACTTCCTCTTTAAAGTGGTTGTAAAGGCAGAAGTTTTTTTATCTTCTATGCATTAAGTTAAAAAAAACCCCCCCCCCCCCCCCCCCCAATACTTACCTAAGCCCCATCTATCTCTATCCAGAGATGTTGCAGGAGAGGCTCGGCTGCCCGGGACTCTCCCTCCTGATTGGCTGAGACAGCACTATTGGCTCCCGCTGCAGTCAATCAAAGTCAGTGAGCCAATGAAAAGAGAGGGGGTGGAGCCTAGCCGCGACTGTGTCTGAATGGACACAGGGAGCTGTAGCTCAGCTTGGGTGCCCCCCATAGCAAGCTGCTTGCTGTGGTGGCACTCAACAGGAGGGAGGGGCCAGGAGCACCGAAGAGGGACCCAAGAAGAGGAGGATTGGGACTGCTCTGTGCAAAACCACTGCACAGAGCAGTTAAGTATGACATGTTTGTTATTTTTACACACACAAAAATTTGACTTTAGTAACACTTTAAGAGACCAATCTGTGTTATCTATGAAAGGAGAGAGCTGTCATCAAGGCATAAGGCAATTCACATTTTATGGAGATTCAAAATGTTTTCCTGTGCAGTAAATCTTTGGAGTCAATAAATGATTATATTGTTGTACAATATAACACCATACTGTAATCCATGCAAATTTCTGGCTGATTATGGGCACCTGTAGCTGGTATTGTGTGAGTGACCGCCATCTGACTTTTTTTACAGTAACATTTTCTATAAGTAAAGTACAGTATAATAAGATACTTTCTGATAAATAATAAAAAAAATGATTGCCCCAGGGCAGAACAGTGGACCCAGAATGGGTATTTTTCCTCAGGAGTGTATGTGCTGAGTACATTACTGTTAATTTAAACGGCAGGTCACACAACAACATCTGGTTACAGATGATGTTTCAGGAGCTCCGCGGGAACTATCGGCATATATTCGGGTTTGCATGTTTCCTGACAAGTTACCAGGGAAATAGACTATATTTAATAGAGGAATTGAGGTTTCTTTTCATAAGAAACACTGAGCTACATAATTGATGCAGTGTTTGCGTTTATTACAAATATCTGAAATCAATGTGAGGTTTTATCTGATAAACAAAGTGGCTTTTGATTTGAATTTTGCTGGAGATCAACAGCTGTGAGGCAGCTATATTTAATCCAGTTTACACAGAGCCTCTGTAAGGCACCTGTTTGGGGGTTCTCACCAAACTCATGCTAGCAGACGTTAGATAAGCTTGCTTATAAGGGAGTAATGTTTTACCAGTCACAAATTAAATTCAAATGTTCTTAATTAGAAATATGCAGAATTTTACAAATATAAACAAAAAATGGCTGGATTCGAACAC
Source organism: Lithobates sylvaticus (assembly GCA_028564925.1). Lineage (NCBI taxonomy): Eukaryota > Metazoa > Chordata > Amphibia > Anura > Ranidae > Lithobates > Lithobates sylvaticus. Next base: position 409,219,025 of record CM053030.1, read on the forward strand.
TATCATCTCATGTCTAGGACTTATTCAAAAAGCAGCAATGTAGCCACACCTCTTCTGTGATGATCTCTGAGTTCCACTGACTAAAGCCAGTGAAGTTCAGTAAACATGAGACAATCCAGCAGAAGAGTCTGCGTACGTCACAAGACTGGCTCTCCTCCAATACTAACAACAACATACAAAGCCATTAACAACTCTGCCCCGAGCTACACCACCAATCTTGTTTTCAAATATCACCCAAACTATCCTATCCACTCCTCTCAAGACCTCCTGCTTTCAAGAACCTTTTGTCTCGTCCTCCCATGCTCATCTCCATGACTTCTCCGGAGCCTCTCCCATCCTCTGGAACTCTCTAACTCAATTTGTCCTGCTATCTCCTACTCAGGCTGCCTTTAAGCGATCCCTGAAAACTCCTCTCTTTAGGGAAGCCTATCATGCCTTCAACAAATTTTTATCACTTCCATCAGCTCATTCTTCACAGTGATAACCTTTTTTAACCACTTGCCCCCACCCTATTGATTATAAGCTCTTTTGAGCAGGGTCCTCTTAACCCTCTTGTATTTTTTTGGTATTCTAACTGTACCATCTGTCTAAATTGTAATGGCAGATAAGGCATCAGGCTGCATTGGATGGGCACATATCAGGCTGCAGATGGGCACAGAGGCTGCATTGAGGCTGCAGATAGGCATCAGGCTGCATTGGATGGGCACAGATCAGGCTGCAGATGGGCACAGAGGCTGAATTATGGCTGCAGATGGGCACATATCAGGCTGCAGATGGGCACAGATCAGGCTGCATTGAGGCTTCAGATAGGCATCAGGCTGCATTGGATGGGTACAGATCAGGCTGCAGATGGGCACAGAGGCTGAATTATGGCTGCAGATGGGCACTAATCAGGCTGCATTGATTGGCATTGACCATTATTTTGCTTCAAAGTGGTTTATTTAAAAAAAATATGTTTTTTTTCCTGAAACTTACCTCTTTAATTGTGGTGCGTGTTATACGCCGGCGCGTGTTATACGCCGATAAATACGGTATTTATGGGAAAAGCATATCCTGATCTGCTCTCTAATATAAATTAGTATGGCTAACTGTAGAACAAACACCACCAACTGTAGAATGATCACCATTTCTGACCCCTTTGTCTACCTACATTTCTTTCTAACATCCGGCTAACCACCTGCCCTCTGGACCCTGTTCCTTCACAAATTACGTTCACCCTTCTGCCCTATTCCACACTCTCTTCTTGCATCTTCCCTTCCAGGAATTTCCCTGAGCCTCAACCCTCCTATGGAACTCCCTATCCCAATCTGTCTGATTATCTCCTAATCTGTTTTTAGAGGATCCCTGAAAACCCATCTCTTAAGAGAAGCCGATTCTGCATTTACATAACAACTGTACTTTAATTTTCTCCATCACCTCCTCCCCCATAGCTATTACCTTTTTGTATCACTTGACCTCCCTCCTAGATTGTAAGCTCTAACGAGCAAGACCCTCTGATTCCTCCTGTATTTAATTGTATTGTAATTGTACTGTCTGCCCTCACGTTGTAAAGTGCTGTGCTGCGCAAACTGTTGGCGCTATATAAATCCTGTATAATAATAATAATGTAGCGGTCACACTTTAACAAGTGTGCGCTATAAGTGAAAATTTTGTTTTTTTCCCTCAGAACAGTAATGGGGTTCTGAGGGTTAATTGTACGGGTTTACTTTGGCATCAGTTTGGTTGGGCTGTACTAGGGTTCTGCCTGGTCATGGGTGCAGTGAGGTACCCATGACAATTTGAGAACCACGCCTGGTTGGACATCTTAGGTATCAATCTTTCCCGGAGCCAATCAGTGGGTGCGTCTGGCCCCGCTGTGTAGTCTGGGGAAGGGTACTCAAGGCGCTGAAATCACTTGTTCGGCCACAGTCCTGCTTCTGGACCGGGGTAGCCCCGCGAGGGGTCCTGGGCCTAGGAGCGCTTGCCGTCCCGCAAACATGGTCAGTTTGACTAGCCCCATAGACCATGGTCTGGGATGGGGATCCGTCCGTTCCCGAGTCTCGGAGCCGGTTAGCCCGAGGCCCAGTAACTGAAGGAGGATTCAAGGCGTCCCGGTGTGCTCTCAGTATTGGAGGGACACGGCAACTCGTAGAAGTGACCAGGGGAGGACTCTTCAGAGGAGGGCCAACAAGCTGGCATCTCAGTAAGAGCCTGGAAGTTGAGTTGTATGGACACTAAAGAATCCACACTTCCACAGTACTGCCAAGGAGACAGAGAAAGTTCCAGGCACTGTGAGAAATGTTCCTTTTCACCTTCAGTTGCAAGTTTATTCTGCGTCAGACTTTTGCAAGTTTCCAGATTACATTGTTGGCTGCTAGATCTCTGGCTAGAGGTCTATCCGGCATCGAAGCGCCCAGCTGCGAGTGGCTACTCTCTGAGTTGATTAGAGACATTCAGTGGATGTCAGCAGTTCAAGGTGCCTGAGTTTCTTCACCCTTGCCCTCTATTCCTATCTGAGACTGTGTTATGTTGGATGTTACCACTGCAGAATAAAAACCTTAAAAAGGACTTTTATGTGTCAGCATCCAAAGTTGTTGGGTACTAACCCTGGGAACCCCTAGACATTCACCGACAAGCCACGAGGCGGTAACTAGTAAGCACAAAAGTCAAGGCCGCCCCTCAAGGGGTTATGGCCGCTACAATAATAATAACCTGGTGTCTGCATAATGCACACACCCAGGTTCGGGAGGGCTTCCAGGATATGCAAGAGCATAATCTTCACGCACGTTTCCCTAACCATGCTCAAACGTACTGCCCTTGCGATCTGCTGTGGGTGCCAATGTGATGATAATGGCACCCCAAACGCAGAGTGAAAACTCAGTGTGTTTGTGGGCACCAAATTGCATGGTATTATAGCACCATGCAATTTGGTGCAGTGTAGTAGTACAGTGGAGTAGGCTGCAAAATCGCACCGCACAGGAACACGGCACATTCTGTGAGATTTCCAATGTGAACTGGCCCTGAGCAAGTGACTGATTTACTTTATACCTGACTAATAGAACTACATTTTTACAATGTCCCTTGCAGAAGATTTTTCCCATATATTTAGATGCAAGCAGGTCAACAATGTAAGCTGTTCAAAAGTTCCGTCATCTGTACTAACACAGCACCATGCAGCCACACTGAATGCACAGGACTTGAGGTAGAAAGGATAAAGAGCTGCTCCCATTTACTTTCTGATGCCAGCAGCCAGTGTACACGTAGAATATCCGCAGTTGGCTTATACCCAGCCTGGGCCTTTAGATGAATCAGGAACCCGGAACTTGAGGTACTCGAGAGTGGCGTATACCCCCAGTGGTTATTACCAAAAAGAAAAAGGGGAGCAGACATAGCGTAATATTGAAAAAAAATTTTTTGGGGAAAAAGCTTATATATAAATAAATATATATAACCCTTTTTTTTATTTTTTAAAAATTCTACTAAATTAGATTAGGAAAAATGAGGGGAACACCCAGTGTTGTAAAACCAAAAAATAAAAAATAAAAAATAAAAAACGTGTTCGAATGGAAACTCCTCCACCATTTAAATATTGCGCTTACCAAAACACAACAAAACAAAAACGGTTGGCATTTATCCCAGCAGGAAAGAGTATCAAAAACACATACACCAGTGATCCAAGAAGCAAAAGACTGACATGTGTCCCGTCACCACACAGAGGGGCTCCTTACCAGAGACCAGCGATAGACAGTGCATATAGTCTCCCAGGTAAGGTAGGCCAGTGATTAGTAGCAAAAAGGTCCTGGTCCACTTCAAAGATCGATGCTCACTCTCCTAAGCACAGCGGCTCAGCATTTTACCCAAAAGGGAGAGAAAGCAGCAGACCATGGGGTAGTACGTTTGGCAAATTTATTATAAAAAGTTAAAGGTTACACTTACATAAAGCAAAAATCGTTTTAAGCATAAAACGGAAGCCGGCCGGCAACACAAAACAGAAAATCCCGTCCTCAATGGCGTGGTGACGTCAGCACGTACGTCCCAGACGCGTTTCGTCATAGGCTGACGTTTTCAATGGGTACGGGTAGCGTGCTGAATCACCACCGTTATATAGGCACAAAATTAAACCAAGCCTCGTTCTGAGCTCCGTGTTAAGAAACACAGACAACCATCTCAAGTGTGGGCAAAACGTAGCTGTAATAGGCTAGGTAATTGGAAACTTGTTCGTTGCAGGAAAATCATTAATAAAACAAGTTTTAACCGTAGCAAACTTTGATACTCGGCTGTTTAACAATAAAAAGAAAAGAAATTAAATGAGAATTAAATTTAAAAAGAAACATTAAAATTATTATCACTGAACCGGAAAGTTCTACTACTCTTAAATGGAACACCGAAGCATAGTAGGTAAAAAGAAGCATAGTAGGCAAAAAAAATTTTTTATAGATTCAAAAATAGAGAAAAACAGTGTAATTCTCTATAACATATATATTGACCACAGATAGCAGGTGATTTCCGTAAATCATTTGAATCTACCTATATAGCTTAAAAAATCAACAAATGAAATATAGTATATGTTTACCACACGCAGCTCAGAACTAGATCATATCAAGCATAATCAAAAACCAAAAAAATCATGAATTGTCAATGAATGCGTTAACATCCACATCTATGTTTAACCCATAGGGGACATATGTTTTAACCCTATGGATCCAAGACATTTCAGATTTGGATATTTCTCGCACTAAAGAGCTCCCCCTCCAATTAGCACTGAATTTGTCGATCCCTAAAAATAGTGTATTAGAGGGGTCTCTATTATGTTTGAAAAGGTAGTGCTTTGAAACCGAGTGGTTCCTAAATCCAGCCTTAATGTTTGTGATGTGCTCATTCAGTCTTATTTGTAATGGGCGTTTGGTCCGCCCAATATACTGAAGGCCACAAGGGCATTGTAGTAAATAAACTACCCCTACTGTACAGCAAGTAATAAACGGAGTTATGGTATGCTGAACTTGAGTGCTCGTAGATAAAAACTTCTGTGTCCTTCTATTTTTACAACTATTGAATGAACAAACTCTACATTTCCTGCATTGGTAGAAGCCAGTTAGCTGATCAAAAAAAGTTAATTTTTTAGTGGGGGGATCAAGGATATTAGGGGCCACTCGGTTTCTGAGCGAGGGGGCCCCCCTAAAAACCACTTGAGGTCTTTCAGGTAAGATTTTACTTAATACTCTATCGTTGTTGACAATGTGCCAATGTTTAGAAATGATTTGCTTAATATTTCTATGTTGGAGTGAATAAGTAGTTACAAAGGGCACCATTGAATCACAAAATATTTGTTGTGGGGCTTTTTCTTTTTCTCTAAGGAGAGACCCTCTATCCATCTCTTCCACTTCCTTAAGGGTCGGTAGGAGAGAGTTAAGAGTATAGCCCTTTTCGAGAAACCTTTCAGTGAGTATGTTAGCCTGACTTGAAAATTCCTGTGGGTTCGAACAGTTTCTACGCAACCTCATATATTGACTTTTTGGAACACCATTAAGCCAAGGCCGATGGTGGCAACTATCCAAAGCAATATATGAGTTACGATCCGTACTTTTAAAGTAGGTCGACGTAGAGAAGGACCCATTTTTAATAGATAGGGTCAGATCCAGAAAATTAATCTGAGTCTGGCTCATTTCGAAGTTAAGGTGGATACCACGATCATTCAGATTTAAAGATGTTATGTAATCTTGTAAGTCCTGCCCATCGCCATCCCATAGGAGGAGGATGTCATCAATATATCTAGCCCACAGGACCAACTGGGGGGTCCTGTGGGCATAGATGACATCCTCCTCCCATTTGGCCATAAATAGATTGGCCAATCTATTTATGGCCAAATGGGAGGAGGATGTCATCTATGCCCACAGGACCCCCCAGTTGGTCCTGTGGGCTAGATATATTGATGACATCCTCCTCCTATGGGATGGCGATGGGCAGGACTTACAAGATTACATAACATCTTTAAATCTGAATGATCGTGGTATCCACCTTAACTTCGAAATGAGCCAGACTCAGATTAATTTTCTGGATCTGACCCTATCTATTAAAAATGGGTCCTTCTCTACGTCGACCTACTTTAAAAGTACGGATCGTAACTCATATATTGCTTTGGATAGTTGCCACCATCGGCCTTGGCTTAATGGTGTTCCAAAAAGTCAATATATGAGGTTGCGTAGAAACTGTTCGAACCCACAGGAATTTTCAAGTCAGGCTAACATACTCACTGAAAGGTTTCTCGAAAAGGGCTATACTCTTAACTCTCTCCTACCGACCCTTAAGGAAGTGGAAGAGATGGATAGAGGGTCTCTCCTTAGAGAAAAAGAAAAAGCCCCACAACAAATATTTTGTGATTCAATGGTGCCCTTTGTAACTACTTATTCACTCCAACATAGAAATATTAAGCAAATCATTTCTAAACATTGGCACATTGTCAACAACGATAGAGTATTAAGTAAAATCTTACCTGAAAGACCTCAAGTGGTTTTTAGGGGGGCCCCCTCGCTCAGAAACCGAGTGGCCCCTAATATCCTTGATCCCCCCACTAAAAAATTAACTTTTTTTGATCAGCTAACTGGCTTCTACCAATGCAGGAAATGTAGAGTTTGTTCATTCAATAGTTGTAAAAATAGAAGGACACAGAAGTTTTTATCTACGAGCACTCAAGTTCAGCATACCATAACTCCGTTTATTACTTGCTGTACAGTAGGGGTAGTTTATTTACTACAATGCCCTTGTGGCCTTCAGTATATTGGGCGGACCAAACGCCCATTACAAATAAGACTGAATGAGCACATCACAAACATTAAGGCTGGATTTAGGAACCACTCGGTTTCAAAGCACTACCTTTTCAAACATAATAGAGACCCCTCTAATACACTATTTTTAGGGATCGACAAATTCAGTGCTAATTGGAGGGGGAGCTCTTTAGTGCGAGAAATATCCAAATCTGAAATGTCTTGGATCCATAGGGTTAAAACATATGTCCCCTATGGGTTAAACATAGATGTGGATGTTAACGCATTCATTGACAATTCATGATTTTTTTGGTTTTTGATTATGCTTGATATGATCTAGTTCTGAGCTGCGTGTGGTAAACATATACTATATTTCATTTGTTGATTTTTTAAGCTATATAGGTAGATTCAAATGATTTACGGAAATCACCTGCTATCTGTGGTCAATATATATGTTATAGAGAATTACACTGTTTTTCTCTATTTTTGAATCTATAAAAAAATTTTTTTGCCTACTATGCTTCTTTTTACCTACTATGCTTCGGTGTTCCATTTAAGAGTAGTAGAACTTTCCGGTTCAGTGATAATAATTTTAATGTTTCTTTTTAAATTTAATTCTCATTTAATTTCTTTTCTTTTTATTGTTAAACAGCCGAGTATCAAAGTTTGCTACGGTTAAAACTTGTTTTATTAATGATTTTCCTGCAACGAACAAGTTTCCAATTACCTAGCCTATTACAGCTACGTTTTGCCCACACTTGAGATGGTTGTCTGTGTTTCTTAACACGGAGCTCAGAACGAGGCTTGGTTTAATTTTGTGCCTATATAACGGTGGTGATTCAGCACGCTACCCGTACCCATTGAAAACGTCAGCCTATGACGAAACGCGTCTGGGACGTACGTGCTGACGTCACCACGCCATTGAGGACGGGATTTTCTGTTTTGTGTTGCCGGCCGGCTTCCGTTTTATGCTTAAAACGATTTTTGCTTTATGTAAGTGTAACCTTTAACTTTTTATAATAAATTTGCCAAACGTACTACCCCATGGTCTGCTGCTTTCTCTCCCTTTTGGGTAAAATGCTGAGCCGCTGTGCTTAGGAGAGTGAGCATCGATCTTTGAAGTGGACCAGGACCTTTTTGCTACTAATCACTGGCCTACCTTACCTGGGAGACTATATGCACTGTCTATCGCTGGTCTCTGGTAAGGAGCCCCTCTGTGTGGTGACGGGACACATGTCAGTCTTTTGCTTCTTGGATCACTGGTGTATGTGTTTTTGATACTCTTTCCTGCTGGGATAAATGCCAACCGTTTTTGTTTTGTTGTGTTTTGGTAAGCGCAATATTTAAATGGTGGAGGAGTTTCCATTCGAACACGTTTTTTATTTTTTATTTTTTATTTTTTGGTTTTACAACACTGGGTGTTCCCCTCATTTTTCCTAATCTAATTTAGTAGAATTTTTAAAAAATAAAAAAAAGGGTTATATATATTTATTTATATATAAGCTTTTTCCCAAAAAAATTTTTTTTCAATATTACGCTATGTCTGCTCCCCTTTTTTCTTTTTGGTAATAACCACTGGGGGTATACGCCACTCTCGAGTACCTCAAGTTCCGGGTTCCTGATTCATCTAAAGGCCCAGGCTGGGTATAAGCCAACTGCGGATTTGCTGCTTATCTCTGGTAAGCATATCACTTGGAAGACTGGGACGTTGATTTACTAAAAACACTTTTATCACCTGTGAATCCCCTTGGAAGGACTCATTCCTCTGTATACCAATACACCCTGCCCCTTTCTTTTTGAGGACTATTAATAGAGAACCTCCAGTTTGGGACTTCCTTAAACTCACTTAAAATAATTTATTAATATACTCACCATTGGGTTAATTATTTTATTCACTATATAATTGTATTTTTTCAATTTTCTTTGTCAGTAATGTTTGTAAACATTGTGTATTGATTCCACTTAATTGTGATACTATTGGTCAAACACTCACTAATATTAGCGCAACTTCTCTTTTTTATCTTGTAATTTTGTGCATATCCCACAATAAGTTTGCAGCTTTTTTTTATTATCATTTGTAATCATTCATACAGGGCGCCTATAGGGAACCCATACACTCCCCTCCCCCGCTCCAAGCGCAGTTTTCCTCTTTTTTTACACGTAGAATATGCGGCATTCTGCACTGAGCATGACTACGGCTCATGTGAGAACATATTAATGAGCATGACTACGGCTCATGTGAGAACATATTAATGCCTGCTCTGTGTAAACAGATGAGCTAACAACTCAGATAGCAAGGAAAAGAATAAAACAAACATTGTTGAAAAGGCTTGTAAGGGCAAAACCTAAACACACAAAGATTTCTAAGGGTTAACACTATAGTTGTAGATGTTTGTTTCACTAATTAGTGCCTGCTTTATCACAGTTTACACAGCGCTCTCCACACCTGTCAATCACCAGGTTCCTATTCTACTAGGCCCCGCATCCACATTGATACATTGTGACAGTCACCAATGGGGATAGACGGGACCAATGGGGATAGATACAAAAAGACACTGGGGAGAAGTGAATAACACAGGGGACAGATATAATCTACTCTATAATCAGACTGCACTGGGCTTGTCCCTTCTTTTAGCATATACTTTATAGCATGTCAATTATGATTTCTGTTTTTCCTAGGCCAGATATATTTTCCGTATTCACCCTTGGTTTTACACCTACATTGAGACACCCTTCAATAAAATACTCTGCTCCCAAACTTCTATTAGGCTTCTTTCACACTGTCAGCCAGGGAGCGCTAAAAAACAGGCAGTTGAGCTGCAGTTTTACTGCTCCCCAACCACTTACCTGAAGCCTATAATACAGCCAGAGGGGGCTGTATATGTGCAGTGGCCACAACGCTTTGCAGCATACTTACCCATTCAAGTCATGGGGGCACATCGCACTGCAAGTAAAAAACTTGGCTCATGCTTGCAGCACATTAGTCCCATTATAAACAGTTATTCTGAGGTGGCAGGATCATCTCCTGACAGCGGCCAGTTAGCTCCACTTAACCATAAACTGTTACTAAAAGGTAATTTTTTTTCAAATTAAAATAACAAACATACTCTACTCACCTGTTCTGTGCAATGGTATTGCACAAAGTGGCCCCAATCCTCCTTTTTCTAGGGTCCCCCGCTGGCGATCTTGGCTCCTCTTCTTTGTGTGTCCCCATAGGAAGCCGTTTGATATGGAGGCACATGATGTCTGCTCGCTCCCGAGTTGTGTGTTTATGGAGCCGCGCTCCATAGACACACACATCAGGGTTTAGCCCCCCCCCCCACTTCCTCCTCACTGCATTTGTTTGACAGCACCAAGAGCCAATGGCTTGAGGCCCTACGTGAAGAGGAAAAGAGGGGAGAAGAGTTGCAGCCATACACAGCGCTGGATCTCTTCTCCTCTTTCTTCCCCTTCACAAAGGAGGATGGGAGAGAAATATAAAATGTTTTTTACCTTTAAAGTGGATGTAAACCCTCTCCTATACCCAATGAAGTGAACAGTCTCAGATGATACCCAGAGATGAAACAAATCTCCCTACATAAGTTTTACATGTATATCTGCTGTCTTCTTCTTTATATACTGTTTAGAAAGTGCACATCGTGTTACGAGATATTCTCTTCCTGGTTAACACTGCAGTGAAGCCTGAGCATACAACCAAGACAGCTGATTGGAGGAAAGGCACACACCCCCTCTCCTCATAGGTAGAGACTTTCAGCTCTGTCCCTTGAATCGTTCAGGGCTCTGCTAATCTATTTATAGCATCCTCCCCAACACAAAACTCCGGCTACTTTTATCATTTGTGACGGAAGAACTTGTCAGGACTTCTCAGACTGATAACAGAAGAACGGAGCAGGAGACAACTATGGGACATAGTGCTTTAAAGAGAGATAGAAACAAAAACAGTACAGATATATGTGCGCAGCTCAAATTTCATGAATTGGGTTGACATCCACTTTAATGCAAGGAATGCATTAAGGTTAAAGTTTTTAGCTTTAGTATCTTTTAAAGTAGAAGTCCAGTCAAAACCTAACTAAGCTTAAACCTACTCCCACCCCTATTCTAAGCCTTATGCTAGCTACCCTGTAAGGGAAAAATGTGTATACTTACCCAATCTAATGCCGCGTACACACGATCGGAATTCTCGTCGGAAAAAGCTCTGATGGTTTTCCCATTGGAATTCCGACGGAATTTCGCTCAAACTGTCTTGCCTACACACGGTCACACCAAATTCCGACGGTCAATAACAACACGACATACAACACTTTCGACGGCACTAAAAAAGGGAAGTTTAATGCTTCCAAGCATGCGTCGAATTGTTTATGAGCATGCGTCGGAATTTTGCGTGTCGGAATTGCATACACACGATCGAAAAATCAGATAGAAAGGTTTTCCGTCGGAAAAATTAAGAACAGGCTCTCAATCCAAAGTTTGTCGGAAATGCCGACAGAAAAAGACCGATGGGTATACACACGGTCGGAAAATTTGATGAAAAGCTCCCATCGGACTGTTTCCATCGGAAATTCCGACCGCGTGTACGCGGCATAAGACTTTTTTTTTTCTGATAATACCTGTTCAGACATTGGATGCATGTACTGTTATCAATCTTTTCCCTTTATAAAGCTTGTATTATTTCTATACTAGTGTGCACCTGTATACTTAAGGTAATGTTATATACTGGTTGCAGTAGTTCTTCTGCTCCCAATTACTTTGATTAAATTACTGATTCATTTCTCACTGCCAACATTATTGTGAAAACTATTCTTCCACTTATGTCGCGTACACACGATTGGAAATTCCGCCAACAAAAGTCAGATGAGAGCCTTTGGTCGGAAAATGCGACCGTGTATGCTCCATCGGCCTTTTGCTGGTGGAATTCCAGCCAGCAAAAGATTGAGAGTAAGTTCTCAATTTTTCGATCGGAAAAAGTTTCCGATCGGAAATTACGTTCGTCTGCACCAATTCCGACGTGCAAAATACCTATGCATGCTCGGAAACAATTTGACGCATTTTATCAGCTCGTCGTAGTGTTGTACGTCACCGCGTTCTTGACGGTCGAAAGTTCAGCAAACTTTTGTGTGGCCGTGTGTATGCACGCCAAGCTTGAGCAGAATTCCGTCGGAAAAACCATCCGAGATTTTTCCGACTGAAAATCCGTTTGTGTGTACGCGGCATTAGCGAATGTTTCGGTTCTATTATTTACCTACAGGTTTAGCACAATATTCTGTTTAGGGAGAGCTATATCTCATAGCGCTACAGTAGGGGAATTTTGTTCTCACTTTGCAGAAATTTCCTTGTACTATTTTATCTCAGTGACAGGAAGGAAAGAAAAATATCTGCAATGGAACTAAGAGAAAAAAAAAATCCCTGCCAGGAGTTCTATCTATTTCTTACTCCACTGTCCAAAAATAAACATAGTTAGAGATTAATCATGCGTTCGCCTAATATACTGTATTTTAAGAAAAGGAGAAATGTATATCTATGATCCTTTTTTCATCTTCAATTCTGCTGAAGGGTGCGGACAGAACAGAAATTTCTCATCGAAAATGAAGTATCTTTCCTTCATGTACCAAGCAGCTATAGATCAATGCCTGATACTGTGTGGGAGTGCTGTAATTGGCCTTTAAATTTATGGTTCTTTAAGCATTAACAGACTACTTATGATTGCAATAACCTGGTATCTGTTACATATGATATGCTTTACAGTTGCTTAACCATGTGACACGTGGATTTGCAGTTATAGTTCAGGAAATTGCTACAACTGCTAACAAAACTGGGAAATTAATATACCTATTGATAAGTCTGTTCAGTTAAAGATAAACACTTGGATAAGCAAATATTGTCTAAATATAATTTGTGTGTGTATTTTAAAGTGGTGTTGCACTCAAAAAAAAAAAAAATTGATTAAAAATTAAAAATAAAACATTTGGACATTTTTTTTTTTTTTTTAACTCACTTCTAAATGCCTTTTGCTAGGGGGTCCCTCATAGTCTGCCTCCTTCAGTGCCTGGGCTGGTGACACCACTTCCCCTCGGCACAGGAAGGGCTCAGCTCTGCCCCCTCCCTCCTGTCAGTCATGTGGGACACGTGACAGGTCCCAGATGACTGCTTGTCCAATCACTGTGAAGCCACAGCCGGGTGCCTACAAGAGCGGAGGGGGTAATGAGCGGGGCTTTGTTCCCCCGCATCGCTGGACCCTGGGACAAGTAAGTGTACGATTATCAAAAGTCAGGAGCTGCAGTATTTGTAGCTGCTGACTTTTAATTTTTTTTTTTTAAGGGGAACTCCTCTTTAACTTGAGTCTCGGTGTGCTTTGTGTATTTCTTCCAGATCTGTGCAGTTAGCTGGAGTTAAACCTTTCCTCTGTGCAGGATTTTCCTGTATTAAGACCAGTCACTGCTGCTCTCTTTCCTTGTGCAAGATCACTGGTCTTGTCTCTGCCCTCTCATTTAGTTTTTTTGCAGGCAGCCTGTAGTGGGCAGACCTACTTGTTCCCTTGCTGTAAGGTAAACCAGATTCCTAGCACCAGAAAACAAGTGCGGGCGTATGCTCTTATTCGTGTGCATGAGCATTGCTCACATGCTCCTACTTCTAGGCAAAGAGACAATAGATTTACTATTCCAGTTCATCGTGCTTGCATTAATGCACGCACACGTACACACGCATGCGTACTTGGCACCCAGTGGCCTATTTAAATTGGCCTGTTATCATGAGCAGTTGCTGAGTGGTCTTCAGCTTGTACCTGTATTCCTGTGACCCGATCCATTGAGCCTGCTTACCTGTGTACGACCCGGCTATCTCCTGGACTTTGCCTTTGCTCCTGCTGTTCACCTGATCTCTCTGACTTCGGCCTGTTTACTGGACTCGTCTTTGCCCGCTGATTCTGTACTGCGCTGCCCGGCTGTTACCAACCGTGGCCTGCTTCCTGGACTTGCTCTGCCCATTGACTCGGTCCCCTGCTACCCTGCTGCCGCTGGTTGCTGCCTGCTTACTGGATCTGCTACCATCTCCTGCTCTTGGTGCCAAGCTGCTTCAGTATTCTTTTCTTAGGACCCCCAGCTTCATCCAACTAAGAGCGGACTTCACCAGCTAGCTACTCCGGCACTTGTACCACTCTGTGCCCTCACACTCTGTTTCCAGTGTTGGGCAGGAGTGGCCTCCGCAACATTCTACTCATCACCAAGAATGTGATATTCCCACAGGTCTGCTCTCTGCACAGGCTATGTACAGCACAGTGATGATGGTAATAATTGTGTTTGCCAAGGTATTTGGTTTTCACAAAGTAGACTGATATCCTTTATGGCCATTATAGAAGAACTATTATCATAGTTTTTAAATCCTTGTGGTATCCCACAGGGGAACTGCATGGAGCCAGCAGTGTAGATTCCTTTGTCTATGCTGTTTGATGTGAATGTAGAAATATATTGATTTCTCTTGTGTAGCCTGTGGGACAGAAGTAGAGAAATTTACACGGGTATGGATTGCCCTATACATTACTTAGCATGCACTTAAGATGGACATTTACATATAAGTCACTCAAACTAAACAAACAGCCTAGTCTTTAACCCTTTCCCACCCAGACCCAGCGGTAGTTTAACAAGGCCTTTATGCCTGTCCCACCAGCTCCCGATCATTGCTAGAGGCCGAAAGCTGTCTGACAGCCCGGTCACTGTGCTGGGAGCATGCAGTGAGTGCACTCTAAGCACAGAAACCTCAGCCTTCCATGGACCAGCTCCCAATCATTTCTACAGACCAGGCGCTGTCTATGACAACTCAGTCACTGTACTGTGATCAAGCAGTGAGCTACAGAAACCTCAGCCATGGACACATACATGTGGAATGTGGGCTTTAAAGCTCTTTGTCACCGTTGTTGTGGAAAATGTTATTAATGTATGTTGTCAGATGCCCCCCAGTGTCGGTTTTGCTGTAATGCGCTCATGTGAGCATATTCGCACATACAGACGTTGGCGGAAGACCATTGGCTGCGGAAATCTTCCTGTGGACACTGCAGATGTGTTTGCTGGTTTAAGGATGTTCATTTATGCCTCACCGAGAGACTGGCCACTTCCTGGCGACTGCATTAATGACTTAAAGCGAACATGTCTGTGTACATTGGAACTATAGCATAACAATATAAATATTAAGGCCCACTGAGCCATGGTGTTATATCGTTCATTGTCATTGAAAGCAGTTAGACGGTTTGGACATCACTGCTAGTCTGTTTTGAATGTATGCATGTGTGTCATTGGTTCTTTTGAAGGAAAACAAATGTCTTAGTGGCTGTCTGTGAAAATACCACCTCCTTCTCCATTGTATTGTTTCAAATCCTTATATGGTCATTCAATTTCCTGTGAGGTCACAATCCTTTGTAATTCTGTGAATAAAAGAATGAAGCTGGCTCATGGAAGGAGAGCCGATGCTGAGATGATGACGTGAGGCTGTGGTAAGGTCTGTTTATGGTAATGGGGAACCAGGGGGGGCATACGATCAGAAGGCACTTTATATCTTTAGATTAAAGGGCGCTTATTAGCGCAAGAGTGTGGTGGAATATCCACGACACTGTACATACAGTATGTGTTACTTGGACGACAACAAGTTAATGGTTTCATCAGTACACATGTTTAAACTGTAATTATAGTCAATAATTTTTTATAGGTTTGAACTAGTCACCAGAACAAATAGAGAGGGTGCATCCACCTAACAGAAACATGGACAGAATAAAAAACGGCAGAAGTTTAATCCTTCTCTACTTCATCCAAAATTAAAAACACTATAGATAAACGTTAACTAAATCAGTTTTATGTGTTCACAAGCATAAGTCACATGTTACATACAGTATGTATGGTTATAGTTTGTGAACACACTTTTAATTCTGCTGCAATGCTATCCAAATGATTCTGTGGGAAAGCTGTGTGCTGCCCATAAATTCCATATAGCGAAAATTATATACTTGAAGTTTCTGGATATGAAATGATGGGGTAGAAGTATATACTGTATTTATTGGCATATAACACGCACTTTAATTTTAAGAGGGGCGTTTCAGGAAAAAAAATTGGAAAGCAAAATAAGGGTCAGTGCTCAGCAATGCAGCCTCGCCAGTGCCATCAATGCAGCCTCACCAGTGCCCATCAATGCAGCCTCGCCAGTGCCCATCTGTAGCCTAACCATTGCCCCTCAATGCAGCCTGATCAGTGCCCATCTGTAGCCTAACCATTGCCCATCAATGCAGCCTGATCAGTGCCCATCACTGCAGCCTCCCCAGTGCCCATCAATGCAACCTCACCATTGCCCATTAATGCAGCCTTTGTCAGTGCCCATCTGCAGCTTTACCATTACCTATCAATGCAGCCTGATCAGTGCCCATCTGTAGCCTCAGCCTTGCCCATCAATGCAGCCTAATCGGTGCCCATCTGCAGCCTCACCATTGCCCATCAATGCAGCCTGATCAGTGCCCATCAATGCAGCTTCACCAGTGCCCATCAATGCAGCCTTATCAGTGCCCATCTGCAGCCTCACCGTTGCCCATCAATGCAGCCTGATCAGTGCTCATCTGCAGTTTCACCAGTGCCCATCAATTCAGCCTCACCATTGCCCATCAATGCAGCCTCACCATTGCCCATCAATGCAGCCTCACCATTGCCCATCAATGCAGCCTCACCAGTGCCCATCAATGCAGCCTCACCATTGCCCATCAATGCAGCCTCACCATTGCCCATCAATGCAGCCTCACCATTGCCCATCAATGCAGCCTCACCATTGCCCATCAATGCAGCTTCACCAGTGCCCATCAATGCAGCTTCACCAGTGCCCATCAATGCAGCCTGATCAGTGCCCATCAATGCAGCCTCACCATTGCCCATCAATGCAGCTTCACAGTGCCCATCAATGCAGCTTCACCAGTGCCCATCAGTGCAGCCTGATCAGTGCCCATCAGTGCAGCCTGATCAGTGCCCATCAATGCAGCCTGATCAGTGCCCATCAATGCAGCCTGATCAGTGCCCATCAGCGCAGCCTGATCAGTGCCCATCAGCGCAGCCTGATCAGTGCATGTAGATTATAGCTGCCTAATTACACATAGCGGGGATCTCCTGTTTACTCGGCTGACGCAGTTATACAAAGTCCCGCCACCTGGACCGGCTCCTCTGATAGACAGCACATGTCCCGGCATTGGAGCAGGAGATCTGGTGGCGCTCGCCTATAAAAAGGGTGCCTTGTCTTTCTGTTTTTCTCTACTAGATTACTGTACTTCCACCTCTTAGCTGATATCAGCCTTCATAGTTAAAGCCGAACTTCAGGTCAAAAATAAAGGCACAAATTAATTCAGCTCTGTAATCATGAATGCATCAATACACAAAGTACCTGAATATCACATTCTTGCAGTCCCTGTACAGCAGAGCTCGAAGAGGAGTACGAATCAGCACAAGTAGTTAGGTGTTCTGCAGTGCAAGGAGTATGATTACATACAGTGGTGTGAAAAAGTGTTTGACCCCTTCCTCATTTCCTGTTCATTTGCATGTTTGTCACACTTAAGTGTTTCGGAACATCAAACCAATTTAAACAATAGTCAAGGACAACACAAGTAAACACAAAATGCAATTTGTAAATGAAGGTGTCTATTATTAAAGGTGAAAAAAAATCCAAACCATCATGGCCCTGTGTGAAAAAGTGATTGCCCCCTAAACCTAATAACTGGTTGGGCCACCCTTAGCAGCAACAACTGCAACCAAGCGTTTGCGATAACGTGCAATGAGGCTTTTACAGCGTCCTGGAGGAATTTTGGCCCACTCATCTTTGCAGAATTGTCCTAAATCAGTTACATTAGAGGGTTTTCGAGCATGAACGGCCTTTTTAAGGTCATACCACAACATCTCAATAGGATTCAGGTCTGGACTTTGGCTAGGCCACTCCAAAGTCTTCATTTTGTTTTTCTTCAGCCATTCGGTGGTGGACTTGCTGGTGTGTTTAGGATCATTGTCCTGCTGCAGAACCCAAGTTCGTTTCAGCTTGAGTACACGAACAGATGGTCGGACATTCTCCTTCAGGATCTCTTGGTAGACAGCAGAATTCATAGTTCCTTTTATCACGGCAAGTCTTCCAGGTCCTGAAGCAGCAAAACAGCCCCAGACCATCACACTACCACCACCATATTTTATGGTGGTATAATGTTCTTTTTCTGAAATGCAGTGTTCCTTCTACGCCAGATATACTTGGACACACACCTTCCAAAGAGTTCCACTTTTGTCTCATCGGTCCACAGAATGTTGTCCCAAAAGTCTTGGGGATCATCAAGATGTGTTGTGGAGAAATTGAGACGAGCTTTGATGTTCTTTTTGCTCAGCAGTGGTTTTCTCCTTGGAACTCTGCCATGCAGGCCATTTTTGCCCAGTCTTTTCCTGATGGTGGAGGCATGAACGCTGACCTTAACTGAGGCAAGTGAGGCCTGCAGTTCCTTGGACGTTGTTGTGGGGTCTTTTGTGACCTCTTGGATGAGTCGTCGCTGCGCTCTTGGGGTAATTTTGGGCGGCCGGCCACTCCTGGGAAGGTTCACCACTGTTCCATGTCTTTGCCATTTGTGGATAATGGCTCTCACTGTGGTTCGCTGGATTCCCAAAGCTTTGGAAATGGCTTTATAACCCTTTCCAGACTGATAGATCTCAATTACTTTCTTTCTCAATTGTTCCTGAATTTCTTTGGGTCTCGGCATGATGTGTAGCTTTTAAGGATCTTCTGGTGGACCTTACTGTGTCAAGCAGCTCCTATTTAAGTGATGCCTTGATTGTGAACAGGTGTGGCAATAATCAGGCCTGGGTGTGGCTAGAGAAATTGAACTCAGGTGTGGACAACCACAGTTATAGTATGTTTTAACAAGGGGGGCAATCACTTTTTCACACAGGGCCATGATGGTTTGGATTTTTTTTCACCTTTAATAATAAACACCTTCATTTACAAATTGCATTTTGTGTTTACTTGTGTTGTCCTTGACTATTGTTTAAATTGGTTTGATGTTCCGAAACACTTAAGTGTGACAAACATGCAAAGGAACAGGAAATGAGGAAGGGGGCAAACACTTTTTCACACCACTGTACCTCCCAAAATTTTGACATGGGAAGGGGGGACATCTATTAGCAAAAGTATGTAGGCATAGGACACACCCTGTCACGCCCCCTTAAAGGAGAATTCTACAAAAAAAAATGCTTTTTTTTACCACTACTTTTCCTTTATACTGGCTTTTAGAATTTACAATTTAGCACTGGGAAACACTTTTTGATAGAAAAATTGTGAATTGTATTTACAACTATATAGATCACACCAAACTGAGGGACAAAAGATTAGGAAAGGGGGACAGAGGGAATTTGTTCCAAATCAGGGACAGTCCTTCAAAATCAGGGAGAGTTGGGAGCTATGTGGCTATAGGAGACAAAAGCAGAGTGACAGAGGGATGAGCTCATCAGTGTGCTACTGTTCCTTTTACTGTCCAGTGACATGGTGGGGAGGAGACATGCAAGTGAAGGTGAAACTGCAACATCCAAACATCCGGTTCCGTTTCTGCTAGACAAGGCTGTGCTGTGGGGCCTGCATTTAGCTGGCTTTAAGTTTGGTTTTGCATTCTAATTGACTTGTATTGTAATGCAAAATCTAGAGTTTGCATGTTCTCCCTGTGCCTGTGTGGGTTTCCTCTGGGTACTCTGGTTTCCTCCTAAATATGCTCCAAAAATATGCTGGTAGGTTAATTGGCTCCTGTCTTAATTGGTCCTAGTATATGTATATATGAATGTGGGTTACAGAAAATTGAAAAATTGTAAGCTCCTTGAGGGCAGGGACTGATGTAAATGTACAATATATATGTAAAGTGCTGCATAAATTGACGGTGCCATACAAGTACCTGTAATAAATAAAATCTGACATTAACTTTAACATGTCAACACAGGCCCTAAATCTCAGGACTGGCTGGACAGAATACAAATTCTTTGACAGGTAAAACACCGACCATATATGCATTTCATAAGTGTATTTAGCTTTTTGACTGGAGTTCAGCTTTATTAACCACCTCCCGCCCGCCGTATAGAAAAATGTGACAGGGATGAAAGCTGAAAATTGGCCTGGGCAGGAAGGAGGTGAAAAGGCCCGGTATTAAAGTTTTTAAAGTGTGAGCAGCATATGAATCTCTGATTTATTTTTACTAGGGGATTAAGTCCCACTCCCTGTCCTATTGAGAGCACTTAAGTGAGCATTAAGGAATTCCTAATGGATAGTGCATGTGGATGGATGACACTTCACTTGAGATCAGACTAGTCAAGCCTCTAGCAACAAATTGACACAAAATTAGAAAGGCATACAGAGGAGTGTTTTGAACTAATGGTCAAGTTCAATAGTTAAGTTTATAGCAGGTACCCTGTGGTATCTGCTAATGGGAAGACGTGTTGCCAACTGGTAGAATAATGACCATAGGCGTGTGCACAGGGTGTGTTGGGTGTGCAGGTTCCCCTTGCTCCCCCCTATTTTAGGATGGAGAGCAGAGAAGGGGCCAGTAAATATGACATTTACCAGCTGCTTTCTTTTCTGAATGAACACAATGATGAGTGATCTGTACCGATCAATCACTGTGTTCATACATAACTTAAATATAGTAAATTGTGTTTACTATGCTTCAGTTTGTGAAGGAACAGGAAGCTGCTCAGCACAGAGCATTCCCATCCATTCACTGCCCCATGCAGATGAGGCTACAGTGAAAGGGACTGGGGAATCTCTGTCCTCAGTCTCTTTCTCTGTCTCAAAACTGAGCTTGAACTTTGGGGTGCACACCCTAATGCAATAGGATGCGTACACCTGTGATAATGACTAAACATGCAATTGGTATTTGTGATCTATCTTACCAGCCACTGAACATAGATCTAACTTGTATGTATTGTAGTTAAAGCAGGCATGTCCAAAGTCTGGCCCATGGGCCACTCGCGGCCCGCGTTCCGGTTTTGAATGGCCCACCTGGTTATTTGGACATGTATATCTTTTGTGGCCCCCAACGTTCTCCTAGCGACGGGGCCACAAAACATATATATGCTGGCTGCCTCGGAGGAGATGGGGAGGAGGCGGGACGAGTGCCGTACACACACAGGAGAATTTCCTGTTTATATGACAGCCTCTGTAATAGGAAGTCCCATCTCCTGCGCTGCCATTTGACGACTGTTCTGTCCATCATAGGAGGCGGGACTTTGTATTAAAGAGCCTGCCAAGAAAAAAGGAGTTTTTTTTCCTGTATGGATTATTTTGGCACTCATCCCACCCCTCCCTGTCCCCTCCGAGGCTGCAGATGGATAGGCATCAATCAGGCTGCACTGATGGCAATGGTGAGTCTGCATTCCTGGCAATGGGGGTGCTGCATTCCTGGCAATGGGGGTGTTGCATTCCTGGCAATGGTGGGTGTTGCATTCCTGGCAATGGTGGGTGTTGCATTCCTGGCAATGGTGGGTGCTGCACTGATGGCAATGGTGGGTGCTGCATTTCTGGCAATGGTGGGTGCTGCGTTCATGGCAATGGGGGGGCTGCATTCATGGCAATGGTGGGGCTGCAGATGGGCACTGACCCTTATTTTGCTTCACAGTTCTTTATTTAAAATTTTTAGTATTTGTTCTGAAACTTCCCTCTTAAAGTGAAGGTGCGTGTTTATATGCCAATAAATACGGTATATATAACACGCCCAAGCTCATCTCTTTACTCACACACAGCCAAGGCAAGAAAATTCTTGTTGGGCAGTGTATTAGTGCTCGGACAAACACACTTAGACCGAATTTTAATGGTTCAAAGAATGTCAGCCAAAATGGTCGGCCCTCACGCATGTTCACTTCATCAAATCTGGCCCTCTTTAAAAAAAGTTTGGACACCCCTGAGTTAAAGCAACACAGTTTTGTCAAGATAGTGAATTGGATAGTGGAGTAACAGCAGCTGCCTGTCCAGTTTTCTAGACAGGTAAACCTGATTAGCTTCCAGTGCTGCCTCTGAGGGTACTATATCAAAATAAATATATTTATTTTTTGAGCAGCTGGAATAAATGGGGGTAATCTATACCTGTGTAAACTTACAGCTTAAAAAAAAATGGCAGGTTTACTTTAAATGTAGCCTTCAGACTGGTGTCATCTTTTATAAACCTGATTACATTAGGATGATTAGGAAATCTGATGCCCTGCGAGCTTTAGATACAAGAAGCTAGAAAATAAGCCGTTCCATGTGTATAACTCAAAGTAATCCTTCAAAAGGAATTGAATGGATGTGGGACAAGTCAATCACCATGTAATTACAATGCGATCATACGAAAGTGAATACCATACAAATGCTAAAAAATCTATTCTGTTTATATACTTGGCAGACGGTCACCCTTATCTTTGTATCTACACCTGATCCTGAGAACAAAATGTAATCCCTATATAAACACGGTAATTAGTGAGTTTAGCTAGCGTTTTTTTAACGTATCAGTTTGAAATAAATGTAATTTTGAACACTTTTTTTTTATTATTGTTTTTTTTTTTTAACATTTCATAAAAGTTTGGGACAAATTAGGATGAATCAAGATGATTTTTTCTAAATGTTGCTATCATTTTTTTCTACATTGTAACTACTGACTCTTTAACCTATTGGTTAACAGCTTAGTCCACTTAAAATTCAGCACCCCCTACCCTTGGGGGTCAGAGGTAGAAGTGCCCCCCTTACTTTTTTGCTAATAATGTAGTGCCCTCTTACATTTGTGGTCAGAAGTGTCCCCCTTGTTGGTGTCCGGTGGTGAAGTGCCCTATTAAGTTGGTGGTCAATGTTTAGGTGCACCCTACATCAGTGTCAAGTGGTGAAGTGCACCTTATTGTTGGTGGTCAATGCTAAAGTGCTTCCTGGTGCTGGTGGTCAGTGTTGAAGTGCCCCCCTGAGGTTTGTGGTCAGTGTTGAAGCGCATCCTACGTTGATGTCCAGTGGAGAAGTGAACCCTTATTTTGGTGGTCAATGATGAAGTTCACCCTTATGTTGGTGGTCAGTGTTGAAGTGTCCCCTGAGGTTGGTGGTCAGTGTTGAAGTATACCCTACAACGGTGTCCACTGGTGAAATGCACCCTTATGTTGGTGGTCAGTTTTGATGTGCTCCCTGAAGTTGGTGGTTAGTGTTGAAGTGCACCCTACATTGGTGTTTACTGGTGACTTGCACCCTTACGTTCATGGTCAATGCTAAAGTGCCCCCTGGTGTTGGAGGTCCGTATTGAAGTGCACTCTACGTTGGTGTCCAGTGGTGAAGTGCACCCTTATGTTGGTGGTCAATGCTAAAGGGCCCCCTGAGGTTGGTCAGTTTTGAAGCACCTGCTACATTGGTGTGCACTATATCAAGTACCCTTATGTTGGTGCTTGATATTGTTCCCCTTTCATTGGTGGCCAATGTAGTTCCCCCTAACCTTGGTGGTCAGAGATGAAGTTTCCGCTTAAGCTGCTGCAGAATGTGTTAGTGTTGAATGATTGAATATTAAAACACAACAGAGCCAAAATTATTGTAGCTGACTTGGAGCCTTGAGAATTGCTAATTGTTGATTACAGTAATCACAATGGTTAATAAGCCTCAGTTTGATGCTTCCTTCTCTTTAAAATAGATTTGCAAGCTTAAAAAATTCTAAGCTGGTTATATAATACCTAAAGTTTTCCCGGGACATAAATGATGTAAACAACTGCTTAGGGCCCCATAGCTAGCAGGTGGCCCTCAAGTGAACATTGAAGAAATCATTTATATTGCACTTCAATTTATTTCACTCAGCTGGTGGGTAAGTTAAAAAAAGTGAACAGCATGACAATAAACACACCTTGGTTTTATGCTGGAGTAAAGGCACTCATTAGAAGTTATGTACCTATCTACCCACTGCCCATTACTTTAACTAGACAGCTGCTCAGTGGGGAGGCTCATATACAAAGCCTTCCCTATACGGATCAGCAAGTACAGGTGGCATCATGCAGTGTGGTGGGAGAGGACTGCATCACAACTAGCGCTTGATAACTCCTGACTGGCTAAAAATGATTGCTGCTGGCAATCTGTAAGCAGAGGAAATAGCTGGAGATTAATAGACTAAAAGTTATGAGAAGAACTGGGGAGTAATAAGAAACAAAAGAATGTAAAGAGCAACCAGCCAAAAAAATGAAGACTGTTCCTGGAGATGGAGAGGATCAAGATGTACAAGTAACACATAGAGAGAAAGGTGAGAAAGAAAAACTACAGCTGTGACAACTGGAATTGGAGTGCTTTGAAATGAAAATATCGAGAGGGAAGTTTACAGATTCACAGTGGAGCTAAAAATACAGCATTTGTTGATTGAAATGAAAGACATATCCCCTTTCTCCTCTGATTTATATTCAAGCAAAATAAATTTTCCAGCTACACATGCTCATCTTTTCTTCACAGCTTCTCCACCCTGGTGCTGGGAAAGTGTGCCAATGACTTACTCCCATAGTCCCCAAATGACAGAACTGGTGTTTAGCTACTCAGGCACCCACTGCCGCTACTTGGACATACCTGGGAACTTTTCACAATGGACCCAGCAATGCCAGAATGTTGATCCAGTTGTTGGGACATTACCAGAATCATTACATCTCCATAATTCATATTCCAGAGGTGTAAAATGTAAACCAAGGGCAGCAAACGGGACATCATTCTTGTGCTGCATGCTGTGCTCTGCAGTAATTGAAAGCCTGGAATGAAAGATGGAGGGATGCTTTATGGAGCCACTAGCAAACCATTCTGATTGAGTGGGGGCATGATAAGTGTTCTTCTCTTGAGGGAGGCCCACTGTAAACAAGGGGGTGGTCATAGCAGGTAATTGGAAATAGGTCACTTACTGGGTGGCAGCCAGATACACTAGAAGTTTCACCAAAATGGTGAGGGGGTAGGTGTCAACCAACATGCACTGTCAGTGTCACTGGAATGGTTTACACACAGTGTACCTGGCTCCCACCTATACACCATGCTGGTGACACTGACGGTGCACCTGGCTGAGACCTACAGATCGGTCTGTTACTGTCACTGCAATGGTGAATAGGTAACATAGAATCATAGAAGCATAGAAGAGTGACGGTAGAAGACCAAGTGGCCCATCCAGTCTGCCCATTTTTTTTTTTTTTTTTATTTATCCAATTTTTCTTTGTTTTGTCTAAGTATAGATCTATGTTTATCCCTAGCATGTTTGAATACACTTACTGTTGCAGGTAGAAGTATAAACCAGGTTCATTGTCAGTGTCACTGCAATGGTCTGTAGACACTATAGACCACACGTGTCAGTCAACAGCAGAGGGGAGGACAGAACTCCTACAGATTCTGTGCTTCTCTGTGTAGCTAAAGCACTCCATCTCTACCTCCCCTGGTCTCAGCATTCAACAGACTCCGGCAGCTGACTCCTGCCCTCCTCTGATCCTCCTTCAGACCCTACAATTTCTGTTTCCTAACTCTGTTCCCAGCTTCTTCCCAGCAGCAGCACATGGTAAGGGGGGGGAGGGGTGCACTGTAATGTAAGGTAGGGTGGGGGACTCTTGACTTCTAATGGTGGGTAGGGGTTCTTCTCTTGACATTTGATGTAAGAGGGATGGGGTGCTCTGGACATCTAGTCTTATAAATGCAACCGGCCTTCCTTGTTTGCCTACCACACAATGTAACCATCTGAAGGAATATGTTGTTATATGTTGGATTACCTGCCAATAAAGCTTTTGTAAAAGAATAATGTACAAGTGAATGTAAGAGATGACATCAATAAAGGAGCTAGGGAGGAGGTGGGATCCTTATGGGTAGAGCTCCAAAGGGATAATGCTAAGGGGAAAATACTGGGAGTATGCTATAGCCCCCCTAACCTGAGGGAGGAGGGGGAGACAGACCTCCTATCACAATTTGGATAAGCAGCAAGAATGGGAAGTGTTATCATAATGGGGGATTTTAATTATCCAGACAGACTGGGTAGAGGGGACCACGCATTCGTCTAAGGCTCACATGTTCCTAAATGTCTTGCAGGACAATTTCATGGGTCAAATGGTAGACGCACCAATGAGAAACAAGACGTTACTAGATCTACTGATTGCCAACAATACAGACCTAATCATGGATGTGGAAATACGGGGCATTTTAGGAAACAGCGATCACAGGTCAATTGGCTTCAGTATAAATCACACAAATAGGAAACACAAGGGGAACACAAAGAAACTGAATTTCAAAAGAGCCAACTTCCCTAAACTACGAACCTTGCTAGAAGATATAAATTGGGATAAAATTTTAGAAACAAAGAACATGGAGGAGAGATGGGTTTGCTTTAAAAGCATATTAAATAAGGGCATTAGCATGTGCATCCCATTGGGAAATAGATTTAAAAGAGTGAACAAAAGTTCTGGATGGCTTAACACTAATGTAAAAATGCATATACAAGCAAAGGAGAAGGCCTTCAAAAAATACAAGGCTGAGGGATCATCAGCATTCAGACTTTACAAAGACTGTAACAAGATATGTAAGGGTGCAATTAGGGCGGCTAAGATAGAAAACAAAAGACACATAGCGGAGGAGAGCAAAAAAAATCCCAAGAAATTCTTTAAGTATATAAACAGGAAAAAAGGGAGAACAGACCATATTGGCTCCATAAAGAACGAGGAAGGACATCTGGTTACAAAAGGTATGCCCTGCAGGGAACCCTATCTCCCTTTGAGGAGGTGGCAGAATTAGAAATAGACTTGGTAAACTTAACACTAATAAATCACCAGAACCAGTGGTTTATCTGGATTTTGCAAAAGCATTGGACACAGTTCCCCATAAACATTTACTGTACAGTAAGATCCGTTGGCATGGGAATTACAGACCAGTTAACCTAACATAAATAGTATGCAAGCTCTTGGAGGGGATGATAAGGGATTATATACAAGGCATTAGCAGTAATTAGCATGCATTCATGCATTCATGGAGATTCGTTCTTGCCAAACCAATCTATTAACCCTCTGAGGCAGTGAGCTGTCATCTAGATAAAGTAAAGCCCGTAGATGTGGTATATCTGGATTTTGCAAAAGCATTGGACACAGTTCCCCATAAACATTTACTGCAAGATCCGTTTTGCAGACAACACTAAGCTAAGTAGGGCAATAACTTCTCCGCAGGATGTGGAAACCTTGCAAGAAGATCTGAACAAATTAATGGGGTGGGCAACTACATGGCAAATGAGGTTTAATGTAGAAACATTTAAAATGATGCATTTGGGTGGCAAAAATATGAATGCAATCTACTCACTAGGGGGTGAACCTCTGGGGGAATCTAGGATGGAAAAGGACCTGGGGGTCCTAGAAGATGATAGGCTCAGCAATGGCATGCAATGCCAAGCTGCTGCTAACAAAACAGTGTATTGGCATGCATTAAAAAGGGGATTCCATTAGCAGTAGCAACATCTCTGCAACACACATCCTTTTGTATGGAAGGTAGACTCTTTATATTACATCAAATAGGAAATTATTGTACGAACTTAATTATGGTGCTTTATTGGTAAGGATAATGATGGAATTGCGGAAATGGAGAAGCTGCTCCTTAACATGGTTTGGTAGAGTCAATAAACTAAAAATGAACATAATACCCAGACTAATTTAGGTTTTGTGTACTATTCCAATCCTACTCCCTCAGAATTTTTTTTCAAACAGATACGCAAAGCTTTTGCATCCTTTGTATAGAAGCATAAAAGCCCCAGAATAGCATATGATACACTAAGCAGAAGTAAAGGAGAAGGAGGAATTGGGCTCCCAGATATGGCCATGTATTACGGAGCAATGTCCCTTGTACGTATTCTTAATTGGTGCCATGATAATACAAACAAGGCTTGGGTCTCATTAGAAAAAACAATGGCGGGTAGAAACTTAGAAGGGGCACCCTGGATACTGACGGCAGCAAGAGGCCTTTGCAAGGTGGACTTCCCCAATAACACGGGGTTGTTTATCGGTGTGGGACAGAATGAATAAAACTGTCAAATATGCCTCCTGGGTATCACCGCTAGCACCATTAGGAGGGTTTCCTTGGTTCCCCCCAGGAGAGGAGGTGGGGGTATGGGGATCGGAGGGGAATACAGCCTGTGCCAGGTATGTCCTGCAGGGAACCCTATCTCCCTTTGAGGAGGTGGCGGCATCCCTGGGGAACATAGCTATGGCAAGGTGGAGATATTTCCAAATGTCTAATTTCTTTGGGAAATTAAAAACCCAATTAAGGCTTTTGAGTTCTCTTACCATATTTGAGAATATGTGTGTGAAAACCTCATAGCCTAATCATTTGTTATCGAATGTACAATTTCCTATTTTATTAAGGAATGGGAAAAAGAACTAAAGTATATGTTTACCTCGTCACAGGTGAAGAAGTTATTGGAGGCAACTCATTATACCTCAATAAATTCCTTGACACAAGAAATGTCATATACGTTTATGGCCAGATGGTATAGAACACCAACACGATTGGCACAAATATATCCGACATCAAATGAAAGTTGTTGGAGGGGCTGTAATCAGAGGGGCACATATCTTCATATATGGTGGGATTGCCCAATAATTAGACCTTTCTGGGAAGAAGTAGCCCCATGGATAGAAAAGTTATCCAGTAAACCTATCGAAGTGTCGCCTCCCATTTTCTATTCCATTGAATGCCGGTATCTATCAAATCATATAAAAAAAAGTGTTATCCCACATTTGCTGAACGCAGCTAAAACACTGATACCTAGGCATTGGAAACAGATTACATGCCCTACACTCCTGGAATGGAAAAGAGAGGTAGAAGTAATAATGGAGGCAGAAAGATGGGTGCATAAAATTAGAAATCAACAGGAATTTTTGAGAACTTATGGGCAGAATGGAAACAATATTCCCGGAGATTGGGAAAGAGTAAAATACATTAGAAGGTGGATATAGGCAGGTATTGCAATAATAGGAGGTAACATTGGTGTGAAGACTCAGCCCTCGTATAGGTGTATCAGATACTAAGATAATGTATGTAAAATAAATGTAGAGTATATAAATTGGTGAGGTGGGTTTTTTTTTTCTTCCTCTGTGGGGGGCAGGGGAGGAACGGGAGAGCGAAGTAGGGTTTATTCCCCCCCCCCCCTTTTTTGTTTTGTTTTCTTCTCTGTGAGGTTTGTTTTGTAAGACACATAAGGATATGTCTATTAATAATCAACACAATTAGAGATACAAGACACATATAAACAAAGAAGATATCAGCACTTCTTCTTTTTTTTTTTTTTTTTTTTTAATATCCCTTATATGAAATATATACGGGCAAAGGCACCAATATAAAGTAATGAACCTATAATAGATACACAATTGCACATAAGAAGGGATTACCTTCTCGTACATTCCCCCTCACAGGGGTCTTAAAATGTTTTATTTTTTTTGGTAGTATTCTTTGGTTGTGTCCCTTTTCTGCCTCCCCTCCCCGCCCCCCCCTTTTTTTTTTTCCTTTTTTGGGTTTAGCTTTGTTGTATTTTTTTTTTTTTTTATTTTGTCCTGGTTTGTTTTTGTTTGGATGAGATGGGGGTGGCGGGTTTTATAATTTGTATAAAGGGTTTATAAGATAACCTATATAAATGGGAAAAGTGCCTTAAGTTAGAAGAAGTAAAGATAGAAGTATATATATTGTAGTTCACTCATTTTTTTTTCCATGTACAGCATTATATGGTTTGGTTTAAATGTAAAAAAATTAATAAAGATTGAATTATAAAAAAAAAGGGGGATTAACTCCAGGGATAAAGTGATCATTTTCCCACTTTACAAGACTTTGGTCCGGCCTCACCTGGAGTATGCTGTCCAGTTCTGGGCACTAGTCCTCAGGAAGGATGTACTGGAAATGGAGCACAAAGAAGGGCAACAAAGCTAATAAAGGGTCTGGAGGATATTAGTTATGAAGAAAGGTTGCGAGTACTGATCTTATTCTCTCTCTGGAGAAGAGACGTTTGAGAGGGGATATGATTTCAATTTACAAATACCATACTGATGACCCCACAATAGGGATAAAACTTTTTTGCAGAAGGGAGTTTAATAAGACACATGGCCACTCACTAAAATTAGAAGAAAAGAGGTTTAAAGCGGTTCTACACTCATTTCATTTAGTAAATCTCTTTGCCTTCCAAATCAGGCAAAGAGTACTAAATGAAATGTTTTTTTTTTTTTTTTTTTTTTACTTACCTTGTAATTGAAGACTTCCGGTCTTCTCCCTCTGCGGCGGCGGGCGGGGTCTTGCGTCGATCGTCGTCACGCCGCACTGTCTCCTGGGATCTGGTGTCATTGATCCCAGGAGCCAGTGCGGGCATCTTCCGAAATCTCGCGAGATTTCGGCCACATCTTCCGAAATCTCCCGAGATTTCGGCCGCATCTGCCGAAATCTCGTGAGATCTCGGCAGATGAGCCGTTACTGCGCACGCGCGAGTAACGGCAGTGCATGCTGGGCCATCTAAAGTCCCTGTGGGTGTTTCACATGCCCACAGGCAAGATGGCCCCCAGCACTAAAGAAGAAGACGAGGAACTTCATCGGACGAAAACCGGCGGCGATCGAGATGGAAGATGGAACAGGTGAGTCCCCTAATAAAGGTAAGCACACTTTATATTACATCCTAAAAAAAAAAATTTTTTTTCAGAGTGCAGAACCGCTTTAATATTAAACTGCATAGAGGATTCTTTACTGTAAAAGAGGCAAGGATGTGGAATTCCCTTCCACAGGCCGTGGTTTCAGCGGGTGGCATCGATAGTTTCAAAAAAACTATTAGATAAGCACCTGAACAACCACAACATACAGGGATATACAATGTAATACTGACATATAATCACACACATAGGTTGGACTTTTTTTCAACCTCATATACTATCTAACTATATGTAACTTAAAGAGGAGTTGCACCTAAAAAAAAAATAATTAAAAGTCGGCAGCTACAAATACCGCAGCTGCTGACTTTTAATAATCGGACACTTACCTGTCCCAGGGTCCAGCGATGCAGGGGATCGAAGCCCGACTCGTCTCCCCCTCCGCTCGGCAGCACCGGCATTGTAACTGTGGGCGCCCGGCTGTGGCGTCACAGCCGGGCACCCACTGCGCATGTGCGGTCATCTGGGAAATGTGACGTGTCCCAGATGATTGACAAGAGGGAGGGGGCAGATCTCTCTTCCTGTGCCAAGGGAAGTGACGTCAAGAGCCCAGGCGCTGAAGGAGGCAGACTATAAGGGACCCCCTAGCAACAGGCATTTAGAGGTGAGTAATATTTTTGAGTAGTATTTTTTTTATGCACATAAATTACTTTTTTTTTTTTTTTGGTGGAACTCCACTTTAAGAAAGAAACAACTTCTCAACCAGCTTCTCAAATTTATTGAGCTGGATTTTGAGAGGCTGCAGGGAAAATAAATGCTTCTAGCAAACGCACTTACCTGTAGATAGTGTGATGTTCACTGAAAAAAACTGGGTACAAAGACTGAAAGTCTACCAGACCACCATCACTGTCTTCATAATACTGGTGAATAGAAAGGTTCATTCTGGACTGAGGTCCAGTTCACACCTGAGCAATTTGAAGCCCATTTCCCCAAGGACCTTAACGCTCAACATCAAGATTCAGTAGTGTCCGTTTGCCCCTGAGTGTTTACATCTGTCCTAAGCAAAAGTGACGTAATGCCCGGCGGCACCAGTGGATCAGATACCGGGCTCTCCGATTGCAAGGAAGAGCCCGGAGACGCCGGGCTCATCTAAAAGCCGCTAGGATGAAAGAGCATCACTGGCTAAAAAAAAAATAAAACCGGGTTATGGCATACAGCTGCAGCCATAACCCCGGTATAACCACTTGAAGCCAATCATGTACATGTATGTGATTTGGCGGCAATACTAAAACAGTCAATGCATTTCGAGGGTCAGGAAAAAATTCTTACTTCATCAGGGTTTCAGTTAACATAAAAACCTTGAATGGACCTCCAAAATGTATTGGGTATTTTTAGTATAAACTAATAAATTCATTTTGGCTCTTTTATCCTTTGGTCTGGCATTTCTTGCATTAGGGAATGTGTTTTTTTTCCTAACCTGAGCCAGTGAGCTCTCCAAATGTTTTTTTATCCTCCCACTACTTTGTATGAAATTACATCAAAATCCCAGCGCCTATAGGATGTTTTTTTCTTCATTGGAATTTACCCCATTTTGGGCTTCCATTTATACAATAAGCACTCACAGGAAACAGCAGTAGGTTTCCATCTTATCAATGTCCTTTTATACTATATAGCATTGTTTAGAATGTTTATTAAACTGACAAGAGAACTTAATAGGAGATCTTAACGAGAAAATATGAAGGTTGCAACTGTTGACCTCTCCTTGCAAAGATGCTAGTTGTCTGACTGTCACTGTGTTCCAATGGTTTTGGTATTTTTTGAGGCACTGACTTGGAACATGTGTGAAGATCTGGAGTCCTGGCTTTCTAATCCAGATACCTGTATGTCAAACTCAGAAACCACCATAGCCAGAGACAGCCAAACAACAACTGTTCTTAGGAGGTTTGCAACGGCACTACAGGAACCATTTAGAGGCAATCCACTACAGAGACCTGTCATTCTAAAATAGTAACTCACATCACATCATGCCAGCTACACTCATGGCAATCTGACAGATGTGCCTAAAATGTGTACAGTGGAACCTCGGATTGCGAGTAACGCGGTTAATGAGCGTTGCGCAATACGAGCTATTCTTTTTTTAAATCCTGACTCGGTTTGCGAGTGTGGTCTCGCAAAACGAGCAGGATTCAAGCCTCTGCTGTGTGCAGTACCGCATTTTGCCAGAGGTGTGGGGGCGCTGGTCACTCGGAGCCGCTCAGAAGTACTCGGAAACACTGGTAAATACTCCGTTCCCGAGTGTTTCCGAGCGGTCTCCGAGTATTTCCAAGTCTCTCCAGCACCACCCCACCTCTGGCCACATGCGGTATTGCATGCAATAGAAGTCAGTGTGGAACGAATTATCTTCAATTCCATTGACTTCTATGGGAAAACTTGCTTTGATATGCGAGTGCTTTGCATTACAAGCATTCTCCTGGAACGGATTATGCTTGTAATCCACGGTTCCACTGTATAATGTTATACTTATTATCTTTTAACTGCTATTGCTGCCTGAATGAATTGTTATGCAGTCAAGCAGTATTGCTGTGCTGCTGGGCCAAATACCAGTTACAATTTATTTTATGGCTTTGGTTTTTGGCCTTCTACTCAGATTTATTAAAAATCTTTCAATCCTGAATAAGACTAAGGTTTCTGCAAACTGGTATTAAATAACAATGTAGCACCTCCTAGCTGTGTTCCTACTAGTACTAGAGTTTTTTTGTGTTAGTGTAGGTACATTTACAGGCTTGGCTGGCAGCTCCTGAAGAGTTCTGCTGATTAAGTGGCCATCCCATATTAACCCTTCCCCATCCAAGTTCAAATCCCCCTAATAAAAAAAATCAAACAAAGCTGCAAGAACTGCTCCTTGACTCCAGAGTATATGGAAAATCCATGTGCCTGGCTGTGGGAGATAACCAACATTCACCAGCGGCTCCTATGGGGGTAGCGATACATTAACTTTGTAAACCATTACTGAATCCCACATTTATCTATCCAAGAATTATAGAATTATGCTGAACTGCTAGTAGGGAAAAATAGGGAGTAGCAGACTACGTTGAAGTTAAGGATGTAAGAGACTGATGTATAAAATATGAGCTACTATTAAAAAAAAAATTTTTGCCCATTACAACCAATCACAAACTGAGCTGCAGAAGGTTGGTTGCTAGGGATAACAAGAACATTATTTTATAGCACACTTTTCATTATTCAGCCCCCTAGACCCCTAATTTCATGGGCTTAAGTCATTGGCACCCATTTGCCTACCCCAATCAGCCCAACTTTCTCCTACTCTGTCCACTTTTAGGCGATGCCTAAAAACACACCTCTTCAGAGAAGCCTATCCTGCCTCCACCTAACAATTGTATTTTTACTTTCTCTATCAGTTTATTTCCCACAGTTATTACCTTTTGTATCATTTGACCCTCCCTTTTAGATTGTAAGCTCGAACGAGCAGGGCCCTCTGATTCCTCCTGTATTTTATTGTATTGTAACTGTACTGTCTGTCCTGATGTTGTAAAGCACTCACGAACTGTTGGTGCTATATAAATCTTGTATAATAATAATGATAATTTCCATCTTGCAGTTATTTAATAGACCTGCCATTCCCAGCCAGGGTTCGATGCAATCCTAAGGTCCCTCCAGAAGTTCCTTGAGCTGTGGCTGATTGACCTTCTCATCTGATGGTACCTGCATAGATATGAGGCCAACACCACTTGGCAGAGCCAACTGCATGACACCAAGGATTGTTTTAGCTGTCTGTAACAGTGGCATTCTGGAAACCACTGTAAGATTGGCATTCTTTGCACTGGCCACCAATGTAAGTGGCATTTTTCCCACTGACTCTTGATGAAATGGCCTTAGGCATCCCATACATGGTCGAGATTCGAACCGTGTATGGGCAGGCTGAATGTACCAAGTTTATCAATCGATCAACTTGGGTACAACCAGCAGTTTTTTTTACAGCAGTTGCCATTTTTTTAGAGGGTCAAGAGCCAATCTGTAGTATTCCGCTTTGTTCCTCTCACAGCAGCTAAAAAGGAAGCAATAAAAATCTAAAGGGAGAGGCGAAGGAGCTAGGCCAGCACATAGTGTAGTTAGACAATCCTAGAAGAACAGAAGACATGCAAGAAGGAAGGTGGCTGGTCTATGGAACTGTCACTTTTTTTCTAGAGTGTTAATTTCAAGAGGCATATTACGAGTGAATATAAAAATAATTCATGAAAAGAAAAAATTGCTGCAAGCTGTCATTTGAAACCTTTATTTGGTGTTTTACCTGCAATTTTTCAAGTTGGCAACATGGTCTTTTTAACATAATACGTCTGATAAGAGGCGCTATAAAATGATATTTTTGGTATTTTATTACACCTGCACTTGAAATGAATCTGTCATGTATAATTTATGACATATATAAATAAATATTGTGCAACAGGCATGAGTAAAGAACTGATCTTTGTCACCTTCTGAAATAGTAAGAGCAAGTTTTTATCTGCAGGATATATAGATTTCAGCATAACATATTTTCTGGGTCACTGAACACCCAGCCTTAGAGTAAAAATTCTGATAATTGAGCTTCAGTCCCCAGAGAGATGCAGTGCGCTGCCAGGTCTACCTCATATTCCCTACTGCCTTTACAAAGAAAATAATATAGACCCCTGGTGAAATGTTTTATTTCTTCACAGAATTATTTCTTTAAACATATGGTTTGCTGTGTAGAACTACAGGCTTCAGCATACCTAAAGCCATTAGATTTTTTTCTTTTTTGGTAGAAAGGAAATTAAATCTACTTCAGCTCAGTTTAAAACAGTGGCCTCCAGACTGTGGCCCGGGGACCAGATGCAGGCCTTTGCTTGTTTTTATTTGGCCCTTGGGGCACTATTTCATCCACTGATACCAACAATGGGGTATATTTCTCCCCACTGACACCAGTGAAGGGGGCACATTTCCTCTCAATGACACCAGTGATAAGGAAAAATTCCTTCCACTGACATCAACAATGGGGCACAATTTCTCCCAATGACAACAATGGGGTCCAATGACATCAACAATGGGCCACAATTCCTCCCAATGACAACAACAATGGGACCCAATGAAATCAACGATGGGGCGCAGTTCCTCCCAATGACAAAAACAATGGGACCCAATGACATCAATGATGGGGCACAATTCTTCCCAATGGCATCAATGATGGGACACAATTCCTCTCAATGACACCAACGATGGGGCCCAATTACATCAATAATGGGGCACTATTCCTCCTAGTTACACCAATAATAGGGTGCAATTACTCTCACTAAAACAAACTATGGGGCATTATTTTTTCCAAACTGATGTCGGGACCTTTACTACTCCCACTGGCCCCAGTCTGGCCCTCTGAAAGTCTAAAGGACAGTAAACTGGCCCTTTGTTTAGAACGTTTGGAGAACCCTGATTTTAAAGGGTCATGGGGTACCTTAAACACTTTATTTTTATCATCATAACTTCTGTTCATATTCCACAATTTTTTTAAGACATGCAATATATATGTAGCACTGACCCCCGAAGGAGCTGCTAGTTTTATTGGGCTTACCGTCACCTTCTTCACCTCGTCTTCGTCTAGGGGTTCCCGTGGTAGATGGCCCAAAGAAATGTAGAAACTGACACTTTATCTTCCTTTTTGGGTTATTTATTCAAAAAGATAAAACAGTCTCTTATAAGTAGGGTAGAGGATTAGGGCGAAAGTTCAGGTACTTTGGAACTGCAAAGATAGAAAGTCTCTCACTATAGAAATCCAGAGAATTACCGTTTCACAACTGGATTCCCACAACCACCTGATAGACCTTCTCTCACTAGGCCTAGCAGCCGATAGCGTGTTAGGTAAAGCAAAGTCTCTGCCACAGACTTGGTTGTAGAACACTTGAGCAAAAGTCTCTGCCACAGACTTGGTTGTAGAACACGAGCAAAAGTCTCTGCCACAGACTTGGTTGTAGAACTGAGAGACTTAGACAAATTTAGAGAGCTATCATATGGTACCAGTATCTCGCAGCCGGCCGTATGAGTGTAGATCCATTTAGTGTCCTTCAACTGAGCCTCCAGGCTCCTTCTAAGCAACCAGCCTTACGCATGGTCCTCTCCCGAGGACTCCTCCTCTGGATGCTTCTCCAGTTGCTGGGCCTCTCTTTAGACAAGATGGCGCCGGACCACTTTTGCATGATTAGGCTCTGATATCCATTCAGGCCTGTCCCTGCAGTTGCTTCGCCTTGGGCTATCCAGCCCAGAGACTCAGAATTGCATGGATCCGCACCCCAGGCCAGGAGGGCCATGGGGGCTGGTCAGGAGGACCAGGACCAAACAGACAGAAAATACTTTCTGGACTGGACCGAAACCCCGAAACACGTGATCTCTGTACCCTAAATACCTTCTCCCAGAACGCACAGCAGGATAACACTCCCACTGGGCTGGTTCCGAGAGAAAGAAAAGGTATCCAATACACCCAGCCAAACTGCATTCTCATACTTGCCGGCGGTGACAGCGACACCTGCGGCCAAGGAGAACTCAGTGCAATTCCAGCTAGACTGATACTGAGACAATAATTTGGTATAATTAGCCCTAAAACCCAACTGTGGTTTTAGGAACATTAACTCTTAAAACACATAGCGTGTGCTCATCAGGAGCCAGCGCTACATATACAACTATTCACATGCTGTCCATTACATTCCAAAGCCCCTAACGCAGTCACACAAGTTTTTTATTTTATCCTATAGTCAGTTCACTTACTTCTATGTTTTAGCATTGTGAGAGGAGAACTGAGAAATTATAATGAATTCTCAGAAACAATCCTGAAAATTATTGAGAGTGAGATCAAAATTTCTTCTCCACTGAAGTGACACGGTTGACCCTATCACATTATTACTGTCACAGTCACAGGCTGGTATGACTTGTAGGCCGCCAGAATACAGCAGGGAGTGCAGAGTGAGGGCTCATTCATATCAGAACCCATGCATTAACATGAGTTGCATTGACATGCGGAAAATAGCATTTTGAATGCACTGCATTTAAAAGAATTAACTTGAATTGACATGAATGGCAAAATGAAGGTCAATCCATTCAAAATGGAAAATATTTTTCTAAAACGCTGCAGAGTAAAGCCTGAGGGAATAGACTCAACAGATATACTGTACACTATATTACCAAAGTATTTGGATGCCAGCCTTTACACGCACATGAAGTTTAATGGCATCCCAGTCTTAGTCCGTAGGGTTCAATATTGAGTTGCCCCGCCCTTTGCAGTTATAACAGCTTCAACTCTTCAGGGAAGGCTGTCCACAATGTTTAGGAGTGTGTCTATGGGAATGTTTGACCATTCTTCCAGAATATGTGAGGTCAGGCACTGATTTGAATGAGAAGGCCTGGCTCACAGTCTCCGCTCGAATTCATCCCAAAGGTGTTCTAATGGGTTGAGATCAGGACTGTGCAGGTCAGTCAAGTTCCTCCATCCCAAACTCACTCATCCAGGTCTTTATGCACCTTGGTTCATAAAGACATGTGATAGACCAACACAAAGTGGCACATAATTGTGAAGTGGAAGGAAAATGAAAAATGATTTTCAACAATTTTTTACAAATAAATATCTGAAAAGTGTGGCATGCATTTGTATTCAGACCCCTTTACTGTGATACCCCTAACTAAAATCTAGTGAAACCAATTGCCTTCAGAAGTCACCTAATTAGTAAGTAGAGTCCACCTGTGTGTAATTTAATCTCAGTATAAATATACAGCTGTTCTGTGAAGCCCTCAGAGGATTGTTAGAGAACCTTAGTGAACAAACAGCATCAAGAAGGCCAAGGAACACACCAGACAGGTCAGGGATAAAGTTGTGGATAAGTTTAAAGCAGGGTTAGGTTATAAAGAAATATCCCAAGCTTTGACCATCTCACAGAGCACTGTTGAATCCATAATCAGAAAATGGAAAGAGTATGGCACAACTGCATACCTACCAAGACATGGTCATCGACCTAAACTGACAGGCCGGGCAAGAATAGCATTCATCAGAGAAGCAGCCAAGAGGCCCATGGTAACTCTGTAGGAGCTCAGCTGCAGAGATCCACAGCTCAGGTGGGAGAATTTGTCCACAGGACAACTATTAGTCGTGCACTCCACAAATCTGGCCTTTATGGAAGAGTGGCAAGAAGAAAGCCATTGTTGAAATAAAGCCATAAGAAGCCCTGTTTGCAGTTTGTGAGAAGCCATGTGGGGGACACAGCAAACATGTGGAAGAAGGTGCTCTCGTTAGATGAGACCAAAATCGAACTTTTTGGCCTAAAAGCAAAACGATATGTGTGGCGGAAACCTAACACTGCACATCACCCTGAACCCTCCCCACCGTGAAACAGGGTGGTGGCAGCTTTTTGTGGGGATGCTTTTCTTCAGCATGGATAGGGAAGCTGGTCAGAATTGTTGAGAAGATGGATGGAGCCAAATACAGGCCAATCTTATGCCGCGTACACACGGTCGGAATTTCCAATGGAAACAGTCCGATGGGAGCTTTTCAACGGATTTTCCGACCGTGTGTATGCCCATCGGTCTTTTTCTGTCTGAATTTCCGACGGACTTTGGATTGAGAACCTGTTCTCAATTTTTCCGACGGAAAACCTTTCTATCGGATTTTCCAATCGTGTGTATGCAATTCCGACACGCAAAATTCCGACACATGCTCGGAAACAATTCGACGCATGCTCGGAAGCATTAAAATTCCCTTTTATAGTGCTGTCAAACGTGTTTTATGCCGCTGTGTTACTGACCGTCGGAATTTGGTGTCACCGTGTGTAGGCAAGACAGTTTGAGTGAAATTCCGTCGGAATTCCGACGGGAAAACCATCAGAGCTTTTTTCAACGAGAATTCCGACCGTGTGTACGCAGCATTAGAAGAAAACCTGTTGGAGTCTGCAAAAGAATTGAGACTGGGGTGGAGGTTACATAGTAGGTGAGGTTGAAAAAAGACACAGGTCCATCAAGTCTAACCTATGTATGTGATTATATGTCAGTATTTGAAACTATCTGCCCCCCGCTGAGACCACCGCCTGTGGAAGGGAATTCCACATCTTTGCCACTCTTACAGTAAAGAAACCTCTACGTTGTTTAACTTTAAACCTCTTTTCTTCTAATTTTAATGAGTGGCCATGTGTCTTGTTAAACTCTTTCACAAAAAAGTTTTATCCCCATTGATTCACCTTCCAGTAAGATGACACAAAACATACAGCCAGAGCTACAACGGAATTGTTTAGATCAAAGCATATTTATGTGTTAGAGTGGCCCAGTCAAAATCCAGACCTAAACCCAACTGAGAATCTGTGGCAAGACTTGAAAATTGCTGTTCAGACGCTCTCCATCCAATCTGACAGAGCTTAAGCTATTTTGCGAAGAAGAATGGACAAAAATATCATTCTCTAGATGTGCAAAGCTGGTAGAGACATCCCCCAAAAGACTTGCTGCTGTAATTGCAGCGAAAGGTGGTTCTGCAAAGTATTGACTCAGGGGGGCTGAATACAAATGCACACCACACTTTTCACATATTTGTTTGAAAAAAAAATGAAAACCATTTATCATTTTCTTTCCACTTCACAATTATGTCTCACTATGTGTTGGTCTATCACATAAATCCCAATAAAATACATTTACGGTTTTTGGTTGTAACATGACAAAATGTGGAAAATTTTAAGGTGTATGAATACTTTTTCAAGGCACTGTAGGTATTAATAGAGATACCTCCACGAAGTTAAAAAACCTTCTGTGTGTTGCTGTCCCCCACAGTCCCCCCAATACTCACCTGAGCCCTCCCTTGATCCAGCGATCCGCAAGGGAGCCTCGGCTGTCCTGGGTTTCCCTCTTTTCATTTGCTGAAACACATCAAAGGGAGCCATTGGCTTCAACTGATGTCAATCAGTCAGTGAGCCAATGAGGAGAGAGCAGGGACGCACTGCAGCTCTATGTGTCTTATGGCTGCATAGAGAGGGGCTATGGAGTGAGCATGCACCAGTGCCCCCATAGCAAGCAGCTTGCTATTGGGGGTACTGGTCAAGGGGGAGCCAGAAGCGCCGTCAGGAGACCCAAGAAGAAGAGGATCGGGGCTGCTGTGCGCAAAACCATTACACAGAGCAGGTAAGTATGACATGTTTGTTATTTTTTTTTAAAAACGATGCCTTTAATATCACTTTAAGTCCAATTAGGTCACCTCTGGGGCATATGTCTATTCTTATATGTGACAGGTTTGTTACACTCCTGGATGATACACTCTGGCTTTGAGTAGCTACTGTATGCCCCACCTCTCTGCTGCTTATTAACAGAAGCCTTTGTATTTTGTGAAATATTTCACATAATACAAAGGCTTCTGTGAATGGGCTCAAGGAGGAGAGGGGTGGGCATCGCAGTTCCATCGACTCTGCTCTTGAAGGAACTGAGACCACAGTGAGCAGCATCAGATTATTACATTATCTTTCTGAAACAAAATAAACCTGTCAGATGTAAATAATAGAGACAAGTCTACAGGCGGCAAACACCTTGTTAGACAACTCATGGCATGTCTGCTATTTTTACAAAGTAACTGAATTCCTGGAATTCAGATTTAATCTGAGTTCATTTTTTACAAAAAAAAAAATATATAGATTCACAGGGCTAAAAACTGCATTGTATTGTGTGCAAAAAAAAAATGAAATAATGGTTCCAGCAGTGAAAGGGCTAAAGCTGTATCTGAGCACATCTCTATAATGATGGGAAGGCTCTACACAGGCAAATTCTTTTGATTTCTAAAGTGGTTTCCTCAAAGGATCCTGCTGCATTTGTGTACTTTTCATCACCATAAGGATGGCAACATGCATTATACAGTTTTAACACGTTCCGAACATAATTCTGAGAAATGCAATTTTTTTTCTTTTATAGGGAAAACACAGAAGGCAAATGCAGGGCATGCAAAATGTACATAAACATGCAAAAAAGCACAAAAGCGCCTGAAATAACACTGAAACAGCCTGTG
The DNA here is from genome assembly GCA_028564925.1 of Lithobates sylvaticus. Classification (NCBI taxonomy): domain Eukaryota; kingdom Metazoa; phylum Chordata; class Amphibia; order Anura; family Ranidae; genus Lithobates; species Lithobates sylvaticus. The sequence continues at coordinate 409,260,418 of CM053030.1, forward strand.
GTTTTATGAGAACAAGCATGCATGTCACCTAAGGGTTACATGTAGCCGTGGACTAAAATATTCTTTCTCAGCAGTCAATAAAGAACAGTAGCTGCGGATTGAGATGTTCCTCCTTTCTAGTTTTTTATTATGCTGACATTTAAATCAAACACTGCTAAAAGTGAAATTTTCATAACATCACTTTATTACAGAACTTCCACCTGCTGACAATGGATGATGTATGATCCTTTGTAATTCTAAATGAAGAACAGGATCTTCCTGTAAATCACGATCTTGTCATGCTGGTAAATCATTCGGCTATGTAGAAGACATCCTGAAAAAGCACAGTCTGCCTTCAGCAACTCTCACTCCTTTCTTCTGGATTTTATACAAGATGGGTTTCATGATTAAATTATCACATAAAAGGCTTAAATTATGGCTTCGGTTTATTCTATCTAACAATAGAGCTGAACCAGGCTCCTTCGGTTGGGAGAAGGCCATAGGCAGGTAACAATGGTAATGTTAGGAGTGTATCCCCCAACAAAAGATCACCTTGGAAGATCGGGCTAGCCTGTTTCTCAATAGAAATAACATTATATATACACAGTATACATACCTATAGACATATTGGAAGGCCGGGTACCGGCCTGAAGTTATGGGAGGAGCCCGGAGGGTATTTAAGCAGCCCAAAGGCCGCCGGTCTTTGTCGGTTTCCTGTGCGAGATATCTTATACGTCAGACATCTAGGACCGACTCGTTCGAGACAAGCGCTGTTGGTGCCGGTTCGTGAGCTCCGTTTCGTCTGTCCGTCCCCTGGTGTTGTTGCAGTCCCGCGTTCCGTGTTCGTAAGTCGTGTTGTCCCTTTGTGTCGCACTCGTGTCGCCGAGTCGCAGTTCCGTACAAAGAGTCTGGTTCGGCTGTCGCAGGTAGGGCTTCGGCTCCAATTCTAAATGAAGAACAGGATCTTCCTGTAAATCACGATCTTGTCATGCTGGTAAATCATTCGGCTATGTAGAAGACATCCTGAAAAAGCACAGTCTGCCTTCAGCAACTCTCACTCCTTTCTTCTGGGTTTTATACAAGATGGGTTTCATGATTAAATTATCACATAAAAGGCTTAAATTATGGCTTCGGTTTATCCTATCTAACAAAGATATCTAACAATAGAGCTGTACCAGGCTCCTTCGGTTGGGAGAAGGCCATAGGGCAGGTAACAATGGGAATGTTAGGAGTATATCCCCCAACAAAAGATCACCTTGGAAGATCGGGCTAGCCTGTTTCTCCCAAGACAATAGAAATAACATTATATATACACAGTATACATACCTATAGACATATTGGAAGGCCGGGTACCGGCCTGATATGACATATATATGTTCTGTACGCAGTTTCCGTACAAAGAGTCTGGTTCGGCTGTCGCAGGTAGGGCTTCGGCTCCCATGTTTTACGTTCCCATGCACTGCTTATCATGTCACTAAACTGTGGTCTGCGTAGCTCACGAACCACGCACCGCTTGTCTCGAAAACACTATACAGTCTACACGCACGTTTTTGCTTGTACACGATCGGGAGCCACCTAGTGGCACGCACTTTCAGGGCCGCCCGCCATGACACTCCGACCGATGCCGCATCCGGCACTCAAGGGTTCCCCTTATGCGGTCGGAGTACGCAGGCTTTGAATCGTTCAAACGTAGCTCGCTCACGGGTGCCGTTCGCACTCACACACAGCAGTCATGTCAAATCGGTCAAATCAGTTATACCAGCAAGCATGCCGGATCACTGGTTGCGTTCCGAGTCACTGTTGGCATGTTAATTGCACGAATTACTTCGACCGTGTCGAAACATTTCATTGTATTAGCATGGCAATCATTTCGTCATTTCAAACATGGCTAACGTATCAGGCCATTCGGTCATGCTAAGTCATTTCGCATCATTTAAACAGGGCGTTCATGCCATCATTTCGATCCTGGCCGCACTCAGATTCAAGTCATGTCGCACTCAGGCACGGATTTGTTTCGGGGTACCCAGGTTACGGCCGCATTACCATACATGTTTCAGAGATTGGCCCACCGCTCGTACGGATGCGGGCTCGAGTCTAGTCTTTGGCATGATTTCGGTCATTGGCCACGTATCGGTCTGAATCCGGTCGCATCCGGGATGCATCGATTCGCACTGGTTCGCCTAGCCGCTCGGCCTCCTTTCTATACATGCTCCAGAGATAGATTCAGTTACAAGTTGCTCGGTTTGTTGAAATCTAGTCTTTGTCATGGTTTCATTTCGGTCACTATACCTCTGGGTGGGTCCGGTCGCATCCATAGATGCTCCGATCGGGGCAATCCAGACGCACGGCTGCCCGGCCTCATTTCGATACATGCGCCAAGGGCGGAATCGCTTCACAGGTTGCGTTCACTCTTGATTCTTGCCCTTGTCATGGTATGTCATTTCTGTCTCACCTTACCACGCCCGGCATGAATGCAGTCACTTCCCCGCACTAATTCGTGTCAGTGTGCCCTAGGCCGGCCTCATTTCAATACATGCGCCAGGGACGGAATCGCATTGCAGGTTTTCGGTCAACTTTTGATTCTTGTCCTTGTCATGTTATATCATTTCTGTGTCACCTTACCACGCCCCGGCGTTAATTTAGTCACTTCCCTGTACGAATTCGCGCCGGCGTGCCCTAGGCCGGCCGCATTTCAGTACGTGCTCAAAAAAAAAAAAAAAAAAAGGGGGTTCAGTCACTAGACAGTGGCATGATGATCGAGGTCGCTGTCACACGAGTGCTAGCGTTCCACCGCATGCTGTAGCACTTGGAGTCGAACTCGGTGGCAGCCAGTATGTCACAGTTCGGCCCCAGCGTACCCAGGCAGTTGGCCTCATTTCACGGTTGTCTCATTTCTGTACGTGCTCCAGAGTCCGGCTCACAGTCACCCCCATACGGTACGACCGGGCCGGGCCCTGTCACGGGATCTTCATTTCAGTTAAGGCAACATGTCCTTTCAGTTATTCGTGTTGTTGTCTGTCATTTGATTCCACAGCTGTCACGTCAGTCGACTTAAGTCACTATCGCCTGTTGTTATCATCAACATTGGGTACCGTCGCTCAGGACGGCAGCAGTTTCAGGCTCTTAAATAGGTACTTTCTCTCACACTCTCTCAGGTCAGTCGGATTCAGTAGGTCCACCTGCACCAGCTTGATCAGGGTTCCAGCAGGTAAAAAAAAATATATATATATATATATATTTAAAAAAAAAAAAAAAAGACGCAGGGGGGGGGGGGGGGGGGGGGGGGCACCTGCATTTTCATGTCAGGTACGTATACCATAGGTTACACGTCCAAACTAATTTCTTGTCACCTCTTTATAGGCCCAGCCTGCAGACACGTGACCAGTCAACTAAGCAACGGGTCTTGGCAGCCGCCATGTCGTCAGTCGGCAGCGATGACCTCACCACCCCGCTATCTCCGGCGTCAGCCTCCGAGGCTGGCAGTGTCCAGTCCCTTAGGGCATGGACAATTCCCAGGCTGTCCGCCGAGCTGAGGCGCAGAGGGATACCCTTCTCGTCCACGGCCAGGAAGGCGGAGCTATTCAGGCTCCTCTTCCCACCACCGGCCGCAGCCGGTTCCAGCAGCCAGCAGGCGTCCCTGGAATCCATTTCTTTTCAAATAGTTTTATTGGTAACAAAAAAGAACAGAGTAATGCGACATTCACTGTTACAGGTTAACAAATAACAATATACAACGTTATACAGAGCGAAAGGTTACAACTGGTGCGAAACGAGTAGTTGAGGTAAGGCAAAAACGATACACCAGCCGGAGCTCCTGGAATCCATTTCAACCGCCGTCGCTCAGCTACACGCCCTCGTATCTTCCCTGTCTTCCTCGATCATTGAGGTCCAGGACAGGGTGACACGTCTAGAGACCAGCCCGGCCGCCACGGTTCCGGACCCTGCCGTGGTCCCAGCCATCAGTGCACCGGCCGCAGGTAGTGAGCTTGCCACAACTACCATTCATCCTTCCCACCTGGTGCCTGAGTTCACGCTCGCTTTCGGTATGTTCAGGGACGTCCTGTGCTCAGCCTCCCCGGGCAGGAGGGAGGAACTGGACCTCTACCTCCATCTAATCGTAGACCTGGGCCACAAATACGGTGGTTCAGCATTCTACGATTATCATCGGTCCTTCTCGGCCAAAGCCGCGGCCAGATTCTTACAGTTCCATTTGACAATGGACTGGAGTGTAGTGGACACCGAGTTGTTCTGCCGCCACTTTGCGGGGTCCCCACTATGTGCTGTCTGTCAGTCAGCGTCCCACACCGCGGTCTGGTGTGCCAACATAGTCTCTGTCCACCCGACAGCTAGCACGGCCTCTACCAGCACAAGTCAGGCTCAGCAGGCCCCGGCGCAAGGGCAGAAGGTGGACAAGTTGGGACGTCCGGTGCGGATGGTTGGGGGAGCCGCCATTTGCAATAACTTCAACTACGGCTCCTGCAATTTCAGCCAGTGCCGGCTGTTGCACGTCTGCACCCTATGCCAGAGGGCGCACCCCAGGGTCCTGTGTGAGGTCAAGCAGAAGAAACCATGACTAAGCCGGGTCAATGTCCTTTGGCTCGATGTTTACCTGACTTCACACCCCACTCCGTCACTCTGAACGTCCCCATAGCGGAACACAAGGTTGACGGCCCGGCGCACAAGATCACGTTCTTGGGCATCGACCTTGACACTCTAGCCATGCAGGCCAGCCTTCCCGCAGATAAGTTGGACCGTATCAGGACGGTTCTACAAGAGTTCACCCGGGTGGGGGGATGTACTCAGAAGCAACTTCAGTCTCTCATCGGGATGTTAAATTTTGCTATGAGGATCATCCCCCAGGGCCGCTCCTTTTTTGTCCCGGCTGCTGGTCTTCCTGTCCTACACTCAGGACACAGACCAGGTCATCAGGCTGGATTCAGCAGCCAGGGCAGATCTGGCCATGTGGGAAGACTTTCTCAGTAATTGGAACGGTGTGTCCCTGTTCATCCCAGTAGTGTTCACGCTGTCACCTCAGGTGGTGACAGATGCGGCGGCATCCACAGGATGCGCCGCCATTTTTGGCCATTTGTGGTTCGCCGCCCCTTGGCCTCCTCAGGCACTAGCCACACCAGGCTTCACTACACTCACCACCCCCCCCCACCTATGGGGTCACCGTTGGTCTGGAACAGTTTAATGTTTACTGCTCATTCATTCCAGGGAAGTTCAACTCAGCAGCGGACGCACTCGAAAGTTCCATCTCTCAGCCACTATCCCGGATTGGTCACAACTGACCTTGGACTAGCCCCACATTTACAGTCAGCTACTAACATCATCAACTCTTCGCTCGCCCGCAACACCCGTCGGGCCTACCGGACGGCCTGGAGGGCATTTAATAAGTTCCTGACACTGGTGTTGCATACCTGGCACACACAGCACGATACGCCAGTACGTGGCCGGGGTCTAGCACTTCTTGTCACTTCAAGACCCCGCGAGGCCTTCGGTGTTCTCCTGCCACGCAATGAGGGCTCTACTGCGTGGGGTTCAGAAACACCAGCCGCCAGTCAGCCCGAAGCGGCTGCCTATCACTGGGGAGATCTTTAAGGGGATGTCTGACATCCTGGATAGGTCCCCTTTTGGTCTCCTCCTCAGCACCGTCCTGCAGGCTGCGATACCAGCCCAAAGGCCGCCGGTCTTTGTGTGCTAGTGATGTTTGTTGCGTACGGCGTAACTACGTAGAGGCTATTAGCCAATAGCTTTGGTCTCCTAATTTGATCTGAGCATGCGTGGCACTTTGTCCATCGGAATTCTCTACACACGATCTGAAAAAGTCAGATCGGAATTTGTTGTCGTTAAAAATTTGAGAGCAGGATCTCAAATTCCGACGGAAAAAGTTCGATGGAGCCCACACACTGGGCGGATTTTCCGACAACATGGTCCGATCGGACATTTTCCGGTCGGAATTTCCGACCGTGTGTACGGGGCTTAACAGTGGGGCACTATTCCTCCCACTGACACCAACAATGAGGCACTATTCCTCCCACTGACACCAACTATAGGGCACTATTCCTCCCACTGACACCAACTATAGGGCACTATTCTTCCAACTGACACCAAATATGGGGCACCATTACTCCCACTGACACCAACTATAGGGAACTATTCCTCCCACTGACACCAATTATAGTGCACTATTCCTCCAACTGACACCAATTATGGGGCACTATTACTCCCACCAATAATGTGGCACTATTCCTCCCACTGACACCAGTGATGGGGCATTGTTACTGATGACAAGACATTTTCTGCTCCTACTGGCCATAGTCCGGCCCCTCTAAAGTCTGAAGGATAATAAACTGGCCCTTTGTTTAGAATGTTTGGAGACTCCTGCTTTAGAGGAAACTATTTATGGATAGTTCGCTATTCTAACATTACCAACTGGTTATTTAGCCAGAGACAGATTTTCATGGCCACTGATGCTTGTATGCCTTCCACCCAACCAACCGGAATCTGTAGTTCTCCACCTTCCTTATCCGTAAATAAAAAATGAATGTTCATCCAAAGATATGTTGTATCCTTCATAAAAGAATCAGCCTGCAGCCATATCGTTCATGACTAGCTTTATTTAAAGCTGGCCTTTAGTTATTTGGGGTATTTCTTTTGGGAAACAGCCAGGGTTTTTTTTTTGTTTTTAGTTTTGGACCCTGTGCGGAAGTGGTCCATTGGGGAGATTTCCCCTCTCCACCACTATCCAAGATATGAACACTTATAAGTTTTTTGGAAAACCTACACAAATCATGAGGTTCATATAATTAGCTCAACTTTCATTATACTAAACAATACAAAACCTATTGCCAATGTTATACCATTGTTAATACCAATAATCAACATGTATAAATACATAAGTGGTCCATATAGTGAACTCACAGGCAATCACAGAGGACAAGGGGGCATTCTTTAGGTCTGAAGAAAAAGAGATTTAATCTTCAAATACGGAAAGGTGTCTTTACAGTAACAGCTGTGAAAATGTGGAATAGATGCCCTCAAGAGCTGGGTCTGGCCAGCTCAGTAGATTGCTGTAAAAAAAAAGCCAATGTGCTAATCTCAATGCACACGGTCCTGTAGAAATGGCTGTGCATATATACAGGTGCTGTAGCAACCAACGGCTGGAACCGTGTCAAGTCAAAGAAAACAGATGTCGCCAGCACACCAAGGATCTCCAGAGTAGGTCCAGAGCTTTAATCAGTGATCAAATCATTACAGCAGATTGTAACGTTTTGAAGCCACACAGGATCCCTTCATCGGGCATGTCACATGCCTGATGAAGAGGTCTTGCATGGCTTCGAAACGTTGCAATCTGCTGTAATAATGTGGTCACTGATTAAAGCTCTGGACCTACTCTGGAGATCCTTGGTGTGCTGGTGACATAATTTTTCCTTGCTTCAAATAAAGGCCCGGATTCTTTCCCAAATGTATATAGTATAACTGGGTACTAACATTTGTAGGTAAAGTTGATCCAGGGAATATCCAATTGCCTCTTGGGGGATCAGGAAGGATTTTTTTTCCACTGCTGGAGCAAATTGGATCATGCTTTGCTGAGGGTTTGTTTTCATTTCTCTGGATCATTGGTGGTTATAGGATTGTTTATATTAGATTGTGTGATTTTTATTTTTTTCCCCCTTTTATTGGTTGAACTAGATGGACTCGTACACACGGTCGGAAATTCCGACCACAAAATCCTTCTGATTTTTTCCGACGGATTTTGTCCGACACTGGTGTTGCATACACACGGTCGGACAAAGTTGTCGGAAAATCTGATCATCCTGAACGTGGTGACGTTCGTTGCGTACGACGGGACTACGTAGAGGCTAGTAGCCAATAGCTTTGGTCTTGTAATGTGATCTGAGCATGCGCGGCACTTTGTCCGTCGGAATTCGCTACACACGATCGGAAAAAGTCTGATAGGACTTTGTTGTCGGAAAATTTGAGAGCAGGAGATAAAACTTTGTCCGATGGAGCCTACACACGGTCGGAATTTCCGACAACATTGTCCAATAGGACATTTTCCGTCGGAAAATCCGACCGTGTGTATGGGGCATAACTATGTAAGGTGGCACACCGCATTGCTTTGTGACATTACAGACGAACACATGCAACATGCAGAAAGAAACACGGTGCCTATTTTATTATATTTATTTAAAAATATTTCACACTGCTTTTATGGTAGACTTTCAATGAGTTTTGAAAATGATATTTAGATCAGTGAGCTAACTGATAATATATGGGACCGAAAAACAGACATCTCTATGCAGGTTGACTGTGTTATTTATAGATGGCAGTTTATTTACAGCTGGGAGCCTGGAATTCATGCTTAATCAAAGGTGACAATGTATGCAGCTTGCAATAATCAAATTGTTGTGGATATTCACATTCCTCAGCTAGTTCAGTAGCGAGTCATTCATCACCCTGAAGAGAGAGCCCCATCTTACATTACAGTCACATTTTAGTGCTCTTTGCTGTTCACCTCCTCCTGAAATGTAAATGTCACAGAAAGAGTTTTTATTTCTCACTGACTCCGGATTCAATTTCACATACAAGTGTCTGATGGCAGCCAGAACCGGCACTGTTTTGTCATTACATGCCAGACACCTGATGTAGATGTCTGAACAGGAGCTGCATTTTTTTTTTTTAGCCAACACTTTACTGTTTAACCACTTCAGCCCCGGAACATTTGGCTGCCCAAAGACCAGAGCACTCTTTGCGATTCGGCACTGCGTCGCTTTATCTGACAATTGCGCGGTCGTGCGACGTTGCACCCAAACAAAATTGGCGTCCTTTTTTTCCCACAAATAGAGCTTTCTTTTGGTGGTATTTGATCACCTCTGCGGTTTTTATTTGCGCTATAAACAAAAAAAGAGAGACAATTTTGAAAAAAAAGCATACATTTTTTAATTTTTGCTATAATAAATATCCCCCAAAAATATATATAAAAAAAAAAAAAATTTCCTCAGATTAGGCCGATACGTATTCTTCTACATATATTTTGTAAAAAAAAATCGCAATAAGTGTTTATTGATTGGTTTGTGCAAAAGTTTACAAAATAGGGGATAGTTTTATGGCATTTTTATTAATAATTTTTTTTTTACTAGTAATGGCGTCGATCAGCAATTTTTATCGTGACTGCGACATTATGGCGGACATTTTTGATGCCATTTTGGGACCATTGCTATACATTGCACTGATTACTGTAAAAATTACACTGCCAGTGAAGGGGTTAACCAGTAGGGGGCGCTGAAGGGGTTAAGTGTGTCCTAGGGATGTGTTCTAACTGTGGGGGGGGGGGCTACATGTGACATGACACTGATCACTGCTCCCGATCACAGGGAGCTGTGATCAGTGTCCTGTCACTAGGCAGACCGAGGAAATGCTTGTTTACATCAGCATTTCCCCATTCTTCCTCTCCGTGAGTTGATCGCAGGACTCCTGGCGGACACAGAGTCCGCGGGACCCTGATCCCGCCCACAATGCTGCGTCATAAGGCGACGTACCCGTACGTTAATATGCCTGGCTGTGTCATTCTGCCGACGTATATCGGCGTGACACAGTCCTTAATGATTAACCACTTCAGCCCCAGAAGATCTTCCCCCCTTCCTGACCAGAGCATTTTTTGAAATTCGGTACTGCATTGATTTAACTGACATTTGCGCGGTCGTGCGATGTTGCGCCCAAACAAAATTGATGTCCTTTTTTTCCCACAAATAGAGCTTTCTTTTGGTGGTATTTGATCACCTCTGCGGTTTTTATTTTTTGCGCTATAAACAAAAAAATGGACAATTTAGAAAAAAAAGCAATAGGATTGTGTAATTTTTTATTTTTTCCCCTTTGTGTCCCCCGGCAAGATCCTCCGCCTGATGCTCTGTGTTCCGTGTTCCGTTCCCTGCGAGCGTGTAAACACACACAATACATTGTAATCTTATAGGATTACATTACTGTATCAAATCATTTGACCTCAGTTTTTCCCTAGTATTTTGTCCAGTGCTCTGCCTGCACTCTTACCATTCTTTCTGCCATTCTTTATGCCTGGAAACTTGAGAATGTCCTTGGCATCCAAAAAGCACCCCTCTAGGTCAAAAGCGGTTTATGATCAGCTTGAAAACAGCGATAGTGAATTAGAATCACTTGCAGAATTGAGCGATAGTGTTTCGTAGGGAAATTCGTCCTCAGACACTGAAAGTGACGGCAGCAACGATTCTGCGACTGAGCTCAGTGATGTGCAAACTTGGTGCTCTATTGATTGTGGAACGGATGAGGCAGCGCCTCCAAGATTCCCATTTACTGGAGCACCTAGTATGAAAGTAGATGTTGAAGACGACAACCCCTTGGCATACTTACAACTATTTCTGACCGATGAGGTTATGGAAAAAACTTGTTACTGAGACAAACCGGTACCAAGAGCAACAATTGGCTAAGTATCGGAAGTTTCCAAGAAGCAGAAAGTGGGAACCAGTGACCAAAGATGGCATTTTGAAATGTATGGGCCTAATAATACTCCAGGGAGTGGTGGGGAAACCCCTGCAGACGTGGTATTGGATAACTAACAAATGACTTGCCATTCAGTTCATTTGGTACGGTCATATCAGAGTACAGATTTCGCCTGATCATGAAATATTTACACTTTGAAAACAACGAAGAATTTGATGAAACTACTCATCCTGCACCAAAACTCAAGAACATTTTGGAAGTATCTCAAATGATTCTAAAGAATTTCCAGTGGAGCTATGTGCCAGAAAGAGATATCAGCATATATGAAAGTCTTATGGCCTACAAGGGAAGGCTCAGCTGGGTACAATACATTGCATCAAAGAGAGCACAATTTGGCATAAAATCCTTCATGCTATGCGAATCGTCAACTGGCTACATTTGGAATTCTGTCCTATACACTGGGAAAGGAACAAAATTCAATGCACAATACAGTAACTATGGAATGGCAACATTTTCCATTCTTTCACTCATTGAGCCATTGCTAAATCAGGGCTATTGCGTAACAACTGACAACTTTTATACATCTCCTGAACTTTATGAGTTTCTTCTGCAAAACAAAACAGATGCCTATTGAACCGTTAGGGCTAACCGGTGTGACATGCTGCCAATGTTTGGCAATAAGAAGCTGAAGAGTGGAGAAATGGTTGCCTGGCAGAAAGGCAAAATGATGGCACTGTGATGGCGTGACAAGAAATGTGTGCCTAATGAGTACAGTTCATAATAACTCCACTGTTATGGTACGCACAAAAGGTGGGAAAGAAATCATGAAGCTACAAGTAGTGATAGACTACAGTAACACCATTGGAGGTGTTGTCAGAGCCAACCAAGCAATGACATTCTACCCAGCAATGAGGAAACAGAAAAAGAAGTACTACAAGAAGATCTTCAGGCATCTTCTTGAGCAATGCTTGTGGAATGCCTACATTCTGCTCAAAAAAAAAAGAGTGACAAGCCTGTGATTCATTCTGACTCCATTTGGAAAGTTGTCGAATGGATCTTTGTGAACTACCAATCATCATCAATGGCTGTGAATAGAGCTGGACGTCCTGCTGTTGGCATTGTCAACCCAGAAAGCCTGACTGGTCGTCACCAACCGAGAAAAAGTCAACACCTACAAGGATGTGCATGGTTTCTTGCTCAACGGAAACCAGGTTCCATTGTCCTGACTGTGACGTCGGACTTTGTGCAGTCCCATGTTTCAAAATGTATCATACCCGGGATGTTTACTAAACCGATATGAAGTCTCTAGTATTACAGTGACTGGTAAAATTGCAACCTTGTTTGGACAAATTTCAGTGTTTTTGATTTGATTAAAATGTACTATTATTATATTATTATTATTTTTAATAATTATTTATAGTTATTTATTATATTATAATTTATGATTTTGTGTTTCAAACTTTATCATACCCGGGATGTCTACTAGACTCTTGTTTGGATAGATTTATATTTATAATATAAAACAACAAATTTCCATGCAAAACAATGTACCGCCTTGACATTCAAAAATCAGACATAATCAGACCGCCAGGGAGGTTAAGTACAGGAGTGCTCACATAGCCAAATGTCAGTTTAAATCAGCACAAAAGTGTAATGCCTCGTACACACGAGCGGACTTTCCCGCGGGATTGTCCGCCGGACTGGAGTCCGCAGGACAATCCGCCCGTGTGTGGGCGCCAGCGGACTTTTTCGCGCCAAAAGTCCGGCGGACTAAGTTTTAAGTTTTGTTTTAAAATTGTCCGCTGGACTCGCGAGTCCGGCGGACAATCCCGCGGTCTGTATGCTAGTCCGCCGGACTTTTGGAAATGAACGGACTTGCCGATCATCGGAAAGTCTGTTCATTTAGAACGTAACTGCAGGTAGATGGGACTAGCAAAGGCAGTGAATGCCGCCGCGCTAGCCCCGTCACCTGGCATGGATTTAAAGGGAATCCCCACGCCAAAAAAAACGGCGTGGGGGTCCCCCCCAAATCCATCTCAGACCCTTATCCGAGCATGCAGCCCGGCCGGCCAGGAAAGGGGTGGGGACGAGCGAGCGCCCCCCCCCTGAGCCGTACCAGGCCGCGTACCCTCAACATGGGGGGTGCCCTGGGGAAAGGGGGCCGTGCGCCCCCCCCACCCAAAGCACCTTGTCCCCATGTTGATGAGGACAAGGGCCTCTTCCCGACAACCCTGGCCGTTGGTTGTCGGGGTTTGCGGGCGGGGGGCTTATCGGAATCCGGGAGCCCATTTAATAAGGGGGCCCCCAGATCCCGGCCCCCCACCCTATGTGAATGAGTATGGGGTACGATGTACCCCTACCCATTCACCTAAGGTGTAAAGTGTAAATAAAAAAAAACACACACAATTTTTTTAAAAATATTTTATTGCACTGCTCCGAGGGTCTTCTTCCGCCTTGGGGGGTCTTCTCGCCAGACTCCTCCGCTTTTTACCTAGCTCTTTTACTGAGTCTGGGGGTCTCGATCCGCCTTCGGATTTTCTGGGGTCTTCCGGGGTCTCTTTTGTTCTTGCCGCTGTCGCCGCTTTCTGCGCCGCCGCCTTCTTCTTCTTGGCCGGGAAGAGGCTCGCTGGCCGGCCGGGCTGCGTGCTCGGATTAGGGTCTGAGATGGATTTTTGGGGGGACCCCCACGCCGTTTTTTCGGCGTAGGGATTCCCTTTAAATCCATGCCAGGTGACGGGGCTGGCGCGGCAGCAGTCACTGCCTTCGCTAGCCCCGTCTACCTGAAGTTACGTTCTAAATGAACGGAAAGCTCCGTGTGTGGGCAAGTCATTTTCAAAAGTCCCGCGGACTTTTTCCCGCGGATTGTCCGCCGGAAAAGTCCGGGCGTGTGTGGGCAAGTCACACGGTCGGAAAGTCCGGCGAAGCCCCGCTGGAAGGTCTGGCGGTTTGTAGTCCGGCGGACATTCCTGCGGGAAAGTCCGAGCGTGTGTACGAGGCATAAGGCTTCATGTACAGGGGGCATTTTTACAATGTCTCCTGAACGATTTAACTTGACAGATAGTAACCCACTTTTAAAACGTCTGTTTTGTCGCGTTTACATGCCGCGTTTATCGGCGTTTTGTGTTTAGAAGCGTTTTTAAAAAAATGTAATATTGTTTTCTCAAAATAGCCAAAAATTAAAAACGCCTGTAAAGGAAACATGGATAAACACGTGTTACCGCATTTAGCAGTGTTTGGCGCTTGAAATGCCTGTAAACTCAGCTTCTGAACCCATTTTTTTGCGTTCCAAAAAAGCCTCTAAACTCAACTGCCTCGAAACGACTGTAAACGACTGTGTACATGTACTGATAAGATAACATAGAGAGTTCAGGGGCAGTTGGAAAGAATGCCCAACTGCTCCTAAATGTCCCTTTAGCAGCAGCTAAAGGCCTTAGGGTTTGTTTACACTTGCATTGCCCTCTGAAGACTGATATGTGTTGGATCGCCTGTTTAAGCCCTGTAAACTAAGCCTGCATCACTGTACTGCAAGAGCATGCACTATTCGTATTTGCAGGGCAGGTTTTTGTGCACCCCCGCTTGAATGGGTTCAGTTTGGTAATTGTACTGCAACAGGAGACAGGAGGTTTCCTATGCAAATTAAGAAGGGCAGGAAAACCGCAGTTCAACCACCGACTGCAAGGGTAAATTAGGCCTTACATGCAAAGTTTTTGACATGTAGTTTTTGAAGTACAGTGTTTGTGTGTCATGGATTTTAGTGAAATCATATAGATCTCATACTGGCCATTATTGACATAATAGTATTAGAGAAATCATCCCCTAAAAAACGTAAGCTGAGGACAAAGGACTGGTCACCAATATTAATATCCATAAATATCATTAGCACTTAGAGCAATAAACTGATATTTGTATTAAGTGGGCTTATTTCATGATTATGAATGGTAGCTGCTGAGAAGATTATAAGTTATTGCAACTGTGAAAGATTAGCATAGCACTTCAGGTATTTGTGATATTGCCAGTATTGCTTGTGGTCTCCTTACCATGCCTTGTTCTGCACTGTCTCTCTGTATGGAGATGGCAATCCTAATTGAGGCATATGGCTTAGCTTACTCCTGCATGGGCTGCTCCCTTGATGACCTAAGCTAGCCATACATTATATAATTTTCTTATTCACTTATTTCCTTTAGATTTACCTTCAACTATGTGGTGCGAGGGCCTGCCTGATTGCATACAAATGAAAAGTGTTTAGATTTGACCTCATATTATATAGGTAAATCTAAAAGAAAAGTTTACAAGAAAATTGTATAATGTATAATCAGCCTAAAGCCTGGTACACATAGGTAGTTTTTTTTTTTTCGTTCAACCCAGGCTGAATGAAAAAAAAACTGAGGAGCTTGTGAGGAGCTCGCTGTAGTAACTATGCAATCTTAGTACAGTGATCTCCCTGCAGTGATCCCCCCGCCAAAACACACCGGTCAATAGTTGGGAGCTCTGATCAGATGCGGGTTGGCTGCTGATTTTCCAGCATGCCTGTTCAACAGAAGCCAGATGTTAGATAGTTATACTATAAAAGGAGGGTTCTCAATTAAAGTCCCAAAAATCCCCCCTTTCTTGATGTTAGATAGTTATGGTCGAATGTCGGACAGTTTCTGTTTAACCAGCCAAAACCAGCTGATATTCAGCCCGTGTGTACCAGCCTTTATGATCTGATAAATGGTAGGGGAACAGAAGAAGCAGGAAAGGTTTACAAAGCACAGATTCACAGAATAAGCAAAGCAGAAGTAGGGAGATACATGCACTGCAAATTCTTCTCCAACAAGCAGTATAGTAGTGACATCACCAAATGTCACTCCACATTTCAGAGACAGCAGTGTCTTATATTGCACAATGCAATGTAGGGACCCTTTAATGGGTTTTCAGCCACGCTGTAGCCAGCCTGAGCTCTAATTATGTTATCTGTGTTTGTTGGGTTTCTCCTAAGTTTAAGGCATTGATTGTTTCTGCCTGCAGCTGTTGAGTGTTCTCTGGTAGTTAGAGTGAGACGTTATTGGATTATAAAAATGTATTCTGTCTTGTCCAATCACTGAAGGGTTTATTCCAGTGATGTGGACTAAGGATAAATATTTAGATTGACCTTCTATAAGGGCCCATCTCACCCAGACCTTTCCCTAAAGAGTTTGTCTGTGTAGAAGGGTGTAGTCTTCCCTATCAGACTCTAACCTGGAGGGGATGTCAGTGTAGGAAGAGTTTTTTTTATTTATTTTTTGCCCCCCAGACTTTTGCCTGGGAGAGGAAGCCAAAAAGAACAAAGGCTTTTGTTCTTATGGGGGCCTGAACCTGAGCCCAAAGATGAAGGGCTTTGTTCTTTTTCGGGGCCTTTACCTCAAGGAATCTAAAGCTGGCATTTGGAAGAGACCCACAGACTCAAAAGTTGTCCTGTGGCAAAGGCCTGAGAAATTTAAAGATATCTTACCATTTGAAGCATCTTCCTAGCAGTCTGCTGTGCTGTATAGTGTTCGGCATAGTTTCAAATAATCTGCTGCTTGAAAACATTGAACATCGATTTTGTTATTTAACTTTTAAAGGTACCTGTGATTTTGCTGATATATAAAGTCAAAGGGCCAGTTTGTTATTGGGAGGCTGCTACTCAAATATTAGAGCCACCATAAACATTTCCACTATTAAGTAGGATGCTCTTGCTGTGCATAAAAGGTCTGGGGTATTTTTTTCTGTGCCCTATCACTCTCTCCACAAGCTGTTCAGCAAACAAAACTTTAAAACCTAGAATGACTAGAGCACACAGACAGGTTGGTGTGTTGTTGGGTTCAGCTCCAGATGTGAGTGAGAGATGATGTTAACTTTTTTATTCCTTATTTTGTTTGTTTACATTTTTTAACCAGGTGGATACCTAATGAGAAGACCTTGAATTTTCATGCACTTTATTTAAAGTACCGACACAGTAATGCTTCTAACATTACGACCAATCAGATCTTTAAACAAACATTTTTTTCCTTCCAATGATGTGTTATACAAGGAATATTTCATTGCTGTTGAACAGATGGAATCACTTAAAAGAATAATAATATATGACTTAAAAGGAAATAGTAGGTATTCTGGATGACCACCCTTCTTTTAGGTACATCAACAGAGCCCTCAGATATCTGGAGACACTGAATGAGCAAGAGGCCGGTTGTGCATTCATATGTCTGTCTTTATTGAGCACGAAAGTAGCTTATAGTCAGTAGAGAACAAAGGAGGGGGAGTGGTTAGTTTAATGCATACATGTCTAGGGTTATATCAGTTTGTAACTTGATGTATATCTATCAATAGTTAGATAGGACATCTGGTCATTAGTCACATATCTTAGCTGATTGCCTAAGGCTAAACAGGATATACATTCTGAAAACAGGCTTGGCCACAGTGAGCACATGAGGGGGGATGCTGTGCAACCATTCTTACACAAGTTTGAACTTACACAATAAGGGACTTCATACAAAATGGCGGGGGTATAAAAATGGAGTCATGATGGTTCATTCATATTATTACATATACAAAATGGAGTCATGATGGTTCATTCATATTATTACATATACAAAATGGAGTCATGATGGTTCATTCATATTACAAAAAGACGCAGTTCGTATATTAGATTACAAAATACAAGGGACTTTTTACATGATGCTTTCAATGACTTCCACTGATGATCTTGTGTCTGTTTAAATGAAGCTGATCGGATTAAAGCATATCATTCAGAGTAGTCTATATAGTATACTTATCACCTACTTCATCTGTATGAATATCCTATTCTGAAAAGATCAGTAACAGGTGTTTGACATGTTTTCATACTATGGTCAGCCATGTAAACAAGATGAACTACATATACAATTAATGAGCTGTTTTTTTATTATTGTATATGTCTCTCTAAATATGTATATAGAATATATATGTAACCTGTTTTTCCTTCTTTGAATCTGATCTGGAAGCTGACAAAAGATATTTTTTTCCAGTAAAAATACAGTAGTATTTTTTTAATCTGTGTGTGTGTATATATTCCTTGATGTAATCAGTATCTTTATTGAATGAATAAATAAATTAAAGTATTTATTATTGAGCAAGTAATGGCCCAATCTTTAGGTCTACAATTGTCCAAAATAAATAGTAGTCACACATTAGACACGATTTAACAGCCAAATGATGCATTTCTCAAAGGATTGTTGCATTAAAGTGGAAGGTAAATCATGTTTCTCATGTGTAGCAGTTCTACCTTACTCTTTACCCTATTGCTCTGCATCCAGCATTCTTGATAAATCAAACTCCTAATCTTGGTCTTGATCTGGGTAACAATGTTGGCTGTGGTGTTGACACTACAATAAAAGCATAGTGATTGCAAGGCTCGGAATATGCATTAAAGATGGAACTGTTACAGTGACACAAGGGTCTCTCCACTTCTTCTACTACCCATAAGTGCTAATGAACATGCCTTGTTTTTTACTTTTGTAGCGCTGCCCCCGTAGGAGCCACTGATTAGGATGGTTTCTCTGTTTTTTGCCTCAACCTTTTCCAAAAAAAACTCAGTCCCTCTAACACACTAGGTTGAATGTATAAACATGCAATATCACAGGAAATCACTAAAGGTAATACTTAGAACCCAGTAGTAGCTAGACATGTGCATTGGTTTTCATTCGAATGCATTTTCATCCAAATTTCGGGTATTTTCATTATCGTTTTAACAAACGATAACGAACGTGCAGAATCCGAAAACCGAAAGATCCGACATAAACGCTTTATTTTCGTTGCAACAGTTCGATAAAGATAGGAGATTCGACATGATGCTGACAATAGCGATCTGTGTCCATCGAACCTGTGGTAGAATCAGCCTAACCTTAGCTCAATTAGTTCAAGATTATTCTACATAGAGAGAAAAGTTTTGACATAGAGAGAAAAGATTTGACATTATAGAGACAATCGCAAAAAAGGTCAAATGTGCCTAACCTAACTCTATTAGTCCAAGATTTTTCGACATTTATGGTCAAATGCTCCACCCATAGGCTATAGAAGAATTCTAATGTTGGTTGACTAGTAATAATAATTAATAAATATAATTATTACTAGTGTCATACAACATTAGAATTCTACTATAGCTTGTAAGCAGAACATTCGACCGGAAATGTACGATTGCGGCGTCGTACAGTTTAGCTGCTCTGTCGAATCTTCTTAGAACATTCGACAGACACCATAAGCCTTCAATGACAGATTCGACCTTAATTATTTCGGCTTTTCGGACTAATGCATTTTTTAATGAAAAGAAATAAATAAAAACGAATTTCGTGAGTAACTAAAAAAATGAATTTTTCGGACGAAAACGAAATTCCAAAACAAAATATTTATATCAGTGTGCACATGTCTAGTAGTAGCTCTATAATAAGAAAATAGGCACCAAACCAGGTGGCAAAGGCAAATTTGATAAATTGTCACCCAATTTGGTTGGTAACTAGGCAAGAATAAAATGGATTACAATGGTAATGACACAATTTTGCATACAAAGTGATTAACAGTAAGGACTAGTCATAAGATGACATTTGGTGTCCAGCTCAGCATAAACAGTAGCAAGGCCATCTCAAATGCAGTAGTGAGCAATCTACCAAGGGCTGGAACTATGCTTCCAGAGTGCATTTATGGTGGCAATGCTAGTCCTAGACCAACTGGGTATGCAATTTCCAAAAGTAAAGGAGGGTGGTAGCAGAGGGGGCAAGGGAACAAAGGGGAGCTGCAGATGTTTTTCTGCTGGTTATCGTTGGGGCCCAACGTTGGTGCAACGGAATATATATACGTTGGGGCCCAACGTTGGTGCAGTCCCAGTTAACCTGCATGCAGTATAGGTTCAGTGCCTTACAAAAGTATTCACCCCCTTGGCTTTTTACCTATTTTGTTACATTACAGCCTTTAGTTCAATGTTTTTTTTTATCTGAATTGTCTATGATGGAGCAGAACACAATAGTCTAAGTTGGTAAAGTAAAATTAGAAAAATATATACATAAAACAATTTTTCAGAAATAAAAAACGGATAATTGGCATGTGCGTATGTATTCACCCCCTTTCACCCCCTTTGTTATGAAGCCTATAAAAAGCTCTGGTGCAACCAATAACCTTCAGAAGTCACATAATTAGTGAAATGATGTCCACCTGTGCGCAATTTAAGTGTCACATGATCTGTCATTACATATACACACCTTTTTGAAAGGCCCCAGAGGCTGTAACACCTCAGCAAAAGGCACCACCAACCAAACACTGCCATGAAGACCAAGAAACTCTCCAAACAAGTAAGGGACAATGTTGTTGAGAAGTACAAGTCAGGGTTAGGTTATAAAAAATATCCAAATCTTTGATTATCCCTAGGAGCACCATCAAATCTATCATAACCAAATGGACATGGCACAACAGCAAACCTGCCAAGAGACAGCCGCACACCAAAACTCACGGACCAGGCAAGGAAGGCATTGATCAGAGAGGCAGCACAGAGACCTAAGGTAACCCTGGAGGAGCTGCAGAGTTCCACAGCAGAGACTGGAGTATATGTACATAGGAAGACAATAAGCCAAAAGCTCCATAGAGTTGGGCTTTATGGCAGAGTGGCCAGAAGAAAGCCATTACTTTCAGCAAAAAAAAATTTGAGTTTGTGAAAAGGCATGTGGGAGACTCCCAAAATGTACGGAGGAAGGTGTTCTGGTCTGATGAGACTAAAATTTAACTTTTTGGCTATCAAAGAAAACGCTATGTCTGGCGCAATCCCAACACATCCCAACACATCCCATCACCCATCATGCTGTGGGGATGTTTTTTAGCAGTCAGGACTGGGAAACTGGTCAGAGTTGAGGGAAAGATGGATGGTGCTAAATACAGGGATATTCTTAAGCAAAACCTGTACCACGGACATTAGCGGACACTACCTGGTGTGTTCTTGCTTGACCCAGCTTGTATTTACTCTGTGGATTACCATGTACAGGCAGTTCCAGGGTTATGAACAAGATAGGTTCTGTAGGTTTGTTCTTAAGTTTAAATTTGTATGTAAGTTGAAACAGGTGCATTTCTTAAGTTTTACTCCAGCCAAAAAAAAATATTTTCATTTAGGATAGCATAGGGAAGGGTTAACTGGACATGCAGTGAAATGGGATTGCTGACAGGTCCGCCGGACAATAGGCGGCCAGCATGCGGTAAGCAGCAAGATGGTTGTCTGGTGGTTTCCAGGACCAGCGTGATGTCACACTGCCTCCGTTCTTAAGTATGAGTCATTTATAAGTCTGATGTTTGTAACTCGGGGACTACCTATATTTAGATTCAGATTACAACTACTATGCACCACATATAATTTATGCCTGTGGCCATCAAATTATAGAATTCTTCTCTGTAAGTGCTGTATGTAAGGATGTAATGTGGTTTATGATCCAGAATTGTATGTAGTTTTTATATTAAGTATGTTCCATCTTAGGTTAAATATGTGTAATGATTTTTGGGTAATGATAGAGAATGCGGTGCAATATACTGTATTGCATTTAGGTAGTTTGATTTTCTGCTATTTTTCAATCAGTGTTATTTATTTTATCTAATATTTTAATAGGATGGAATGGTTTATTACAGTATAGTATTACTTTTAGCTTTATTTGTTATTAAATGCTGTTATTGGCAATTTTATTGTTGTCATTGTGTCTTGTTTTCGTTCAATATTGTGATTTTGTGTTGTCTTCGTTGAATCCAGTTTTATCATATTTATTTATTATTATCATTTATTTATCAATAATTTCCCTTTGGGATTACTAAAGTATTCTGAATCTTCTCCATCTATGCACCAGTCCTTGTTGCCTTACTAACAATTGTGGTTGTGCAGCACAAGTACCAGTCAGCCCATTCTGCCTATGGTACTGCATGTGGTATTTGCTATCTATTATTGAACTGAACTGCATTTGTGGTACTTTTGAATTGTTTTGCTGTCATCTATATTCCTGAACTGGCACCTATTCATTTTATTAGTTCAAAAAGGACATTCTGCCAGATTTATTGTTAAATGCTATTTGTGAAGCCCAGTAGGCCACATCATAAAAATGATCTCAGTCACAATAAAGTTATCTATATGTCTGTTTAATTACTGCACAATAGTGTCCAAAAAGTAATCAATAACCTAAAGTCAGAAGATAGATTCCAGAGCAGAAAAGTGATGAGTGGCAATCAAGAAAACAACATTCACCTCCCCTAGTCATATATTACGACGCAACAAAGAATGTAGTTCCTGTCTCCTTTCTCCCCCTTCAATCATGCTAGCGTGTTTCCCCACAAATAAGCCTGGGTTTTATATTCATTTTGGCAACAAAACAAAGGGCTTATTTTTGGGGTAGGTCTTACCATGTAATGTGCTGTCTTCTCTCCCCCTCTCCCTCCCTGCCTGTCAAAAATCCCCAGTGTGAACAAAGTTAAAGTGGTTGTAAAATCCTATAATTCACAGCTGACAGCTGGGAGAAGAGGAGGAGAGCAGCGGGAGGTCAGTTGAGTGCCGAGTGACGCTGTACCGAAGGGATTTGACACAATTATATTACAGAAACACACACATTGTACATTATATACTACGGTAATAGAGTGGATTATAGGATTTTACAAGCATTTTAACCGATTCCCGACCGGTGCACGACGATGTACGTCGACAGAATGGCACAGACAGGCATAAAGGCGTACATGTACGTCCCCTTTAAGATGCCGCCATGCGTGAGTCCAGTCGCGGGTCCCATGGACTCGATCGCCGCGGGGATACCCACAATCATCTCACGGGATGGCTGAACAGGGAGATGCGGAAGTAAACAGCATCTCCCCGTTCTGCCTAGCAACTAGTGACACGGATCTCTGCTCCCTATGATTGGAGCAGAGATCAGTGTTCACTAGCTCACAGCCACGCCCCCCCACAGTTAGAAACACGCTTCTAGGAACACTTAACCCTTACACTGCCACCTAGTGGTTAACCCCTTCACTGCCAGTGCCATTTACACAGGAATCAGTGCATTTAAATAGCACTGATTGCTGTATAAATGACAATGGTCCCAAAAATGTGTCAAAAATGTCCGATGTGTCTGCCATAATGCCGCAGTCACAATAAAAATCGCTGATCACTGCCATTACTAGTAAAAAAAAATTATTAAGAAAAATGCTATAAAACTATCCCCTATTTTGTAAACGCTATAACTTCTGCGCAAACCAATCAATAATCGCTTATTGCGATTTTTTTTTACCAAAAATATGTAGAAGAATACGTATCGGCCTAAACTGAGGGAAAAAAACGTTTTTTTATATATTTTTGGGGGATATTTATTATAGCAAATAGTAAAAAATAATGTGTTTTTTCAAAATTGACGCTCCTTTTTTGTTTATAGCGCAAAAAATAAAAACCGCAGGGACGATAAAATACCACCAAAAGAAAGCTCTATTTGTGGGAAAAAAAGGACGTCAATTTTGTTTGGGAGCCACGACCGCGCAATTGCCAGTTAAAGCAACGCAGTGCCGAATCTCAAAAAGTGGTCTGGTCTTAAGCCAGCAAAATGGTCCGGTCTGAAAGTGGTTAAACTAGGGCTTATTTTCAGGGTAGGGCTTATATTGCAGCACTGGAAAATAACAGTAGGTCTTATTTTTGGGGAAACACGGTAGCAGAACATCTTATCTTCCTTATCTATCCTCTGATCAGGCCTTCAATTACAGTGGTAGGTAACAGGGCAGAAGAGACTATTATCATTAGTGTCATTAGTGCATTTATCCTATAATAAACATGATTGGTTTGATGGGTTTTCAATTGCACCTCATCCCTGTAAGACCTTATGAAACCACCATAGATGAGTATTGGGACTTTTCGCAACCACTTACACCTAACATTAAACAAAACTTTATCGTATTAAAAACATTTTTACAAATTTACTGAATAACACTCACCTTAAAAGATGTCTATAACCACTTGACCTCCGGAAGATTTACCCCCTTCACGACCAGGCCATTTTTTGCGATACGGCACTGCATTACTTTAACTGACAATTGCGCGGTCATGTGCATTTTTGTAATTTTTTTTTAATCACAAATATAGCTTTTTTTTTGTGGTATTTGATCACCACTGCATTTTTTCTTTTTTGCGCTATAAACATAAAAAGCCCGATCTGAAAAAGTCCCAATGCTTTTCTACAGGGTCATTTGGGTAGTTTCTGTTGCCATTATGAAAAGAGTAAACACAGTTGATTGATAATAAATGGCTTCAGCCAAACACTAACCATGAGTGGAATAAACGTTTTTGTGTTATCATTCATATTCTCTGAAAAATGGCCAAGAAATCATAAATTCTGTCAGGGTATGTAAACTTTTGAGCACAACTGTATTTTAATAGCGTCGAATCTTGCGCTTGCATATTTTTTCTTACTAATAGTGGCAGTTTTTTATTCCTCTGAAAGAAGCTCTAGGTTTAATTTATACCCATACGCATGTATATGCTTCTAAATGTGCATAAACTCACGCTTAAATGCAAAAATGTATTCTAGTAGCTACAATAAAATTAATAATCTAACCAACAGAATGACTTTACACTGATCTGCATCTAAATGTACTCATCCATGCATAAAAGCAAGGCATTTTTTTTTGCCAACTTCTGACAGCATATTTGAAGCATTTTTCTATACATCCATGTGCATGAGCTCAACATTCTGATCTCCATATAATTTATTACGGTATATGTTATGTTTCCATTATAGACATAAAGCCCAAGCCCAGCAATGTTTTTAGCTTTGCATGAAGTAGGGAAAATGTAGGACATCTATCATGTATTTATTGCTCTCTGAATTCCCCACTAAGGAGATTTTGCTTTACTTCCTGTCTCTTCAAGCTCACTCACCAGAACACAGACAGCAATAAAGGGAAGAGATGGAACATTTGTCTGGGATTTATTGCTGTCTATGTCTATAATGGATAAATTACCTAATTTCCTGTCCGGATGACTGTTTTCAAACAGCTTAGGAGGAGAAATCTACCCGTAATGGACATGGACATTAGAAAGAACCTAGTTATGGTGAAAAGGTAGCATACCAAAATTGAATCCAGAAGAGCTACTGGAGTTCCATGCCAAAAAGACCAATGTTTCAGGACATGGAAGTCCTCTTTATCATGGTAACAGACAGGCATGCTACGTTGCTTTCAGTGGGACTCCCCACACACTGCAAGTGGTTACATGAGTACCATTCAAAAGCAGTTTTACATGCTTTACCCTTCACACAGGCATACCCCAAGGCTGCTTCTCTTCTCCACTGTGATGTCATCAGGCACAGGGCATGACCAGCAACCCTGCATTGTTATTGAGGACACTGAGGGCCTGCCCATATCCTGGTGCACAGGAAAGAAGACCAGCAAAGTTAACTTTAGATTCTTCTCTTCTTGAAGTTTAGCTTTAAACCTTCTATAACATTTTGTGTTTGGGTTTGCAAAAGTAAAGAAAAACGTAGTCTTTTCACTTGATTTGGCCCTTCCAGACTACAATTTGTTTCCAAAAATGAAAAAAATAAGGGAGCACAATTCTCAGCCATTAAGTATGCCATGTCTGCCAGAGGTTTGCAGACTAGACTTTGGAATCCCATCTAAAAAGGATAGAGGAAGAGCATAGCAGAGAGTGTGTTGAACATGGGGGAAGTATGTTGAAATAAAAAAAATCCTGTAGCCAATAACAAAGCCAAAGTGTTCCCATCACCTTGTGGTATAACATTTTAACAAAATTTATGTAAAAGAATGTATCATTTGACAAAGATTGCATCAAATTCACATTTTTTTTTTGACTTTTTTGGAGGACTGAGTTTAATATATTGTTCTATAAAATCTGCTATTTGGGGTCCCAAGGGGCTGGCTGTATTATCCTTTAACAGAAATAGTTTGTTGGAAGTCAGATGTTTATAGGGAAACATCTGTCTTTTTAACTACCTTATATCTAACATTTTCTGTACTTATTAGCCACATATATCTCTCTAAACTAATAACTATTGTATAAAAGCTAGCTAGCCATTTAAGTTTATCCATTCTTTAACGCAAAGAAGAACAGCTAGCACATGTAGTAATGCAATACTGGAAGTTAACCATGGACTTTCAGTGGCCTCAAACCATCACTCGTTAAATAGCACAATAATTGGTTTGCTGGGCAAAACTTTTCCATTTCTAGTTTATATTGCTGTATGCTTCTTTTGTGGCCCGGAAAGGCACATACTGAAAAAATTAGGTCTTCAAAACATATTACACTGAGATCACTGCAAATTATTTGATAGGATCTAGGTCTTTAGGGTAAATTAATGGCAATGTTCAGGAGATTAAATGAATACATTTAGCATGTCCTCAGAGATGAGGGTCCTTCTATAGAGGGCACATGTTTGAAGTTTATATGAGTGGTTCTATTTAAGTCTTTAAGTCTGTTTTACGAGCTTCTGAGCACATCCATTTATCCACATTCCAGCATTAATGTGTATCAAAGGTTTTTATACAAGAGACTTCAAATCAGGTTTATGGATAGAAATATTTGACTCAATATGCTCCTGCAAATATAAGTGGTAAAGCAACATGGATCTGATTATTGTATATTCCAGAGTCCATGTAATTCTATAAGTATATGTTTATAAAATGCATCTGGAGGCCACTAAGCTTTGACCTCATGAGAGCTTGGTAATGAGGACTGTGTATTTTCTGTATTACCATGGTAATAACCAGGTCCTTGAACAGAGAACTGAAGCATTCATAGCAAATTGACTGGCATCTGTTTTGCTGATTTTCCTATAAGGTGATAGCCAAAAAATTTTAAAAACTGCAAAAATAGAAGGTTTTAATGCCCAAATTCTCAGCCCTTTTCCCACATCTAATTATTTTACCATTTAAAGGATACATGCCTAAATGTCGTGTCTTCTACATGGTCATGTGATGAGTGTTGTCCCTTTTTACTCTTCTTTGGCATCTAACTGTGGGTGATTTTCAGTGCTGCACAAACAATATTATTACATCCGAACATTACGCCATTTGGGTGCGTTCTATGCAGCAGTACTCTGTGAGACGAAATTGCATAATGATGCTAAGCCCAAGGGGTGAGTCCATGGCAGCCTGGGCTCACAGGAAGGGGTTGGATGAGTCTGCATGTCATTCAACCTGAAAGGGGCTGTGTAAACGCTAAGCAAGGAAAACAAGGAAACGGAGCACTGCTATAGTATGAAAAATGTGGCAAAGGGGGCAAAAAAAAAAACGGATGTACCTCTATATGTGTGAACTAGTATAATAAAATATCTATATCCACCCTGGTTGTCCCTATGCACAGGGTTATTTTATGAAGGGCTGGGCCTTATTTACAGGCCTATGTTTTATTTTTCAGCCACTCTAAAGTATATGTGAATCCTTACCTTTTAAAACAACCCATTCCATTTAAAATAGAAAGGAAAGACAAAACATTTGTGTATACACATAAAAAACGTATAAATACCTTTCTTTCTTTTTTTATAAGTGAGCACATAATCTCTGTTCTCAGCTGCATAAAAAGCTTAGAGAGCTGGGGGTGGAGAAACAGCAGTACAATGATCTTCCCAGTGATTAGATGTACGGGGGGGGACATATCAACAGAGGGCTGACCATTGGAGGACAGGCAGGCTGTGCGCCCAGCACAGCCATAAAACTGACCAAGCTGAGAGGAATGTGCTCTCATGCCTAGTTTGGTCAGTTTTAAGTATGAAAGCTGGGGGACTGGCAGGAAATACCAGGTATTTCATGTAAAGGAAGCAATACAAAGAGAACAGGATACATGTTAACAGAAGTACATGATACAACTGGTATAGTGTATAGCCAACTTAGACAGAGCTATAATTGCCTAGAACTACAAACGTGATTTGATCTTTTTGCTACTGAGAGATTTAACTGCTTTTTGACAGCTATATCTCATTAGAATCACATTGATTTTAATGTCCTGCAAATGAAATGACTACCAACAAGTGCTTAAATGTCTCAGATTTAAGACCTTATAGCCCTAACCTTAAAGCCGACCATACACCAGGAAATATCTCAATTCTAAATTTGAACTGATTTTCCTTAGAAACTGAAAAAGAATTGAATGGACAGTCTGCTGGGTAACTAAGTTGAAGAAACCCAGATTGTTATCATGTTATCATGTTATCATTTTCTGTCAGATTGCTTGAAGGGGGGGTCCTGTTTTAAAGATTCCTATTCTTTTGCAATTGTCCATAAAGTTTATTACAATTTGTTGGTTGATCACATTTGTTAATAGTAGGTTGCCTTCGATCTTTTAGTAACTTTTGATCATACAATATTAGGCCCCTTTCACACTTGTACGACTTGTCCTACGACTTGGGACTGCAAAGTCATACGACAAGTTGTTCCCCATGATTTCCAATGACTACCATTCATATTAGGATGACTTCAAGTCGTGCCGACTTCAAAGTAGTCCCTGCACTACTTTCGTCCAACTTTGATGTGAGTTACACAGACATTCTCTCAAATCGCAGCAAAAATCACGTGACTTTGAAGTCGCAGTAGTGTGAAAGGGGCCTTAGGCTGCATTCACACCTGAGCATTTTCAGCTCATGAAACGCTCGTAAAATGCCCCTAAAAAATGCTTGAAAAACGCCAAACAACCAAAATCCCATTCATTTGTCACCTGAAGCAAAACACCTGAAAAATGCTCTAAGCTCAAAAAAGAACAGGAGCTTCTTTGGGGCAGATTACAGGTGTTTTTCTGCCCTTTACATTGGTGACCTGAACAATGGTGGTATAAACATGCAACTTTGAAACGCTCAGGTGTGAATGCAGTCTTAAGGATCAAAATTTGGTTGAAAATGCCTACACTGTGCAAATCAACGCTATTCAAAGAATGTTTAAATAATGTGGAAAAATGGTTTCCAGTGTATATAATAGTCATATAACAGTCATTCTCAGCCAAGGTTACCTAGAACCCTAAGGTTCCTTCAGAGCTTGCTAGGGGTTCCTTGAGCTGTGGCTGATGGATCTCCCGTTTAATGGTGACTGCATAGTTCCAAGGCCAATGCCACTTGGCAGAGCCAAATCATTTTTTTATTGGTCTGAAAGTATTCTTCCCACTGACCACCATTATAAGGTGCATTTTTCTCAGTGACGTCCAATGAATTGGTTTAAGCAAGGGTTCCTTGAGACCTGAAAATTTTAGGGGTTCCTCTGAAAATAAAAAGCTTGAGAAAGGCTGGTATGGAGCAATATGTTATACATGTGAAAGAATTAACCATTTTGCAAATCATCTCCCCTTTCTATAGTTTTCTAGTCTGAAGCATTTTGCTTCTCATGGCACATTGTAATAGTAGCTTTTATTAAAGTAATCCCATTATGCAAAGGTCAAGTTTCACCAAAGAAGCATTTTCATTCAGTTTGTGCAGCATGGTGACTACTGTGAAAAAGTTTTAGGCAGGTGTGAAAAAAAACGCTGTAAATTAAGGATGCTTTCATAAATAGAAATGTTAATAGTTTATTTTTATCAAATCACAAAATGGAAAGAAAATGAACAGGAGAGAAATCCAAATCAAATCATTATTTGGTGTGACCACCCTTTCAAAACAGTATCAATTCTTCTAGGTACACTTGAACACAGTTTTTGAAAGAACTCGGCAGGTAGGTAGTTCCAAACTTCTTGGTGAACTAACCACGGATCTTCTGTGGATGTAGGCTGCCTCAAATCCTTTTGTCTGTTCATGTAATCCCAAACAGACTCAATGATGTTGAGATCAGAGCTCTGTGGGGGCCAAACCATCATTCCCAGAACTCCTTGTTCTTCTTTACAATGAAGATAATTCTTAATGACATTGGCTGCATGTTTAGGGTCATTGACCTGCTGCAGAATAGAATAAATTACATACCTCCCTGATGGTATGGCATGACGGATAAGTATCTACCTGTAATTCTCAGCACTGATGACACCATTAATCCTGACCAAATCTCCAACTCCATTTCCAGAAATGTAGCTCCAGACTTGCAAGGAACCTCCACAATGATTCACTGTTACCTGCAGACATTCACCATTGTGCCGCTCTCCAGCCCTTCAGTGAACAAACTGCCTTTTGCTATAGCCAGAGCACCTGCTGCCATTTTCCGCACCCCAGTTCTTATGTTTTCGTGCATACTTGCACAGCGCTTAGCCTTGTTTCCTCATCAGAGGTATGGCTTTTAGGACGCAACTCTTCCATATAGACCACTTCTGACCAGACTTAATTGGATAGTAGATGAGTGTACCTGGGTCCCACTGGTTTTCTCCAGTTCTGTGCCGATGGCACTGCTCTACATCTTCCAATATTGAAGGAAAGCAAGCATGATGCGTCTTTCAGCTGCTGCATTAAGTTTCCTTGGCTTACCACTTCATCTACGGTCCTCAAGATTGCCTACTTGTTTTGTGCTTCTTTAAAAGAGCTTAAACAGCACATTTTGAAACCCCAGTCTTAGCTTTGAAATATTTGCCTGGGACAGACCCTGCTGATGAAGTGTAATTACTTTTTTGTCTTGTTGCTGTTCTCAGTCTTGCCATGTTGTATGACCTGGGACATGAAACTATCTTCCACAACCTCACCTTAGTAGCAGACTTTGGCAGTTCCTCACCCAGTTTGAAGGCCTCATACACAGCCGATTCTGTTTCAATTACTGTCTGTGCTTCAACCTACATATGAAATTGATGATCATTAGAACCCGCTTGGTAAATCATTGGTTAATCATACCCCTGGCTCTAATCCTACAAAATCCCTGACTTTGTGCAACTGTACAAAGTGTAAGAATCTATGCTAGTTTGAAGCCAAATGGTAGTCATACAAAATATTGATTTAGATTCTTCTTCTGTTTGCTTACTTTGCATTTTATACATTGATAAAAACTAAACAATTAAAATATATATTTTTGAAAGCACTTACTTTACAGCATTACTTGAGACTTTTGTACAGTACTGCATATATATATATATATATATATATATATATTGTAGCCTTCCAGATTTCACAACAAGCAGATGCAAACAGCAGTCTATTCAGTGGTGGAGAGCCTCAATCAGCTCCTTTCAAAGCACAGATGCAATCGTTTTCCAAGTAATTAGTCACATGCACCATGCAAGCAGTGAAAGAAAACAAGAATCACATAAACAGCTGTAGAAAAAACAGTCTGTATTCTGCCGACTGTGTACCTCACTAGCCTTGTATTGTAGATGCACTGCATGCATCTTCCGGTATAATGACAGAAAATAATGGTGAGGCTGTGCCTCTGCATTATGTAACATTCTGAAAGCAGGAATATCACCACCATAATTAAAGGACCATTAAATAAACATTACCATTTGATTTGTATGAAATAGTAGAGGAGTGTATATATAGGGTACAAAATGAATATTTTATGTATTGATATAATCATGGATAGATGTAACCATTAAATTGTTTGATTCATAGAACCAAACTAAAGTGTTATGATTCTAACAGGTTTAAAACTCTAGGATAAGCAATAGTGTCTAAATACACTAGCCATGTGTATTACTATTACTAGAATCTTGGTGTACTTTGCATATTTCTTCCATATCTGTGCAGTAATACAGTTTAAAACTTTGCCTATGTGCGGGAACATGTAAAAAGACCCTCCCCCAGCTCTGCTTGCAGCACAAACTATGTAAAGCACAGTGATGTCACTGCTATTTTTACAAGTTAATATAGAGGTTTCCAAAGGTATTTGGTGCACACAGCGTTGCTTTATATAATTTGTGGTGAATGAGTGCCTCTCGGCACCAAGGAAGGTAGAGAGAGCACCTCTGTCTGGATATTCACCTGCCAGCTGGAGACCATACCAGCGGAAATCTACTTGAGACTGGGAGTGAGGACACCCAGGAGAAGCACAGCACAACCAACATCGCAGCACCTCTGCCGTGGCCGCAGGGAGACTGGACTGTCCACTCACCCTCTGCTTCCCACCACTGATCACTGGAGGCTTTCAGCGAGAGACTGAGGAGGCCCCCCTTCTACAGTGAGAGGTCATGGCAGCATCCCAAGGACTGGTGAGAGAGTTATTCGCCCATTATTGATACTGCTAACAGAGAATGAGTCACTGATTGCAGGACACCAAGTGTACCCAATCCATACCGCACCCATACTTCACTCTATACCCACTTCAGCCCCGGAAGGATTTGCCCCCTTCCTGACCAGGCCATTTTTTTGCTATACAGCACTACGTCGCTTTAACTAACAATTGCGTGGTCGTGCAACGTTGTACCCAAACAAATTTATGTCCTTTTTTTTTGCCCACAAATAGAGCTTTCTTTTGGTGGTATTTGATCACCTTTGCGTTTTCTATTTTTTGCGCTATTAACAAAAAAAGGAGCGACAATTTTGAAAAAAACACAATATTTTGTACTTTTTGCTATAAGCGTATATTGATTGATTTACGCAAAAGTTATAGCATCTACAATATAGTTGATAGATTAATGTAATTTTTATTATTATTATTTTACTAGTAATGGCGGCAATCTATTTTTATTGGGACTGTGACATTGCGGCGGACAGATTGGACACCTTTGATACTTTTTTGGGCCCATTGACATTTATACAGCGATCAGAGCTAAAAATAGCCAATGATTACTGTATAAATGTGTATAAAGGGGTTAACACTAGGGGGTGATCAAGGGGTTAAATGTGTTCCTTCACTGTGTGTTCTAACTGTGGGGGGATGGGAGTGACTAGAGGAAGAGACAGATCATGTGTTCATACTTAGTAGGAACACACAATCTGTCTCTTCTCCCCTGCGAGAATCGCGATTTGTGTGTTTACACACACATATCCCCGTTCTCATTCTGTTATGAGCGATCGCTGGTGCCCCGCCGGGCAATAGCGTTTTTTAAAGAGCCGACATATACTTACAGCGATTTGCACAGCTGTGCCAACCTGCCGCAGTGAGGCGCCTGGTCGGCTAGCATATACTCTTTATATTCTAAACCTAGACTGCACCTATACCAACCCTATACCACATTATACCAAACCTTTACCACCTCTTAACCACATCTACTTTGCACCTGTACCAAGACTATATTGTACCTACACTGTACCTATACTGCATACAGGTTAACTGGGACTGTCGTTAAATGCAAAGATGCTCTGAAAGGGCCCCAACAGTAGCCAGCTGAAGAGCATCTTAAAGGACTGCGCCTCATAATGATTATTCTGCAATTTCTCTGCCCTCTGCTACCACCCCCTTTTCTTTCAGACAGTGCATAGACAGTCAGTCTAGGTCTAGCACCATAAATTTACTACTGCTCACTTGAGGTGGCCTTGCTACTGTTTATGCTGATCTAGATGCCAAATGTCATCTTTTGCCTAGTCCTTACTGTTCTTAATGCGCTAAATTGTGTTATTACCATTGATAATGGTGCTAAGTTACCAACCATATTGGGTGACAATATATTAATATTTGCAATTACTACTTGGTTTGGTGCTTGTTTTCTTTGATATAGCACAATTATTGGGTACTAGGCATTACATTCTGTAAGGAAAGCTCTGCTGGGCCTAGTAGTTCCTCGTTGGTGCGATCGGGTGCGCGGGCTCGAGCAGGTGCGCAAACCACTGC
Organism: Lithobates sylvaticus; assembly: GCA_028564925.1. NCBI lineage: Eukaryota > Metazoa > Chordata > Amphibia > Anura > Ranidae > Lithobates > Lithobates sylvaticus. Next base: position 409,293,511 of record CM053030.1, read on the forward strand.
GCATGCGCGGGAGCGAGCGGGTGCGCGGGCACGGACGGGCGCGCGCACGGTCACTGGCGCCGAGCGGGCTATTTAAACTGGTCATCTCCACACAGTTCTTGCTGCCTGATCTACAACGTTCCGCTTGTCATTTCCTGAAACTTCTCTGCCTCTGTGTTTGTGACCCGGCTTGCCCCTCTACCTGTCTGCTGTCTGCCTGCCTCGATCCCGGCTTGTCTACGACCATCCACCTGCTCATCCCTCTGGCTTATCCGCATTTTGCTCCACAGTTACCAAACCCGGCTTGTCTGACCATTCTGTGCACCTGTCCCCAAGTGACCTGCTGCCTGCTGGTTCCTGTTGTCCGCTGCAAGCCAGTTCCTGTAACCTGTCTGCTGGTTCCTGTTGTCCGCTGCAAGCCAGTTCCTGTAACCTGTCTGCTGGTTCCTGTTGTCCGCTGCAAGCCAGTTCCTGTAACCTGTCTGCTGGTTCCTGTTGTCCGCTGCAAGCCAGTTCCTGTAACCTGTCTGCTGGTTCCTGTTGTCCGCTGCAAGCCAGTTCCTGTAACCTGTCTGCTGGTTCCTGTTGTCCGCTGCATGCTGGTTCCTGTGGCCACTCTCCTGCCAGTTCCTGTGACCGGTTGTCTGCTGGTTCCCGTTGTCTGCTGTCTGCTGGGTCCTGTCATCACCCTGTCCAGGGTTACTGATCTGCACACGGCCTTCTCTGCAACACCTGCCCTGCCTACAGCTGTTGATCCTGCCAGACACTCGTGCTCCCTTCGACTCCTGCACCCCCTGTCTCCATTATCAGGGGCTGCAAGTCTGGGTAGTAAGAGAGGTCTCCTACTGCAATCTGGGCTCGCCACCAGGTACGTGATACATTCATTTAATTTCTGTGAAATTGCATGTTTCTACACTCAACCTGGTGTGTCAGAGGGGCTGAGGCTCTGAAGAAGGTTAAGACAAAGAACAGAGGACCCTTCCTATCCTGCGGCTCCTACGGGGGGAGTGCTAAAAGATGAATATATTTACCTGAACATTTTCGGGCCTGGAGTTCAGCTTTATGAATCTGTAGAGGGAATGTCAAAGTTCATAACGTTGGACTTTGAACGTTGATATCATTTTAGAAGTTTTACTGTTGGTATATAATATCATTTTTAGCTTCTTATGTTAAAATTATATTTTGAACTAATACATGTTAGGATCCTATTGGCTTCACAATTTGAAATAGGCCTTCTTAAAAAAAAGAGTTCATATCATCTCAGACTATTCCTAATCCAACTAACATTGCCTGCTTTGTTAATCACCACCCTGTGCTTGAAAGCTTGCTGGCAATTCAGGAAGAGTGTTTTTTTTTTTTAATTCAGGAGTTTAAGGATGTCTTTTTCATGTCTCTGAAAGCCATCTATGCATTCAGCTTAGTAGGTACTGCAAACTTTGATATTGTTAAAGGATAAGTTCGCCTTTGGGAACAAGTTTAAGGGCTCTTTCACACGGTCGTGTCCGTGTACGGAGCCCGCTCTGCACAGCGGGGGATCGCTCCGTCGATCCCCCGCTGAGCAGGCAGATGACATGTCTGTCTCTGCACTCTGTAGAGTCCGTCGTAACTCGATCCGATCCGCAGAAGGAAGGAAAAATAGGGTTTTCCTCCGTCACACTTTTTCGGATCGGAGCGGGTCGGATGTCAGCGGACATGTCACCGCTGACATCCGACTCTCCATAGAGGTCTATGGAGTGTCTATTCAGGTCCGCCTAAAAAAAACTGAAAGGCAGACCTGAACGGACCATCCATGTGAAAGGGGCCTTACCCATTTTTAGGGAGGACTACGTAAGATGTTCCCACTGCTGCAGCCACTCCCCGACCCATTGCCTCTAGTGCAAGCAAGCCGGGGATCTTCTTCCCAATTGCTCACGATCACAATTGTTAAATAAAAAAAAAAAATTTCTGTTCTGATAATGTATAAACGGGGGCGCATGCGCGGATGCCTGAGCGGGCGGATGTCTTAGCTTAGAGCTCCGCTCCGTGGGAGGACAGAACCGGAGGACTACGGGTCCCAGCGGCTCCGCTAACGGCACAAAACATTTCCACAAGCTCCACCTAGACCACAGGTGAATAAACAATGGTTCTGAGGGGCACTAAACCAAAAAGTAAAGCGTCCCTTACTAAAACAGCGCCAGCCAGGCAGGTGCTGAAGATGGCGGCGGCAGTCTCCTCACAGGCTACAGCACAGAGATGTAAAACAGCTCCCTCACAGGCTACAGAAGAAACGGCAGGCTCAGGCTCAGACTCAGATGCTGAGGTAATTCAGCTAGAAACGAATGCAGATATGTTTAAAAAATTTGAAACCATGTTACACAAAGCCTTAAAGAAAACTTCTGACAGAATTACTGACAAACTGACTAAAGAGATTAGGGAGCTGGGCCAAAGAACTGCTGAGTTAGAAATCAGAGTGGATGACCTGGATAGCCTTACATCACAAAATACCTCAGAGCTTGAAAATTTAAAGGAGGAGAATCTTTTTTTACAGTCACGTTTAGAAGAGCAGGAAAATAGGGACAGACGGTCGAACCTGAGAATTAGAGGAATTCCTGAGACAGTCCTTGATCTACCAGCCACCATAACAGCCCTATTTCAAGAATTACAGCCAGGCATACCCTTGGAAAGACTAGAACTTGATAGAGTTCACAGAGCTTTAGCCCCTCGCAAAGCAAATGGCCCACCCAGAGACATTATTGCTAAATTTCACTATTACAGAACCAAAGAGCAATTATTGGCGACTGCTAGGGACAAAGTCTCCCTGCAATTCCAGGGTCATTCATACCAGCTTTTTGCCGATATATCTCCTCTTACAGTCGCTAAACGGCGTGCACTGAAGCCCCAGTTACAAATCCTACAACAGCATCAAATTGCATACCAATGGGGATTTCCTTTTTCCCTAAGATTTGCATTTCTGGAAACCAAATACACCTGTAGATCTCCTGAAGATTTGCAATCTGCCTTGGTCAAAATGGGCATCGCTGACAAATCCACTCTAAATATTCATCCCCATAGACGTTCGGCCTCAAAATCACCTCAGCAAAAAGACACGACAACCTCTGCAGGAGCCTCTTCCTCTTCTCGACACCACTTAAACAAGAGAGGACGTTTTGAAAATCAAACCCCCTCTAATGAGGACTCTATGGACTGATGTACTAATTTAATCCGTCCTGCTTCTACTTGCCCCCAGCTTTAATTGCTGGTTGAGAAGTTAAAAATCTCTAATATCTACACGAAACTTTCTAACTTTCATACGGAAATTTTTTGCCAAAACTTGACCTTTCTTTCTACAAACTTTTTTTTTCTCTCAAAATTCTTTTTCAAATGTATTTACTAAGTCCTTGCGTATCAGTAGCAACTCAAGGCTTTTTTTTTTTTTTTTTTTTTTTAATCCCAATTCTCTTATTTCACTTATATTAGTAATTATACTAATACAACAAAGAACCGCTTCTATGTATTATTATTATTTTTTCTCTTATTTTTTATCTAGGTCCTTCAACAAAGCGGACTTTCGGTTAATATATATTTTCTTTATATAATCCCGTGGTCCTTCGGTGATGCTCCTCCCTCAGGAACTTCTTGCTGCCCCCTGTAACATCCTCAGACACCCGCTAGGATTATGCGGGTCTCTGACGATGGTTCTGGAACCTCACGGAGCATACATAATATGCACCGTAGACGTTCCTACACCCTAAGTTGTTATCTTTACTTATCATTAATGTGCTATTATAATAGGGTTGATCGATTTTGCTCTTCTTATTTTACTCTCTTCCTTCCTGCACCCTTTACTTCTCTCTCTCCCCAGGTGATGATCTCGTACTTGGAAGTAAGTTATATCTTTATCTATATAGTATCTAATACTGCACAGACATGGTCCCTGTAAATGTTTTGTCTTTAAATGTACAAGGGTTTAATATCCCCCACAAACGTTCAAAAGCTATGCGCACTTTTCATGCAAAAAAAGCACATATTATATGTTTGCAGGAAACTCATTTTATAGAAAAGGCTCATCCGAAATTTCTATCTTCTAATTATCCGCAGTATTATGTTTCCTCAGCTTCTGTTAAACAAAGGGGTACCCTTATAGGTTTTCACCGTAGCACCCCATTTACTCTAGTGTCGCAACTGAATGATCCAGAAGGTAGATACATTTTGGTTACTGGTTATCTTGCTGACGCCCCCATTACAGTTGTCTCCTACTATGCCCCTAACAAGCGACCATTAGCTTTTATGTCTCACCTTTTTCAAACTATTGATACCCATAAATTTGGCACATTAGTCATTTGTGGAGACTCCAATGCTACCGTATTCCCCTTCCTAGACAAATCCCCAATTACACCTAATACGAATTCTGCCAAGATGACCCTACAACCCCTGCTTTCAACACACAAATTAGTAGACACATGGAGAGAACTAAATCCTACCAATAGGCGCTATACACATTACTCGTACCCACACAAATCTTTCTCTCGCATTGATCATATCTTTGTTCCATCTAGTATTTTACCAGAAATACTCTCATCCAAAATCGTCCCATTACCATGGTCTGATCATTGTGCTGTTTTTACCACCCTTGCCTCAACTATACCCAGATCCCATGATACCAATTGGAATATTAACGATACCTTGCTAACCCATCCATCTCACAAACAGTCAATAGAGCAAATGTTATCTGATTACATCTCCTCTAATGATACAGACGATGTTTCTTCCTTAACGTTGTGGGAAGCACACAAAACTGTGATTCGAGGAAACTTGATTCGTCTATCATCCTCACTCAAAAGGGAACGCAAACTTATGTTTGCAAAACTGGAAACTGCCCTCAACACATGCCACTCAACCTTCCAAACTTCACCGACTACTGCCAATCACACGAAACTTGAGAAAGCACGCCTTGACCTTGACCTTTTTTTAACTGACTCCGCAGACAAACTAATGCGTAAACGCCAACATATCCAATATCTCAAAGCCAACAAGCCCGACACTCCTATGGCCCGCTGCTTGAAAACGATACAAAAAGTACAATCCTCCTTTAGGCTTAAGACTTCAAGAGACTGATACACTAGTAACCCGGTTAAAATTCTGGAAGTATTTCACTCTAAATTAACTAAAATATACTCTTCTAACCAAGAGTTTGATACTTCGAAAGCCGATAGCATGTTCTCTACTATAGACCTTCCTACCCTAGATCAACTACAACACGATAACCTTGAACGACCTATAACTACCTCCGAAGTCCTACATGCAATAAAACACTTGAAACTTAATAAAAGACCAGGCCCAGACGGATTTTCAGCTTTATATTATAAGCAGTTTTCACATTTATTAGCACCTATTTTGACCAGAGCCTTCAATTCCTTACTTGAAAACCAATCTTTCCGTACAGAAACACTTACTTCTATTATAGTGATGATTCCCAAGCCACACTCAGACACTACTTCCTGGACAAATTATCGTCCTATATCTTTACTCAACCTTGACATAAAAATACTGGCTAAAATATTAGCCACCCGTCTCAACAATGTCATTGGTCAATTAATACACCGCGATCAAACCGGCTTTATGCCAAAAAGACAGGCAGGTGACAACATCAGACGTGCTCAACTGCTCATAAACGCAGCTAAATCTAGACGCATTCCTTCATGCCTAGTATCTCTTGATATTAGGAAAGCGTTTGATTCTGTCACCTGGCCTTATATGCAGTATACACTACAGAAATGGGGATTTGGGAATCATTTCTTACAATGGATCTCCTCGTTATATAATAGCCCAAAAGCATACATTAAATATGCTGGCTATAAATCCGCTATGTTGAACATCTGTAGAGGTACGAGACAGGGATGTCCCTTATCTCCCTTACTTTTCGCTCTCCTCATCGAACCATTAGCACAAATAATTAGGACAAATATAAATATCAAGGGTATTGAATTAGGTGGTTATCAACATAAAATATGTCTCTTTGGGATAAGAATATGAGAATATCGTCAGCAATCACTTATATCTGCCCCAAATTTATTGAACATACTAGATAAATTCGCTGCGGTCTCTGGACTTAAAGTTAACCCCACCAAATCGAATGTGCTTAATATCTCTCTAGAACAAGCTGAGCTCCTGCATCTCCAATCTACTTTACCGTTTCACTGGGTATCTAATCAATTACCCTACCTAGGAGTTCAACTCACAAATTCACTCAAAGAACTATTCAGAGTTAACTATCTCCCATTATTAAAACAGGTTACTAACTATATGAAACTATGGTCTTCTCTCCCCTTGTCTTGGTTGGGTAGGATTAATGCAATAAAAATGTAAATTTTACCAAAAATTTCTTTATTTATTTAGGGTTTTACCTATCCCAATACCAGCCTATTTCTTTAGAATACTACAACGTAGGGTCTTGGCCTTTATCTGGGGTAAAACCAAACCACGGATTCCATTAACCACATTATATTTTAGAAAATTGAAGGGAGGGCTAGGCTTACCAAACTTTGCTTCCTATTATTCTGCTGCACAACTCTCAATTCTTACGAAATACCACTCTGTAGAAGAATCACCCCTTTGGATGTTAATTGAGTCTGTAGAATGCGATCCTATTTCTATTGCTAATCTCTTATGGATTCATCCCAAAGATAGGACACATATTGCTAACCCCATCACGAAACACTCCTTATCTATATGGGATAAATTTGGTAAACCTTCCAACCTCCAATCCCCACATAATCCTCTTCTCTCTTTCCTCGGGAACCCAGCCTTCTATCCAGCTTGGCGTTATCCGAAATCATTCTCTGTTTGGTCCACCTTAAAATTATCACGATTATACCAGTTATGTAATAACTCCAACATTCTGGAATTCCCAATATTATGTGACACGTACGGACTCCCAAGATCTGAAACCTTTAGATACTTGCAAGTTAAAAATTTCTACACCCCGCTTCTAAATTCTGGTACACCACTTAATCAAATGTCTCCATTTGAGCGTATATGCAAAAGCGACCCACATGTTAGAGGTGTTATTTCATTAATATATCAACAGCTTACTACTCTTCCCAAAGATATATTACCCTCTTATGCAGAGAAATGGGCATTAGATATGAACCGGGTTTTTGACATTAATGACTGGTCTTATGTATGGAATGCAACTAAAAGCTCTTCCCCGAATTGTTATGCTCTTGAAACTAACTTTAAAGTCTTAGCAAGATGGTACCTAGTACCTGCTAGAATTGCCAAGTTTTCCCCGACATATCCTATTAATTGTTTCAGAGGTTGCACTTCCCAAGGTACCCATTTCCATATTTGGTGGCAATGCCCGGTGGTTCAAGAATTCTGGTCAAATATTTTCGCTATGGCTTCCAAAGCTCTAGAACGCTCTATACCTCCGGATCCAGCCATGGCTCTGCTGAACCTGAAACCCTCTTCACTGACTCATCCTCAGTTTAAGCTATTTCTTCAGCTCAGCACAGCGGCCAAACAAACCATAGCTAAAGCATGGAAATCCAATACCCTTATAGTAGCGGAAGCTAAGCACAGAATGAATAGAGCTTTGACCTACGCTAAAATGTCGGCCATAGAAGATAATAATATTGATAAATTTAAACAGATTTGGCAACCATGGGTAAAACATTATCTGCCCCCTGATTTCGACCAGTCACTACTGTTACCTCAATAGAACTTTGGTTTTCTTTTAGCAAATATCTTTCATTATCCTATTTTGCAGTGTAATCATCACCTGGAGAGACTCTTTCCTTCCTTTCCTTCTTTCTCTCTTCAATCTCTTATTTTTTCATTATTATTGTTTCTATATCACATTTTTTATAATTATAACCAGCATGTTAAGTCGAACAGATAGTTTATTCTGTAGCCTCAGAACACTGAAGTTATCAGGGTATGATCTTATTTCCATACATTTGTTCTGTAGTGAAGATAAGTAATACCTATATACTCTCGTTTCTATGGTATACCTGTTCTTTTTTTTTACTTCAAATTGCCCCCGCTTTGCCACAGCATGAACCCATATGGGGTGGTAAAGCGGTCTGGAGGCATGTCTATAATGTCTCTGGATATGATTCGAGGTTACTTGCTATAACCACATAACATTACCTTTTAGGCGTTTTTTTTTTTTTTTCATCAGTGTTCGACTTATGTACGTTTTATATATACTGTAATATGAACTAAACCCATGCTGACATTTCAGCTTATTCCTTTTCAAGATACAACATGTATGCAAGTGAATATATGTGATATATACTGTTTTTATTTTTCTTGTATGTTCTTTATGGTTTCTGTTTTTTTTGTTTGTTTAAAAATAAAAATCTTTGAACGATAATGTATAAACGACAAGTACCGACACTCTTTGCGGCTGTTATCTTGTAGGGAAAGGGAGCGGAAGGAAGTAAGATGTGTCTTTCATCGGCTGCATTACGTTTCCTTGGCCAACCACTGAGTCTACGGTCCACAACATTTTCTGTTTCTTTGTGTTCTTCAAAAGAGCTTGAACAGCACATCTTGAAACCCCAGTCTGCTTTAAAATCTTTGCCTTAGAGAGACCTTGCTGATGCAGTATATTAACCTTGTGTCTTGCCATGGTGTATATGACCTGTGATATGAAACTGTCTTCCACAACCTCACCCTAGTAGCAGAGTTTGGCTGTCCCTCACCCAGATTTAAGCCTCTTACACAGCTGTTTTTGTTTCAGTTAATGACTGTGTTCCAACCTACATATAAAATTGATAATCATTAGCACCTGCTTAGTATAATTGATTAATCATACACCTGATTTCAATCCTACAAAATCCCTAACTTTGTGCAAGTGTAAGATTTGATGCTGGTTTGAAGCCAAATGCCGCGTACACACGCTTGGAATTTCAGACAACAAATGATCGATGGGAGCTTGTTGTCGGAAATTCCGACCATGTGTAGGCTCCATCAGACATTTGCTGTCGGAATTTCCGACAACAAAAATTTGAGAGCTGGATGTCGTTGTCGGAAATTCCGATCGTGTGTACACAATTCCGAGGCACAAAATTCCACACATGCTCGGAATCAAGCAGAAGAGCTGCACTGGCTATTGAACTAAATTTTTCTCAGCTCGTTGTACCTGTTGTACGTCACCGCATTTTTGACGTTTGGAATTTCGGACAACATTTGTGTGACCGTGTGTATGCAAGACAAGTTTGAGCCAACTTCCATAAATAAATCCAGGATTTTGTTGTCGGAATGTCCGATCGTGTGTACGTGGCATAAGGGTAGTTGTATTAATTATTGATTCAATATATATATATATATATATATATATATATATATATATATATATATATATATATATATATAATTTTAGAGTTAGAGTTAAATTTTTTAAATTTAGAGTTGTTGGCACAGCAACAGGGGATCTAAATTCAGTGGCTCCTTCTGGGGTAAGTGCTACAGGTGTATTGCATTAACCACTTAAGCCCCAGACCATTTGGCTCCCCAAAGACCAGAGCACTTTTTGTGATTCGGCACTGCGTCGTTTTAACTGACATTTGCACGGTCGTGCAACGTGGCTCACAAACAAAATTTACATCCTTTTTTTCCCACAAATAGAGATTTCTTTTGGTGGTATTTGATCACCTCTGCGGTTTTTATTTTTTGCGCTATAAACAAAAAAAAGTGACAATTTTGATTAAAAAAACATTATTTTTAACTTTTTGCTATAATAAATATCCCCCAAAAAATATATAAAAAAATCCTTTTTTTTCCTCAGTTTAGGCCGATACGTATTCTTCTACATATTTTTGGTAAAAAAAAAATCACAATTAGCGTTTTATTGAGTGGTTTGCGCAAAAGTTATAGGGTCTACAAAATAGGGGATAGTTTTATGGTATTTTTATTAATAATTCGTTTTTTACTAGTAATGTCGGCGATCAGTGATCACACTCAGAGGTCGCGGCGGCGCGCGCCTGCAAACCGATTCTTAAAGGGCAACGTACAGGTACATTATTCTGCCTGTACCTGCCCTTCTGCTGACGTATATCGCGTGAGCCAGTCGCAACCGGTTAAGGCAGCAAATTCTTTATGAATGGGCTGCCAACACTCCTCAATGGACAGCAAAAACCCATGTGGCCCTTTCTTTTTTTTAAATGCAATGCACCACAACAAAAATGCAGTTTGTGCCTTGTGGTAAGATCTGATCTTTTGTGCTTTGACCTTTACTGTTTAGTGAATTTGAGTGTCAAAAAGTGGGTACATTCCCATGCATTGTATTAGTGGCAGGTTAATCAAAAAAAAAAACAAATTGAGGTGGATGGAGGAGCTCCTCCTACCCCCTCCCCCCCATAAGGATACTTTGTCAGGATACACAGATCAGCGGCTGCAGCATGTCCATTTCCAACATGTCCCTTTGACAGAAGTCAATCAACAGTTGATCAACAGATCCACTTCTGCCGAGCAGGGCTGGCCACACACTGATCAAAATTGAGCCAGTCCCTGCGTTCCAGTGTATGGCCAGCCTAAATCAATATTAAACCCAAAGCCAGAAGTGTATTATATTGCAGCTTACCAATAATTACATGTGGTGGCTGCATTCGGTTTTTTTTTCCAGCTTTTTTTCCTCTGTTTTGTGATCTGGCCAATAACACACCTCCTGTATTAGAGTGTCCCCACTCTGGATGAAGGAGTACAGTGGGAACCTTTGCACAGCAGTATTGTCAATCTGGGGGGGAGAGGAGTGTTAGATTAAGGTGACCAGACGTCCTTGGTTTTGTCCCCGGATTGCAGGGCAACATCAGGTGCAGGGCCGATCCTGGGTGGGTGCTGAGGCAGAGGGGGAGCGCCGAAGCCAGTGGCATACCAATGGGATGCGGTCCACCCTGGGTGCCACACACTGGGGGGGGGGGGGGGTCAGGTCGGCGTCGCCAGCTGTGACAGCTTTAATTTGAATCGCCAAGTGCCAGCTGTCAAACAAAGTCCTGCCTCCTGACTTGGCTCCTTTGATAGACGGCACATTTGTCCAATGCCGGGACATGTGCTGTCTTTCATAGGTAGGAGCCGATCCAGGAGGCGGGAATTGTGTGACGACAGGCACCCGACAATTCAAATGAAAGCTATCACAGTGTGTGACGCCGACTGCATTGATGGGCACTGGTGAGGCTACACTGATGGGCACTGGTGAGGCTGCATAGATGGACACAGCTGAACCCTGCATTCTCTATGTAGCGCACTCCTGAGCCCTGCATTCTCTATGTAGCGCACTCCTGAGCCCTGCATTCTCTATGTAGCACACTCTTGAGCCCTGCATTCTTTATGTAGCGCACACCTGAGCCCTGCATTCTTTATGTAGCGCACACCTGGGCCCTGCATTCTTTATGTAGCACACTCCTGAGCCCTTTATTCTTTATGTAACGCACTCCTGAGCCCTGAATTCTTTATGTAGCACACTTCTGAGCCCTGAATTCTTTATGTAGCACACTTCTGAGCCCTGCATTCTTTATGTAGTGCACTACTGAGCCCTGCATTCTTTATGTAGCAAGCTCCTGAGCACTCCTTAGCCCTGCAATCTTTATGTAACGCACTCCTGAACTCTGCACTCTATTTTTTCTCTATCTTATCTTCATAACATTTGGTAGTCATATTTCAAAAAATTCTGGACAAAATTAGAGAAATAACGTATATATCATACAATCATTCCATAAACACATACCACATACAATGCATATATCATTTAAGGAAAATATGCTTATAAAATAGTATACCATTTGCCAATAAAAAAAAAAATGCCCCCGGATTTTATTTAAAAAATCTGGTCACCTTATGTTAGATACAGATTTAATCAATATTTTTTACTTTTTGCTATAATAAATATCCCCAAAAAATATATAAAAAAACATTTTTTTTCCTCAGTTTAGGCCGATACGTATTCTTCTACATATTTTTGGTAAAAAAAAATCGCAATAAGCGATTATTGATTAGTTTGCGCAAAAGTTATAGCGTTTACAAAATAGGGGATAGTTTTATAGCATTTTTATTAATATTTTTCTTTTTATTAGTAATGGCTGCGATCAGCGATTTTTATTGTGACTGCGACATTATGGTGGACACATCGGACATTTTTGACACATTTTTGGGACATTTGTCATTTATACAGCAATCACTGCTATTTAAATAGCACTGATTCCTATGTAAATGACAGTTGTAGTGAAGGGGTTAACCACTAGGGGGCGGGGAGGAGTCAGTGTGACGTGTTGTGTTTTTTTTACAGTAGGGGGGCGTGGCTGTACGTCTGACGTCATTGATCGGCGTTCCCGATGACAGGGAACCGCCGATCACCTTATGTTAGATACAGATTTAAATACACTAACAAATTTTGGCTGAACTCCTGCTAATACTCTATAATCAGTTACAGCAAACTGTGTTTTTCCTTTTGGAATAACAAAAATACAGTATAGAGCATACTTTCTCAACATTTTTTACACAGAGGAACCCTTAAAATAACTTTCCGGTCTCAGAAAACCCCTGATAAAAACGACTATATCTTATGATACATGTGTGTGTGTGTGTGTGTGTGTGAAGAATGCTCCTTACATGTGTGGTCATTGAAAAGAATTTCCACCTTTCAGATACTTAAAAAGATAATTGATGTCAGTGGGAACTTATCTGAGATTCAAAAATTGGTCATTACTCAAGGAACCCCAAGCAACCTTTGAAGGAACCTTAAGCCCTGTACACACGATCGGACTTTCCGACGGAAAATGTGTGATGTCAGGCTGTTGGCGGAAAATCCAACCATGTGTATGCTCCATCGGACAATTGTTGCCGGACTTTCAACCAATAAATGTTGGCTAGCATGTCTTCAAATTTTCCACCAACAAATGTGTGTTGTCAGATTTTCCGATCGTGTGTACGCAAGTCCGTCAGACAAAAGTCCAAAGTACAAACACGCATGTTCGGAAGCAAGGACGAAGCAGAAGTGGTCGGTCTTGTAAACTATTGTTCGTAATGGAGAATTATCATTCGTGACAAATGCAGTGCATTCTCTACTTCTTTAATGGGATAATAATGAAGCTGCTTTGCTGGTGATACTGATGGTGTTATTGCAAACTAATTTTCAAAGGCTTTTCTTTTCTAGTGATATCAAGAATAATATTATAATTTTTTTATTTATTTTTTATTTGGGCAAGTTACCACAACACCATTATCCCGTAATTTTTAAGATCAAAGATACAATTATGTTGGTGTCCCTTGTCAATTTTATATTGTATTTTTTGAAATGTAACTGCCGACTCCCAAAATGTCATTTGAAGTAAAACACAAGTATTATTCTCCACAATTGTTTTATTGTGCATTAAAAAAATTAAAAAATTAAATTAGACATGCTATCTGCCAATAGAACTTAACCAAAAAGTGTATTCTATGCATACAAAAATATACCAAATCAAATCAATATTCAACCAAAAAAAATAATATCAAAGCAATAACTCCAAGGCCAATAATAAATAACACGTTATCTCCTCTGATTCCGCAACATGTCTGGTTGAAGAACGGCCATTCAGAAACAAACTGAAAAGCACAAAATGAATAGCACGAACTGAAATGCGCTAAATGAAAAATGCAAAAAGAAAGGCGCCAATCAACACTCACCAAACTTCTACTAACTCGAAATTAGCAGAAGGAGTCCAAACGGTGGCGCTAAAGAGCTGAAAAACCATGCAGTACGTCTAGTACGTCACTACGTTCGTAATTGTTGGCCAACACTAGTGTGGCCTTGTGTATGCAAGACAAGTTTGAGCCAACGCCCTTCGGACAAAATTCCACGGTTTTGTTGGCGGAAAGTCCGATCATGTGTACGAGGCATTATGCCCTGTACACACGATCGGATTTTTCCGACGGAAAATGTTCTATCGGACCACGTTGTCGGAAATTCTGACCGTGTGTGGGCTCCATAGGTCTTTTTCCGTCTGAATTTCCGACGGAAAAAGTTTGAGATCCTGCTCTCAAATTTTCCGACAACAAAGTCCTATCGGACTTTTTCCGATCGTGTGTAGCGAATTCCGACGGACAAAGTGCCACGCATGCTCAGATCACATTACAAGACCAAAGCTATTGGCTACTAGCCTCTACGTAGTCCCGTCATACGCAACGAACGTCACCACGTTCAGGATGATCGGATTTTCCGACAACTTTGTCCGACCGTGTGTATGCAACACCAGTGTCGGACAAAATCCGTCTGAAAAAATCAGACGGATTTTGTGGTCGGAATTTCCGACCATGTGTACGGGGCATTAGAGTTCCAGGGAACCCTGTTTAAGGCTGTGCAGTTTGCTTTTGATCCGTTTCTGCGGTGCATTTAGCATTTTTGCACACTTTTTTCTGGCATTTTTTTTAATTCGTTCTGCATTTTTTATGTTTTCAATGGGTTTTTTTTTGGCCAATTTGTTGTTGGTCAAATAAAAAAATACAAATCGCACAAAATTGTGGTAAAATTGCGTCAAAAAACACACTACATGCTTTTCTGCAGCTTTCCCATTGAAGTCTATTGAACCAAATATGCAATGTTTTGCATTTTTAAAAAAGTCCCTGACTTTTTTTTAAAAAATAGTAAAGTAAAAGAGTAAGAGTAAAAAAAGTAAGAGTAAAAAAATAAAAGTCAAACGAAAAAATTCTAATTTTGTTCCATTTTTCATACGATTGTGCCCTAATTGTTTTGAAAATTACCCTGCGAAAAAAAAGTACTCCCCTACTGTACACTTCCTCTGGACAATCCCATTGTAATTAAACCATGGCTCATCCATGTACAGGAAGACATTCTTTTTGCTCTGCCATTTCATATGTAAACACCTTGCCATATAAGTTTCAATATTCTATTAACTTAGACTGTGGATTCAAATGTAGGCGAGGGGTTTACGTCTGGAAAAAGGAATCCATTTGTTTGAAAGCCTCATGACATTTACAAACAAACCATCCTATTCATAAGTGCATGCTGTACAGTGCTTTACATTATATATTTTCATTGCAATGAGACTGCATGGTATTAAAGAACTTTTGACAGTGAACGTTCTTTTCCTTCCGGGTCACACATTCATATTTCTTTTTCAATTTTTTTTTTTGTACGAGTCTCCCATTAACAATTAGAAAATCATTTGTTCGCCAAGAAATTTCCACCATGTTCGATTGGTCATTTTCAATGGCTGCATGAAAATTGGGTGTTGCTGTGGGCACACTCATTTTTCGAAAATCAATCCTTCTTTCAACAATTTATTTTTCAACACATGTATGGGCTTCTTAATTTAAAGGAGAGCTGAACTCAAAATGCGACAAGGAACATTTAGAAAATGTGCATCTCTGACTAAAGTTGAATAAAGCCCTTGCTATAGGCGAAGGCCATTTACGTACCTTATGAGGCCTTACTGGAATACTCCCAGGACATTTCTAAGTGAGGCCTAGTCATCACTGCTCACCTCCACCATCACAGGAGTGAGCTCTTTCTCTGATTCAATCCCCCTCACATATTCTTTCTCTCCCCTGATGCAGCAGCTCTAAGCTCAGCATTAGAGAGCACACTCCTGTGATGGTGGAGGTGAGCAGTGATGACTAGGCCTTACTTAACATCCTGGGAGTATTCCAGTCAGGCTTCATAAGTAGGGTTGCCACCTGTCTGGGATTTACCCAGACAGTTTGGGTCTTGATTAATGCGTCCAGGTTTCAGAAACCCAGACACATTATTCAGACCGGACTAGACTATGGCTTCCCAGCAGGGTTGCTGGCTGCAGTTGTCTAATCCAAGAGCGTCTGTTACACTCTCTTTCACACTGCCCAAAGCCAGCACTAACAGTTACCCCCGCCCAGGGCCAGGTAAAGAACATCATGGGCCTGGTGCTGAGGATTTTGGTCGGGCCTTTTATAAATAAAAATGCAAACAATTTTTTGTTATAACAAATTAAATTAAAGAGAGAGAGGGATGAGAGAGAGAGAGAGAGAGAGAGAGAGAGAGAGAGAAAAAAGGGGATGAAAGAGGTGTGAGGGGTAAGGGAGGGAGGGAGGTTGAGAGAGAAAGGGGGGATGCGTGGGAAAGACATCAACGCAGCCCGGCCAAGGCAAGTGACTGAAGGCACAGAACCCGGAAGGAAGACCTGGTGAAGATGGAAGCAACCGGCCCCACCGGATTGATCACATCACTGGAGGGCTCAGTCTGACAATTTAAGTGTACCCTAATGTGCTAATATGCTGTGAATACTTGTACATTATGGCATAACCTACCTCAGGGCCTCTAAAAAGTAGTAATGTTAGAAAAGTTTACTACAGCTTTGATATCACAGGAGCCTCTCAAAAATATTTTCAGGGACACTTTTTTTTACAAGTGCTATATTTAGAGTAGCTGACATCCCCTATGTTCACCTATACATCACAATAGTAATTACAAAATTAAATGAGTACTAATAATGGGGCAAAACAAATATGAGGACTGAGATTTCCTTTAGTTGAACTTACAAAAAAGTGTGCCCATTCTAGAGCATTGAGGATATTCAGTATAATTTTAAAGAACTGTTTTTGTGGGAAAGAGGCATAAGGGAGGAGTATGGATGGTATAAAAGTGGGAAGTATGTGCAGGTGATGGAGAGGAATGTGGAGGGTCTAACAGTGGGCACTATGCACATGAAAGGAGTGTGGAGGGTATGGCAGAAGGCACTATGTACAGGAGAGGAGTGTGAAGGGTATGACAGTGGGCAGTATGCACAGCAGAGGAGTGTGGAGGGTATGACAGTATGTACAGGAGAGGAGTGTGGAGGGTACGACAGTGGGCACTATGTACAGGAGAGATGTGTATAACAGCGTGCACTATGTAAAGGATAGGAGTGTGAAGGATATGACAGCAGGTGCTATGTATAGGAGAGAAGTGTGGAGAGTATGACAGTGGGCTATGTATAGGAGAGGAGGATGAAGTAATCTGGGAAGGAAAAATGTAAAAAGGTTTGTGGAAGGATGTTTAGGGACTGCGTAGTGGTTAAGCGGGCCATACATGAATTGAATTTACACCAATTAAACAGAGACCAGCCATAGTCGATCTATGTATGGGCTAGCTGGTTTTACACAGGTCAACCTATTAACCGACTTGAGTACAACCAGCCTGTCAGGTTTTCCAGAAAACAATCAGTGCTGCCAGCTATAGTTAGCAACACTGATCATCGTATTCACTGGCAGAACACAATAACACTGTGGGAGTGATTCCCCCATCCACAGGTCAGCAGGTGAGAGGGTGTGTGTGGACAGGCTGGGGAGAGATACTAGTCAGTGGCTGGGTAGGCACTGGTTAGTATCAGAGCCAGATACACACATGTGAGGTATCGCCACGATCGTTAGAGCGAGAGCAATAATTCTAGCACTAGACCTTCTCTGCAACTCTAAACAAGTAACCTGCAAAAAAATGTAAAGCATCGCTTGTTACACAAAAAAATCGTCCTAACTTTAGTGTTTTTTTATGAATGAAACAGTTTCTTCCCCAAAAAAAAACTTTTGAAAAATTGCTGCGCAAATATCGTGTAACGTAAAAAGTTGCAAAGGCCACCATTTTATTCCATAGGGAAAATGGAAAACAATATATATAATGCTTGAGGGTTCTGAGTAATTTTCTATCAAAAAAAAGATGATTTTTACATGTAGGAGAGAAGTGTCAGAATTGGCCTGGGTAGCAAGGGGTTAATTATCATAAGTAATATACAAATAATTATTATAAGCACTGTGATCTCATCCTCTCAGTCTGCTGCAGAGTGTTCCAGCTTGTATTTATACTGGCCGCTCTGTATGTAGCTTCTGACCGACTGCGCAAGTAGCCCTGTATCTCCGGAACTATAGATGATAGCAGCCCCATATATAACCAGTGTTGAAGTAGGTATTTAGCAACATACCCACCAAATGGGGAGTCTCTATGACTCCTGGTCGCTGAGCTACAACCCTCGAAGTCGATCTTTTTTTATTTATTTTTTTTATTTTTTATTTTTTTTCCTTTTGGGCAAATGGGCCTATCTTGAGAAAGGGGCCTGGAGCTGCAGCTCCAATAGCCCCTATGTTAATCCGGCCCTGCCCCCGCCCCCACACTGACTGGAGAGGAGAGAGGGCTCGATCTGCTTCTTATCCTCCAACCCCTCTGTGTCTGCCCGCCCACACTCCAATCCCCAGCACTGTGCCTCAGAAAAGGAAAGTAGGGGTGGGAAATTTGAAGCCCAGCAGCCGCAGATACATATGGATGAGAGTTACTGACTGCCAAGAGGTAAGTGAGTGAGCCATCCATCCCTGTCTGTGACTTAAGTCCCCCCATTTTTCCCTTCTCTCCCCTGCCTCTGAGTTAGTACACTAAGGTAAATCAGAGTTCTCAGAGCACCCCTTACATCAGAGTTCCTCTTTACACATTGTTCCGCAGTGTTCCTCCTTGTCAGGGCTGGGCTCAGCCCTTCCTTCTCTGAGCTGGCCGCTCAGCTTTCGGCTAATTGACAGCTCCTATATCTCCACAGTTACGCAGCTGTTGATGATATCCTGCTCGTCAGTCCTGCCTACTTAATCCGTCCTGTGCACAGGATCTCTGCCTTCACCTTGGTCAACATCACAGAAACTATCTCCTGCGATCCTGTTCAAGACTTGCTTTGCTGACATCCCTTCTGGCTCCAGATCCTGCTTGCTAATCCACTACATTGATCCCTGACTTCTGGCTTGGCTGACTATCCACTCCGGTTTTAATCCGGTTTTGACTACGTTTGTTCTTTTTACTTTTATTATTAAAGCGGTTCTGCACTCTGAAAAAAAATTTTTTTTTTTAAGGATGTAATATAAAGTGTGCTTACCTTTATTAGGGGACTCACCTGTTCCATCTTCCATCTCGATCGCCGCCGGTTTTCGTCCGATGAAGTTCCTCGTCTTCTTCTTTAGTGCTGGGGGCCATCTTGCCTGTGGGCATGTGAAACACCCACAGGGACTTTAGATGGCCCACCATGCACTGCCGTTACTCGCGCGTGCGCAGTAACGGCTCATCTGCCGAGATCTCACGAGATTTCGGCAGATGCGGCCGAAATCTCGGGAGATTTCGGAAGATGTGGCCGAAATCTCGCGAGATTTCGGAAGATGCCCGCACTGACTCCTGGGATCAATGACACCAGATCCCAGGAGACAGTGCGGCGTGACGACGATCGACGCAAGACCCCGCCCGCCGCCGCAGAGGGAGAAGACCGGAAGTCTTCATTACAAGGTAAGTAAAAAAAAAAAAAACATTTCATTTAGTACTCTTTGCCTGATTTGGAAGGCAAAGAGATTTACTAAATGAAATGGGTGTAGAACCGCTTTAAACAAGTGTGATTTAACTGAACTTCTGTCTCGGCCTGATTTCATGGTTTCTGACACCCCTTACATCAGAGTCCTCTCCATACATCAGAGTTCTCAGTGTTCCCCCTTAAATCAAGGTTCCCCAAGCATCCCTTATGTCAGAGTCTGCAGAGTTCTCCCTTTTATTGTCTATTTTGTTCTGTTTTACTCTATTATATTCTACTTTTAATTTCTATTATATGCCTTTATTTTCAATTCTATTTTATCCTCTTTGGAAATTGGAAAACGCTTCACTAAAGGGCTGCCACAGGCTCTCATCTAGAGAGCTTTTAGAGTAATTGCTCCATTCATGGAAGCCGTACTAAGGCTTCTATGAATGGAACAGAATCTAAGAATCGAGGGGGCAGAGCTATCAATCATCTGCCCATCCTACATTCATACATCCTGTTTCATTCATAGAAGCTGTAGTATGGCTTCTATGAATGAAGCAGCTAAGAGAAATTGGGGGAATAGTTGGGCACTCTTGACGTTAGCCCGTGACAGCCCCTGGGGGTGGAAGGTCATCAGAGGAGAAGGATTTCAAGTAAAGGAGAACACACCAGCACAATGGAGACATCCCAACGAAGATAAGTAATGTCCTTTGTGCTGATTTGTTATTTGTTTTTTTAACTACACTTGGCCTTTAATTGTGTTGCTGATGTATTTCTATGATGATAACCTGCAGATAATCACACAAAGCCAAAAAGCGCAATCCCTTATGATTTAACATCAGCAAAGCAAGAAATTGCTAAATTTACTTGACAGGCTCATAAATGCCTGGAAAAGCTTAATAATCATTTGCTGCCTCAGTGTTATCTGAGTCAGCTATATCAGGCTCTCTTCGCTGTAAAATAGCAGCAATAAACCTATTTGCAGAAGATAAATATCTTACGTATTGCAGTAGGATTGCCTTTATTAAACAATAGTTCAATGTATTCACCTCGACTTTGCTACTAGGCCGCAGGAGACTTTGATAAAAAAGGGTAATTGTATTAATCACATTCTTTACTCTTGTATAAATTCCGCAAGGGGAAAAAAAAAACACATTGCATGTGCATATCAACCATACAAAGCCGTTCTGCCTTCAATAATAATGCTTATTTTTCCTTACAATGTGCAGCTAAGAAGATTGAAATCACTAAAGCCCATGGATTAAGGAACAGATAGAACAGAGGGACAGATATTAACCCTGTATGAACTGGATTATGTGGAAATGACTGAGAACATCACCAATGCCAAACCTTTTAAAGCTGTTTTTATTACTTATTTCCAGCAGATAATTTGTATAGTTTTGTTAATAATTTTCTATGTTTCTTTGTAGAATAGACACTTAACCTTTCACATTAGTTCCCAACCCCTGAAAGAGAGCTTACAGTTTAATGGCTTTACAACATCCATATTGACACAAAATCAGGCCAATTTAGGCAAATTAAAAATTTTAACCTCCCTGGCGGTATGATTCTGGCTGGAATTTTGTGCTGAAAGCGGTACAATTATTTTGCATGGAAATTTGGCGTTTTTATATTGTAGGCATGCAATGCTTATGAATAACTCACTTAAATCTGTCCGAACCAGAGTCTAGTAGACATCCCGGGTATGATAAAGTTTGAAACACAAAATAATAAATTATAATATAATAAAAATATATATAAAAATGATTCAATAATGTAATCAAATCAAAAACACTGAAATTTGCTCAGTTGCAGAATAGTCGCTGTCATTAAATTTATTGTTTGATGATAAATTGTGATTCTAATTTTTTATCTGTGTTTTCTAGCTGGTCTAAAACCACTTTTGACAAAAGGGACACTTTTTGGTTGCTATGGACAATCTCAAGTTTCCAGGCAGAAAAAAAACCTTTTTATTATATAAAATGACATGCAGGTCACTGGGCAGACCACTAGGGACAGAGGGGATGTGTATGTTTTGTATACAGTACTGTAATCTGTAAGATTACAGTATTGTATATGTGTGTGTTTTTAAACTTTTTTAAATTTGGCGCCGATCTCCGCTCCCATGCGTCGGAACGTCGCATGGAACGGAGATCGGCGGCACTCGGGCACTGTGTGAATCAAGCGAGCGGACGGCTCGCTCACACAGTGGGGAGACATCGCAGGATCCAGGGGAAAAGGTAAGTAACTTCCCCCCTGCATCCTGCACGCAAGCCCGAGTCTGGCTCGGGTTACCGCTCCCAGCAGAAAAAACTGGACCCGAGCCAGACTCGGGATTACCGCTAGGGAGGTTAATGGTGTGTCTGAAAATTAAAGTATATCCAAAGCAAAAAACAAAAATATAATGTATTGTACCTTACCAGTTCTTAGGTCTGGTGGCTGCATTTATTTATTTTTTTAATCTAAATACCTGTTGCCCTGCCACAAATCTAATATCCCTGTAACTTTCTGAACTGATATCTCAAACAAAGTTATCAGATATTCCAGTTATCCTTTATGGACTACGGAATGCCTACCCTTATTTAATGAAGATGAGAAGTAGAGGAGGTGTTCTATAGTCTTTACACTTCTTGTTGTAGGGTGACATATCTACTCCTTCATAGATACAGTAAAATTAGTGAGCATTGTCACCCTAGGACAGGAAATGTGTTACCAGGATCACCAAGTAAATATAAGCATACAAAAAATAAAACCCAATGCAGTTGTCACATCTAAGGATTGGTAACCTGCTATATATTCTTTTTTTGGTTTGGGGTTTAAATACACCTTAAAGCAAAACTAAACCTGCAAAGTAAAAACTGTTAACAAATTAAAATTTATTGTACAAAAGATTTTGTGCATCTCTTTTCTTCAATTCAGAAATTTGTTAGACGTTGAGAGTCGGTGCAGGGTGTTGGAGAGCATAAAGTCCCATGTCTTTAAAACAAATGTTGGCATGTATACAAGATGACATACAGGTTTACCACAGACTTACCAACATGAAATGGACCTGAAAGTGTGCCTTGGTCTATCGTATGGTACACCAAAATAAGGGGGCATACCCTAGATAAGAAATGATGAAATGAGAGTAGCTATGAAATGATGTGAAATGAGTAATCTGTTTGGAGTAAGAATACTTGAGAAATGCCCTAAGAAGGGGAAGGGAGGGTGGGTATCTCGCACAGGAAACCGACAAAGACCGGCAGCCTGTGGGCTGGTTAAATACCCTCCGGGCTCCTCCCATAATTTCAGGCCACCATACTGGCCTTCATTTTTATAGTTTAGAGCCCTATGGCCGACACGTGTAAAGATGACATACAGGTTTAACACAAACTTACCAACATGAAATGGACCCGAAAGTGTGCCTTGGTCTATCGTATGGTACACCAAAATAAGGGGGCAAAACATTCAGGTAGGGAAATAGCTTTATTGATGAGACAAGTCACTGGGTAAGCTTGGCAAATGCCTGGGTCAGTTCCACTTGTGGATTAGGTATATAGCAGGAAAAGCAGGCTGACATCCATCTACCTAGCTTTTTAATGATGTGGTCCGGGATGCCTTGACGGGATGCTGTTGAGGCTGCCCCGATCCGGAATGAATGCCCGGGAATACAGAAGGTCTCGTGGGATCCTGAAGGGACAGGTAGTGCTGTACACCAGCCAGGTACAGCCATATGGTATTGTGGGATAATGTCAAGTGAGTGTGGCAGTAGGAAATAAAGGCCAGGATCTGTTTGATGCTGGACGGTTCTCGGGGGTGTTGAGACAAGAACTTGTTGAATTCCCTCCAGGCTGTCTGATAGGCCTTGCGGGTATTGCGGGAGAGTGATGCGTTGATGAGGTTGGTTGCTGTCTGTAGATGCTGAGTTAATCCAGGGTCAGCTGTGACCAGTCCAGGATAGTAGCCGACAGGGGACTGGCTCCAGGCATCTGCTTGAAAAAGGAAACGTAGTTAAAATGGGAAAGTGCATCCGCTGCTAGGTTGCGCTTCCCCGGGATGAATGAGCAGTAGATATTAAATTGGTGCTGAAGGGACAACTGTACCAACCTACGAAGGAAGGACATGACGGGCCTGGACTTGGACCTGCCTTTGCTGATGATTTCCGTGGTGGCAATGTTGTCGGATGTGAATGCTACTGTCTGCCCGGACCAGCTGTGGCCCCATAGGTGAGCAGCTGCCACGATGGGGTAGAGCTCAAAGAGGGCAGACGTTGTGGTAAAGCCAGGTGTCGCTAGTGCCTGTGGAGGCCAGGGTGCTGCGAACCATAAATGGCCAAAAATGGCGGCAAAACCTGTGGAAGCCACCGCGTCTGTCACCACCTGTGGTGACAGGGAGGACACTGTGGGAATAAGGTGACATGCCGTTCCAGTTGGACAGGAATTCCTCCCACATGGCCAGGTCCGCTACGGCTGCGGCATCAAGTTTGATGACCTGATCTGGGTCCTGGGTGTGGGACAGGTACACTAGCAGCCGGGACACGAAGGAGCGGCCCTGGGGGATGATCCTCCTCGCGAAGTTCAGCATCCCGAGAAGGGACTGAAGTTGCTTCTGAGTACATCCCCCGGCACGAGTGAACTCCCGGAGAACCGTTCTGATGCGATCCAGTTTGTCTGGGGGAAGGCTGGCCTGCATGACTCGGGTATCCAGGTTGACGCCCAGGAATGTGATTTTTTGTGCTGGGCCGTCAACCTTTGTTCCGCGATGGGGACATTCAGGTTGTTGAAAACGACCCTTAGCCTGTTGAGGTCCCCTGGTTGTCCCGGGCAGCTCTATCAGCAGGAAGTCGTCCAGGTAGTGGATAACCTCTTGGCACTGTGCTTTGTGCCGGAGGATCCACGTGAGGGTCTCGGCGAACGTGTTAAATAGCCAGGGGCTACTCTTGGACCCGAAGGTCAATTTGGTGGCAAAGTAATATGCCTCCTTCCATTTGATGCCATGCCAGCACCAAAGGGAGGGATGTATGGGCAACAATTTGAAGGCATCAGATATGTCTGCCTTGGAAAGCCAGGTACCTACACCTGTCTTAAGTATGGCTTGGATGGCCATATCCACTGAGTCGTATTTAAGAGAGAACTCCTCGGAGGGGATAAGAGAGTTGAGACTGGGAACGGAGGAGGAATGAGGCGCTGACAAGTCGTAAATTAGACGTTTTTTATTAGAGAACTTTCCTTGTACAAGCCCGATAGGGCTAACCCTCCATGTGTTGAAGGGGGGCTGGATGAAAGGGCCTATCATGAAGTCCCGGTCTAATTCTGTCTGCAGGACTTGGTCGATGGCCTGTTCATCTGTGGCTGCTGATTGCAGGTTCCTGCACTCATGGGTGGTGTGGGGCAGGGAGATGAGCCCGGTGTGGAACCCGTCTGTGAAGCCTCGGATGAGGTAGACGGCCAGGGATGGAGTGGGATGTGCGGTCAAGTAGAAGCCGAGCCATGCAACATTGACCCGGCTTAGTCATGCCTTCCTCTGCTTGACCTCACATAGGAGCCTGGGGTGCGCCCTCTGACATAGGGTACACACATGGAGTAAACGGCACTGGCTAAAGTTACAGGAGCCATAATTGTAGTTATTGCAGATTGCCGCTCCCCCGGCCGTCCGAACTAGTCGTCCTAGTTTGTCCATTTTCGGCCCTTGTGCAGGGGCTTGCTGACCCTGACCCGTGCTGGTAGTGGCCGTGTTGTCTACCTGGTGGACGGAGGCTGCGTTGGCACACCAGACAGCGGTGTGGGTCGCTGACTGGCATATGGCACATAGTGGTGACCGTAGGCCCGCAAAGTGCCTGCAGAACAGCTCCGTGTCCATGATGCTCCAGTCTGTTGGTATATGGAACTGGAGAAACCTCGCTGCGGCTTTGACCGAGAAGGAGCAGTAATAGTCGTAGAACCCAGAGCCACAGTATTTGTAGCCTAGGTTTAAGACTATATGGAGGTATAGGTCCAGCTCCGCCCGTCTGCCGGGGGAGGCTGAACATACCACATCCCTGAGCATACCGAATGTCAAAGTGAACTCTGGCACAGAGAGTTTCCTGTTAAGCCTGGGGTCTTTGGCTTTCAGGATAACCGAAACGTCCCCCCAGGTGTATGTCTTGTTCTCTGCCAGGTCGTGCACCGAGATCAAGAGTGAGGCCAGGTTGACATCCTTGCCCTCTAAGATGTCCTTCCTCACGTTGGGTGGTATCAGGTGGGAGGGGTGTATGACCGGACTCCACACTGCGATACCTGTGGAAGGTGTACCGGCGGCTTGGACTACGGCAGGGTCAGGGGTTGCGACGGCTGGGCTGGTCTCCAAGAGTGTCACCATGTTCTGTACCTCGCTGACTGAAGAGGACAGGGATGATACAAGGGTGTGCAGCTGGGCGATGGCAGCCGAGATCGAATCCAGCGACGCCTGTTGGGTGCTAGATCCTGCCACGGCAGGTGGAGGAAAGAGGAGCCTGAACAGCTCAGCCTTCCTGGCCGTGGTGGGGAAGGGTACCCCTCTACGCCTCAGCTCCGCTGTCAGTCTGGGGATAGTCCACCCCCTAAGAGACTGGACGCTGCCACTCTCGGAGACTGGAGAGGGTGACAGAGGGGCGGTAAGGTCTTCACTGCCGGCTGAAGACATGATGTGGCTTTATGAAACCTGCTGCCTTGTCCTCTGGGTTGAGTGTCTTTGCAGGCTGGGGCCTAAAGAGGGTGACATGAAGTTAAGTCTTGTATGTGCTCTCTACTATGTACGTACCTAAGTTGGGAATTCATGTCCCCCCTCTCTTTCTTTTTTTTTTTTTTTTTAACCCGTTGGAGCACCGTTCAAGTTGGTGCAGGTGGACCTACTGAATCCGACTGACCTGAAGAAAATGCGAGAGAAAAACACTAGTTTGAGAGTTTGTTTGCTGATGACAGACGACAATACAAATGATATGAAATGAATGAAATGAAATGACATGAAATGAAATGACAGACAACAATACAAATGATATGAAATGACATGTTGCCTTTGATAAAATGAAACTCCCGTGACAGAGGCCTGGCCCGGTCGTACCGCATTGTGAGTGACTGCGAACCGGACTCTGGAGCACGTACTGAAATGACAACGGTGAAATGAGGCCCAATACCTGGGGCACACCGGGACGAATTGGTAACATCGTAGATGCCACGGAATTCAAATCAGAGCGCAATATGTGAGGTGAAATGATTGAACTCCCATGACAGAGCCTGAATCGCCATGCCACTGTTTGCGACTGAGCACGATGGACTCTGGAGCATGTACTGAAATGAGGCCGGTCCTGGGCACGCCGAGACAAATTAGTGCGGGAATGACTACAATCGTGTCAGAACGTGGTAAGGTGACACAGAAATGATATACCATGACAAAGACGAGAATCAAAAATGACCGAAACCTTCGAAGTGAATCTGTCTCTGGCGCATGTATTGAAATGAGGCCGAGCAGCTGGGCGCACCAGATCTAATCGGTCGGTGAATCTTAGGGGATGCGACTGGATTTGAATCGGAACGTAATATGTGACAGAATGATGCCATGACAAAGACTAGAATCAACGACTGAGGCTGGTACCGACAAGTGAATCTGTCTCTGGCGCATGTATTGAAATGAGGCCGAGCAGCTGGGCGCACCGGATCGAATCGGTCGGTGCATCTTTTTTTTTGGATGCGACTGGATTCGAATCGGAACGTGATATGTGACAAAATCGATGCCATGACAAAGACTAGAATCAACAACTGATTCTAATTCCGATAAGTGAATCCCTCTCTGGAGCACGTACTGAAATGAGGCCGAGCAGCTGGGCGAATCGGAGCGAATCGCTGCATCTTGGATGCGACTGGATTCGAACCGGAACGTAATATGTGACAGATACCATGACAAAGACTAGAATCAAGCCTGCAATGGTGAGTCTGTCTCTAGAGCATGTATTGAAATGAGGCCGCAGTCTGGGGCACACCGGAGCGAATCAGTGCATCGGAGATGCGACGAGATTCGAATCGGAGCGCAGCTCGTGACAGAAATGAAATGAAATGATTGAAATGAAATGAAATGATTCGAAATTATTTGACATGATAGAAATGATTCAAAGTGTTTCGGATAGATCCAGAATGACTCGCCAATGTTTTTTAAACTATTCAAAAAAGATTGTGCGATTCGACCAAGTGAAATGTTGCGAAATGAGTGCCTGATGCGGCATCGACCGGAGTGTCATGGGCGAGCGACTACGAGTCGTCTGCGACACCTGGTGCCGTCCGTTGTTTGGTAACGAGAGCGGCAACGTGACATTTTTGTGAGTGATTCGTGAGTTGAGCAGTTATCACAGTTTAGTGACATAAAAGCGGTGCGATGTAATGAAAATTGGGAGCCGAAGCCCTACCTGCGACAGCCGAACCAGATGTGTTGTACTGAACCTGCGACTCGGTAACACGAGTGCGACACAACACGAACGATAACGACTCACGGACACGGAACACAGAACTGCAAAACAACTGACGAAGACGGGACTAACGAATACAGGAACTCGCGAACAGGAACTCACAAACGCTTGTCTCGAATAGTCGGCCCTTAGACATATGTCTGATGTATCAGATATCTCGCACAGGAAACCGACAAAGACCGGCAGCCTGTGGGCTGGTTAAATACCCTCCGGGCTCCTCCCATAATTTCAGGCCACCATACTGGCCTTCTTATATATATATATATATATATATATATATATATATATATATATATGTGTCGCGTACACACGATCTGATTTTCCGACAGGAAAATGTTGGATGCAAGCTTGTTGGCGGTAAGTCCGACCGTGTGTATGCTCCATCGGACATTTGTTGTCAGATTTTACAAGGCTTTTTTTAGCTAGTGATATCAATAATAATTTTTTTATTGATATCAATAATAATATTATTCTCCTTTTTTATTTATTTGTGCAAGTTACCACAACACCATAATCCCGTAGTTTTTAAGAACAAAGATACAACTATGTTGGTGTCCCTTGTCAATTGTACATTGTATTTTTTAAAATGTAACTGCCTACTCCCAAACTGTCATTTGAAGTAAAACACATAGCCAAGTATTATTCTCCAAAAATGTTTTATTGTGCATTAAAAAAAAATAAAAAAATTAAATTAGACATGCCATCTGCCAATAGAACTTAACCAAAAAGTGCATTCTATGCATCCAAAAATATAGAAAATATACCAAATCAAATCATTATTCAACCAAAAAAAAATGTCAAAGCAATAACTCCAATGCCAGTAATAAATAACACGCTACCTCCTCCGATTCCGCAAAATGTCTGGTTGACGAACGGCCATTCAGAAACGAACTGAAAAGCATGAATAAACACTCACCAAACTTCTACTAACACGAAATTAGCAGAAGGAGCCCAAAGGCTCTAAAGAGCTGAAAAAACACGTAGTACGTCACTATGTTTGTAATTGTTGCCCAACATTTGTGTGACCGTGTGTATGCAAGACAAGTTTGAGCCAACACCCGTCGGACAAACGGTTTTGTTGTCGGAAAGTCCGATCGTGTGTACAAGGCTTTAGTCTCGCAAAGAAGATGATTCATGATTACACTAGGAGGGGCTAGTACTGGCAAGCTGAACTATGTTGACCAGATTTTATAACATTTTTGAGGGTACCCTTGTATTGGTATGAGAGATTTTCCCTTACCAAAGTTAGGGATGGATGAATATTTTCTGGGACTGTGTTTTCAAGCAATATGTCCATACCTAATTTTGGATCTACTAGTAGGCAGATGGAGAACAGTGATAGCTTAAAATTTAACCCAATACCTAAAAAGTTTTGAACATCTCTACATCATATAAATAAGTGTTCCCATGTCTCTGTCACATTTTGCACATTTAGGAAATGTTATAAATCCCCCACTTTGATCTCTTCAGCTGAGTATGGTAAGCTCTATGAACAATAAATTATTGAGTAATCTTTTGAGAAAGAAATAAGGAGGTCAAAGGAATGGCCTCCAAAGCATCTGACCATTCATCCTGAGAGATTGTCCAAGTCCCTTCTCCATTCCCCAGTGATGGCCAGGATGGGTTCATACGCTAGGAGAAAAGATTCATATATCTTGGCAATTAGGCCCTTTCTCATTTTTTTTTTCAATTAAGTTGTTATTGTAATTAACAGGGTAGCGAGAATAAAAAAGATGAATACACTCTTGGGCACTGTACATCACTGTATTGTACAGTACAGGATTTTTGTTTACATTTTTGTGTTCTGTACTTATGCAAATTAAAACAATGTTATTGAGTTGGAGCTTTGTGTTTAGACCTTTTTTCAGAATACAGTTCGGTACAGTAGTTAAGAATGCTTAAAATATTGATTACTTGTGACTGTTCGTTTAGCGACCAATTCGTTTAGCGACCAATTCGTTTAGCGACCAATTCGTTTAACAACGTGGTCACTGGAATGGAACCTGTTTGTTAATTGAGGAGAGTATGTATATCGATCTCCCCTGCTGTGCTATTGTGTTCTGACAGAGGATACCCCCCTCCCACCAGAACACTCCGGTCAGTGCTCTCACCCATTGGTCATGCCCCATCGTCAGAAGCCAGCCGTATGGCCAGCTTCTGTCAGACCGTCTGTAGTACACACAAGCCAAATGTCAGCCGGTTTCTATTGAACTGGCTAATGCCGTCTGACATTCGGGCCATGTGTACTAGGTTTAAGGGAGGATTATAACCCCTGTAATGGTTATGTTTGCCCTCTTTGTCCCATTTCGGAGATTAACATTCACTTCCTGTTCCATAGCCAAACAGGAAGTGAGAGAAAATCCCTAAAAATGAAGTGAAATTTCTTGAGGACCCCCAGGTCACCATAACTAGTTTGCCTATTGGAAGATTGTCCCTCTATTATTTTTCTGGGGACAACCCAAAAATTTGGATTATCTTTTACTTTCAATGATAATGGTAAACAGGACAAATAAAGAGGGAGAATCTCCTGAACGGTGGCACAGTCAGCAATACAATCTGACAGGTGTTCTAATCCATCTCCACTCTATCTAAAACTAAAAAAAAAAAAAAAAAAAAAGTTTTGTCTTTAGTTATATTTTAAGAAAACATAATTAATACTAGTATTAGGCATTATGCTTTTTACCAATGTTTTTATTTAAGCTAATATCGAGATACAAGTTGGGTATGGTTATAATGCTGGATGATATAAGGTCTGTATATACAAAAAAATATATAATTTCAAGGCTGAAAATGTTAGGTGAATGAAAAACATATATAACTTAACTGTACACCAATAGAATGAAATGTGGTCTATGACTTTGGTAGGGCATGTTAACACCAACCTTAGAGAGAAGGGAGCTTCCCCTGAACCCAATGAGATTATGTCTCAGGACATCCAGGATTCCACTTAAGGCCCGCTTCACACTGCTGCGGTGCGGGAGATCGCATATGATTCGCATCGCACTGCAGTTCAAATCATATGCGATTTCTGTGCGATGCAAATTCAGCCATACAGATAGTATGGCTGAATGCGCATCGCATTCGGCCCAAAATCGGACAGGACCCTTTTTTTTCGGTCCGCAGCAGAACTGAGAACACCATGCGATCCGATTCCTGTCCGAGTTTGCAGATCGCACTGCGATATGCGAGCTGCTATGGGGGTGTCATTAACATTTCATTGACACTCTCAGCAGCTCGCATAGGGCAGTGTGAACTGCCGGCGGGAGACATGCGGTGCGGGAACCCGCAGTAGATTCGCAGCGTTCCCGCACCACAGCAGTGTGAAGCGGGCCTTAAGACCAAAAGATTTAACCTGCGATTGAGAAATCTGTAGGTTTGAACCTAAAAAATGAATGGGGGGGGGGGGGGGGGGTCCGCATGAAGGCCAAGAGATGAGCAAAAAAAAAACATCCTGTGGTCTGTAAAAGGGGAGAAAAAAGGATAAGAAATATATTATGCATTCTTATTTTCAGAGCAAGAATCAACTTCTTGTGATATTAAATCACCCATCCATTATGTATATCCATATAAACAAAACACTCTAGTCGCTTTACATCTAAGTATTGAGGATAAAACCCCATTCTATAGTTAGACTATGGCTGCTTCCACACTGATGCATTTTTGCAGTGTTTTTACCTTGCCAAAAACGCAAGAAAAATGCAACAAAAATATTTCCCTTTAAATCCTATGGAACTCTCTGTGCTGTGGTGCAGTGTGTTTTATGAAGTTCAGCGTGCTGCATCTTTGGTGCACTTTTCAATACAGCACCCAAAAATGCAGCTCACCATTAAAATAAATGGAAATGGCATCAAAAACACATCAAAAACCTGGTTGCATTTTTGGTGATGTCACCTGTCCATGTTTCACTGATGCATGCTGGGAGTCAGGCATCCAGAAAACGCACCAGAAACGCATCAAAAATGCATATGCATTTTTAATGCATTTTTTCAATGCAGCAGTGTGAAAGCAGTCTACATCGGAATATTCCAATTGTAACAAATATTGCAAATTTGTATGAATTTCACATGGTCAGCAGCAATATTGCATAAAGTGCAACACTGAATATTATCAATAGTAATGAATCTTTGTGGCAATATGTTAGCTGAACAAACCTCCTGTATATCAGTCTATATATATATATATATATATATATATATATATATATATATATATATATATATATATATATATATAACTTATCTGAACAGGATGTTTATGTTGTAATAGTGTGCAGATGATATAACCTCAATAAAATAATACTCAACACAAATACTGCAAGGTGTAAACTCCTCAGCATTCTCATTTTCAGCCAGCTGTTAGGTATTCCATTTTTTCAGTTGAAAAAAACCCTGTTTACAGAGCTCAGTAGCTCAGAATGTACACACATAAAATAGAAAAAAATGTAATTCAATGAAGTGATTATGCCTCCTCTTCCCCCATCTTTGTCCAGCTAAGACAGAGTGAGTATATACAGTATACACATACATATGTATATTAGCGTTGCACTGATACCAATATCAGTGCCAATACAGAGCATTTGCACAAGTACTTGTACTCGTGAAAATGCTCTGATACTGAAACTGATATCTTCAGTTCACATATGTGCAGGCCGGTTTGCAGTGCGATTTCAAAGTTCAGTCCGGTGCGATTTCATTCAGCGGTTCAGGTGCGATTCCAATGCCAATTGTAGTGTAAAATAAAAAAAATCGCACCTGAACTGGACTCAAATCGCACACAGGACTCTTTCAAATCGCACTGCAGCTGGCACCACATATGTAAACAGGCTGTAAAAACTCACTGAAAAGCATATAAAAATTGATGTGAAACTGATCTGTGCGGTTTTCCCATCGGTTTTCATGCATGTGTGATGTAAATGAGCCCTAAAAAAAAATAAAACTGTCACATAACTCTAAAAATAGCAATCGGTAATTGGTATTGGCGAATACTTGAGAAAAAGTATCGTTACTCGTACTCGGTCTTAAAAAACGTGTATTGGTGCATCCCTAATTATATATATATATATATATATATATATATATATATATATATATAAATACACACACACACTGCTCAAAAACATTTAAGGAACACTTTTTAAACTGCTTTCACACTGAGGCGCTTTACAGGTGCTAGAGCGCAAAAATAGCACCTGTAAAGAGCCTCTCCTGTCTCTCCTATCTCCTGTCTCCCGGTAACGCGTTTAGGTGCGTCTGAACCCATTTTTTTTTTTTGCCTTAAAAAAAGCCTCTAAACGCAACTGCGTAAAACAACATTAAACGACCCTGTGTACATGTACACATAAGATAACATTGGATGAATTCAGGGGCAGCTAAAAAAAACGTCCAACTGCCTCTGAATGTCCGTTTACCAGCAGCAGTGTACATGAGGCCTTACCCACCGCTACCCGCTGGATTCCTTGGACTCTCAGCTAACTCCTGGATCCCTCAGGCTTGACTCACAGCTACCCACCATACTTATCTTTAAGCTTTACTTACAGCTACCCGCTGTATTCCTGGATGAGTCTCTACTGAAGCTTTCCCACTTTCTTCACCGTCCGTGGCTAGTGAAGTGTCTGCTCTGCTACTCCTTCAGAACTCCATCCCTTCTACATTTGCCTCGGCAACAAGAGTGGTTGTCCTGCTAGCAACTGCTTCTCCTTTGCCTCCGGCAACGATCAGGCTCCCCTTGGGCGGAGCCTCTTTATACGTGGTTGCCTCAGGCTTTAGGCTTACACTTCTGCTGCTGCTCCACACACACCCACGCTGGCTGCAGCCCAGATGGAAAAGAACCCTGATCACCTGACTCCTTCCAAATAAATAGACCATCCCAGCATGCTCTGCGGCCAAAGAAAACTCCTGCTGATTGGCTGAGACAACATATTTACTCATAACCTGACTTCACTGTAATCAATCTTCCCAATGCCAAAGTCAACAGTGCCACCTATTGACAAGAGAGGGATTACAATTAAACTCAAGCTTAGGTGAAAAATCAGTTGATTAAAACTACAAATTAGCCAGGCTAGTTACCACTTAGCGCAACTAAATTTACTAGCAGCCCTGTTTAGGACCAGGGTGCTATACATTTAATAAAAAAATGTTGTTTTGCAGGGAAACAAAAACCAGCACATCCCTGCTGACGGAACAGAGCTCTGTATTGTCTTCCTCTTCGCCGATCAGCTGGTGTCAGCGGTCATCCATTGGCCGGCACCTGCTGATTGGCTTGTGCAGTGTCTAATCGCATACCCAGAAGAACAAATTCATATATATATATATATATATATATATATATATATATATATATATATATGCGATTCTGCACAGTCGGCCCACACTGTAGCAGTAAAGCTACAGTGCACGGTCACCAAGTAGATAAACAACAATATAAAAATGTAAAAACTTGAAAAAAAATATTAAGCACTTCTGCCTTTTAGAGCTGGGGTGCCCAGTTGAAATCCCAGTCAGGACACTAACTGCATGTTAGTTAGTTTGCATGTTCCCCATGTCTTTATGTGGGTTTCCTCTGGGTACTTTTGGTTTTCTCCCACACTTCAAAGACATGCTTGTAGATTTATTGGATCCTGTCTAAACTCACCCTAGTATATGTGCGCTTGTATGTATGAATGTGAGTTAGGGACCTTAGATTGTGAGCTCCTTGAGGGCAGGGACTGATGTGAGTTTTCAGTATGTAAAGCACTGTATAAATTGTTGGTACCAGTAATAATTAAATGAATGAATAAGTAATAAAGGATCCCCAAGCACTAAAGGTTAGCTAAAAAAAAAAAACAACCTATGGGGCTCTGGGTGCATGTGCCCAGCTGAAGATGACGTCTCAGTGATCACGTGAAAACCTGATCATTGAATTGCTGGACAGTGTACAACAGCTTTTTTTTCTCTACAAAGATCAGAGAAGGACTGGAGAGAACATATTGTTTCTTATATGGGGAAAGAGGGGCCAATGGGACTTTAAATGAAGCATGTCAATTGAAAAATAAATAAATAAATGAAGATAGTAAAACCATGCGAGTGGGTAAACTGATTTGGATTTAATTTAAAGTCAAAGACCCTCTTTTTCTATATATATATATTGTTTCTTATGTCCTACACTTTTCCTTAACCCCCCCCTCACTATAAATTCCCTTTAAGAAGAGATAACCTGTGCAATTACCTTTGTAAATTGACTTTTACAATCAAAATACCTCAAAATCAATAAACCAACATGCACGTGGTAAATTCAATTGATCCCTGTAGCAATGCCTTCAGTAAATTGAAAAGTAAATTGTCAAGAGTGGAACAAATAATGCACAGTAATGAAAATACCACATACACTGTGCTTTTCTGAATACGGCCTAAGGCTTCTTGCACGCGGTACTGATGTATTAATGCCAGATTTTGCTGGCGGAAAGTTCCTGAATAAAAAAAATAAAAATAAATGAATATGGTCCATATAGTGCTTACGTATATGCACGTAAAAATTGCAGAATACTTCTTTTAACTTCCAGAAATGTAAGGGGTGTGATTTAGGCTTTATCCGATTGTTAAGATACTGACCAGTAAGGCCTCTTGCACACCAATTTATTAATTTACAAATGTTTATATGCAGGATCTTGCTGACAGAGATCCCAAATTAAAAACAAGAAAAAAAAGTTCTGTAAGATCGTATAGGCGCGTAAACGTGCCTATGAGTATAAACATGCAAAATTCTTCTTCATACTCTTCTAGCTGCCAGTGTTAAAATTTACGCATTTCAGCTTGTATATACACACATAATGTATTTGTCAGTTCCCAGGAAAATTCAGGTCATCTTGGATGCCAAAGGCGGTCCAACACCACACGATTTTGTTCTCTTACCTGGTGTTTCCGTAATTTTGTCCAACCCCTGTAAATGACTACACTGAAACGTCAAATTTTCTATTTTTATTTTATGGCTCTGAACGCATCGATGCATTACTGATCCTTAAGCAGCTGTGTGCATTGTTTCAGAAATGTAAAAAACATTAAGTTTTTTTTCACCTATGTGCAGGAGACCTATTGCAGATTGTGTTTTTTTTACTGATCTGGATACTGGTTTACTGACATTCATGCAGCACAGGCCTATAGATCGGGGGGGGAGCCTGAATGCTGTAAAAGCTCTTATGTAGAACAATTATACATAGCAATAGAAAGCCTTGGGATAAAAAATAGAGGATGCTGAAATAACTTCAGTCCCAAACACAGGCCACCCCTGAACCTTTATCATTTACACTGATTTATTGTAAACGCTGTATCTTCTTACAGGAGAAAACCAGCGTTAAATACTCACCTGAGCGGAATTTTTTTCAAAACAGTTTAGGTGAGTTTAGTAATGTTTGATGTTTGGGAGTTTATTTATTTCATTGGGCAGAATTTTCATCTATTCTCGCCATTGAAATGAATAAATGCTGAAGTGCTTAACGCGCCTAGCGTTTAGGAACATTTAGGCACGTTTGGCGTTTTTTTTGCCTGAAAGCTTCTCTCCTGAACGCGATTCTTTTGAATTCAGGAGAGGAACTTTGACTGCTTCTAATATTTGCTGCTCCTAAACTCTGGTAAAAGCCTGTGGGGTTGATTTACTAAAGGCAAATAGACTGTGCACTTTGCAAAGTGCAGTTGCAGTCTGCATGAGCAGTTGCTCCAGAGCTTATTAAATGAGCAGAAGCTCTGCTGACTTCTATCACCCAATCAAGTGCAAGCAAATATTCATTTTTTTCTTTTAATTTTCCATGCACATGATTGATTGCATAGAATGATATTCTTTGCAAAGTGAACCTTTACCTCATTTACTAAGCTCTGCAGCAACTTTTCTTTCAGAGTGAAATTGCACTTTGCAAAGTGCACAATTTGCCTTTAGTAAATCAACCCTTTTGTGTGCATGGACACATAGGGGTTGATTTACTAAAGGCAAATTGTGCACTTTGCAAAGTGCAATTTCACTCTGAAAGAAAAGTTGCTGCAGAGCTTAGTAAAAAAGCAGAAACTCTGCTGACTTAAATCATCCAATCATGTGCAAGCAAAAATGCATTTTTTTAAATATTTTTCTTGTGATTGGGTACTCTTTGCAAAGTGAAGCTTTACCTCATTTACTCTGCTCTGGAGCAACTGCACTTTGCAAAGTGCACAGTCTATTTGCGTTTAGTAAATCAACCCCATAGGCTTTTATTGAGTTGAGGTGCTTTGGTAAAAAAAAAAAAGCTCCTAAATGTGAGTTTAGGAAGCAGCAGTGCACATGAGGCCTAAGCATTTTTTTTAATATGTCAGCTATTATGTTTTGTAATTATATATTATATTTTAATGGAAATTCATTGGGGGGATCTCTTTATTTTGCAGTCAAAGGGGCACTGCTGGAAAACAGATGGACTATTGACTGCACATGAAGCCTAAGTATTTACATACCTTTGATCTGTATTATTTGCATACACACTTTACTTGCCCACTAGAAACCGCAAAAGAAAAAAAAATGCTAGTTGATCTTATGTTAACTATTCTGCCTGGTGTAGTTCCTTAGCATGGCATAAAACTGACACTGTACCTTTGTGCTTCAGTTATATCATAGTACCCAACTGTCCCTTATTTTGAGGGACTGTCCCTGATTTGGGACAAAATCCCTCTGTCCCTCTTTCCTCCTCATTTGTCCCTCGTTTTGGTCTGATCTATATAGATGTATATAAAAATCACTTTTTATCTTTTAAAAAGTGTTTCCCAGGGCTAAACCTTTCATCCAGTTTCAAAATTGCTGCATTTGTAAATATCAATAGCGAATATAAGGAATAGTAGTGGTAAAAAAAAAGCACTTGTGGGTTTAGCTAATCATTGTTTTGTATAAATCTCTGTTAAAGGGGGCATGTCCTATGCCTACATACATTTGCTAATAGGTGTCCCTCATTCCCGTCTCAAAAAGTTGGAAGGTATAGTTATATGTCGTTTATTTTTTATTAATTAGGTACTTCGTGTTTAAAAGTTATGTTGTTATGTTACATTCAGGACAAGTAACTTCCTGATTCCAGTGGTCTGAGGTTATTAAATTATCTATGTGCTTACAGTTTCACTAAGTCATGTATTGTGTTGTATGTAGAGTGTTCACAAATCAGTCTGCAGAATCAAACCACAGGCTATGAAAATACATATATGTATGCACAGTGGTATAAAGGTGATTTACGGGGACACATTTATCTAATGATTTTGGAAAATTATTAGCAATTGTCAACTGTGTTTCAGAAAAATTGCAACAAAAATTGTAGCCAAAGCCTGGTAGCCTACTAGTAAAAGCAAGTCGTTTTTTTTTTTTTTCCGTTTAACCCAGTGGGCTGAACTAAAAAATAAATGAAGAGCTCGGGAGGAGCTGGTGTACTAACTATATGACGTTTGTACAGCGATCTCCCATGGTGTGCTATTGTGTTCTGACAAGGGGACGGCCCCCTGCCAGAACACACCGGTCAGCGCTCTCAGCCATTGGCATCAGGAAGATCGCTATAGGCTCCCAGCCCTGACAACGCTGAGGCCTCTAAAACAGCTGAACAGTCCACAGGCAGCCCCTGAGGCTTTGGAACCCTCCATGTTAACCTCCCTGGCGGTATGATTCTGGCTGGAATTTAGTGCTGAAAGCGGTACAATTATTTTGCATGGAAATTTGGGGTTTTTATATTGTAGGCATGCAATTCTTATGAATAACTCACTTAAATCTGTCCGAACCAGAGTCTAGTAGACATCCCGAGTATGATAAAGTTTGAAACACAAAATCATAAATTATACACTGAAATTTGCTCAGTTGCAGAATAGTCGCTGTCATTAAATTTATTGTTTGATGATAAATTGTGATTCTAATTTTTTATCGGTGTTTTCTAGCTGGTCTAAACCACTTTTGACATAAAGGGACACTTTTTGGTTGCTATGGACAATCTCCAGTTTCCAGGCAGAAAAAAAATATTTTTATTATATAAAATGACATGCAGGGCACTGGGCAGACCACTAGGGACAAAGGGGATGTGTATTTTTTGTATACAGTACTGTAATCTGTAAGATTACAGTACTGTATGTGTACTGTGTTTTTAAACTTTTTTGAATTTGGCGCCGATCTCCGCTCCCGTACGTCGTAACGTCGCAGGGAACGGAGATCAGCGGCACACGGCACTGTGTGAATCGAGCGAGCAGAGCACAGCGGGGAGACATCGCAGGATCCAGGGGAAAAGGTAAGTAACTTCCCCCCTGTATCCTGCAACGCAAGCCCGAGTCTGGCTCTGGGTTACCGCTCCTAGCAGAAAAAACTGAACCCGAGCCAGACTCGGAATACCGCCTAGGAGGTTAAGGAAGGAGCAATATTTCCCTGAGCTTCAGACTATTTATTACCTCCACAGCCACCCTTTGGACACTCCCATCCAGAGATTGGCTAGGGTATGATAAATATTCAGATTAATCATTTGCCTCTCCCAGCCCCAACCCATATTCTGGAAACTTGTTCCAGAAACAAGGGAAGCAGTCACACCTGGAATAGACTAGAGCAAACAATTACTGCTTCTTTGACTACAGAAGGAGCCAAAAACGAAATTTGCCTAGCATCCTACGCTAGGAGGATGTTACATTTATTAAATTGGAACATAGCTATGTTTTTGTATTTTTAATTTCAATATTTTTTATTGCGTTTTCAAGATTACACACAAATCAAGATAACTGTAGTAATACAATTCTAATAGGAAACAGAGGCTAATACACTTAATAACGCTATCACAGAAACAATCACAATTACACAAGATGGAACACACAAACATTGCAACTGGGTTGATTTATTAAAGAAAAATCTGGTGCAGATCTGCATAGAAACCAATCAGTTTCCGCCTAGGTTCACACCAACAGCGGGATTGAAATCGTGCAAGTTCAGCTGAACGCACAATTTCATACCCACATGTCAGTCCGACTTCGGGGACGATTTCAGAGACATCTGTGCGGGTTCCTGCACAGATGTCTATACAAATTGTACCCCGAAGTCGCCAAAAGTAGTACAGAAACTACTTTTGGGAATCAGTGCAGCGTCGCAAAGTCCAAGTCGCACCGATTCGGACGGTGCCATTGCTGGCAATGGCAGCCAATTTGGCATGCGATTTGACATGTATCGTATGCCAAATCGCACCAATGTGAACCTAGGCTCCAGGTTTTTTGGCCAAAGCTTAATTGAACAAGCTGAAGTTAGAAGCTGATTGGCTACCATGCACAGCTGCACCAGATTTTGCACGCTCCGATTTTAGTAAATCAACCTAAATGTGTCATATCAAAAGACATCAACATAGTATTTACTATCCATCCATGGTTTCCAGTCCTGATGCAAGCAATGTGTTGGCTTTTGGGAGCAGTTATGCAAACATCAAAATGCCTTCATGGGCGGATGTCAGTCTGGGGCAGGCTGCATTTGCATACAAACTGCCCTAGGTAATGCCCTCATGTGATGCTGAAATCGGAGTTCCTCCCAAAAATGGAACTTCCGCTTTTCGGAATCCTGTATAATCCAGGTACTTGCTTCCACTTCCGGGCATAGCCGCAGTATCCGTATCCCATATCCGACGCCTCCTCTGTCCCCCCCCCCCCCCCCCCCCCCCCGCTGTCTTCTGGGAGACACACAGGTCCCAGAAGACAGCAGGGACCAGTGAACTCGCACAGCGCGACTCGCGCATGCGCAGTAGGAAACCAGGCTGATTCCCTTACCGAATATGGCGACTCCTCCACCTGAGAGCCAGATCTGCTTCGGGTGCCCATTGTGGGCGCCCTGGACAGGTAAGTGTCCATATTTTAAAAGTCAGCAGGTGCAGTATTTGTAGCTGCTGACTGTTGTCGGAACTCCGCTTGAAGAACTGAAATCAAATCATATAAAAAGGGCAGACCAGGGACAGTCAGGCTTGAGAGGAAAGAGCTAGATTATACTGGATGTCCTACAGCAAGAAAATTAATTGGGCTATACCTGACTTGGTTCAGCTTCTAATGCACAATGCAAGAAGCTTGCAGTGTGCAATGAAATCAGAGAAAGCTGATTCTGTACAATAGAGGAGCTTGTACAACTATGCAAGACTGAAAGTTATGCCCTGTACACACGACCGGACTTTCCAGCAGACTAGGTCCGACGGAGTTCCCGCCGGAGTTCCGACGGACCTTCCGAATAAACGGACTTGCCCACACATGACCGGACTTTCTGGCAGACTAGGTCCGACGGAGTTCCTGCCGGAATTCCGGCGGAGTTCCGGCAGATTTCCAAATGAATGGACTTGCCCACACACGGACCAAAGTCCGTTAATTTTGAACGTGATGAGTTACGACGGGACTAGAAAAGGAAGTCAATCTCGCCGATTTTATTGGCGAGATTGACACCTTGCGAGCCCTGTCGCATGGGATGGATTTTAAGGGGAAGCCCCTTTAATAAGGGGGCCCCCAGATCCCGACCCCCCACCCTATGTGAATGATTATGGGGTACGATGTAGAGTCTCTTCTGCAATAAAATGCCCTTACCTGCCTGCTCACTGTCTCCTCTGCCACTGTAAACTGAGCTGCACATGTGCAGCTCGGCTTACAGTGCTGGGTCGGTTTCCGAGTGCCGTGAGGGTGGCCTCCTGCACATGTGCAGAAGTGACGCCATCATCTGCCGGCCAGTAAAGAGGCCTGAAGACCATCGCTCAGAATAAGATGCCGGCACCAGCCTAGAACCTTTGGACAGGTAAGTATGGAGACTTTAGTTCCGCTTTAATGTGGTTGTAAAGGTAGAAGGTTTTTCTACCTGAACACATTCTCTGCATTACAGTAAAAAAAATTCTGTGACCGCCTAAATACTTAGCTTAGCCCAATCTTGATCTAGCGCTGTGCCCGAGAGCAGAAGTGCTGCTCACTGGACATGGAGGCAGTAGCAGGCGCCATTAGCACCTGTTGCCAGTGAAATCCAGTGAGGAGGGAGCAGGGGGCAGGGCAGAGCTGTGCTCTGTGTGTCAATAGATGCAGACAGCCCAGCTTGGGATCAAGCCCACATAAGTGCCCCAATAGCAAGTGGCTTGCTATGGGGCACTAGGAAGAGAGGAGGAGCCAGGGGCAAACGACTGGCGATCCAGAAGAGGAGGATCGACACTGCACTGCACTTACAGCAGATACTGTAAATATGACATGTTTAATAATAAAAAAAAATACATTTAGTGCCGATCACACTGGGGCGACCTGTCAGGCGACTTAGGTGACAAGTCGCGCTCCATGCAGTGCAATGGAACCGTTCTAATGGGAGCGACTCAAATCGCTCCAACTTAGAAAAAGG
Source organism: Lithobates sylvaticus (assembly GCA_028564925.1). Classification (NCBI taxonomy): domain Eukaryota; kingdom Metazoa; phylum Chordata; class Amphibia; order Anura; family Ranidae; genus Lithobates; species Lithobates sylvaticus. The sequence goes on from CM053030.1 coordinate 409,335,508, forward strand.
TTCCTGTACTACTTGGGGGCGTCTTCTGAGTGGCTTACATTGTCTTCTATTAAAGAAGTTGTTTGCAAGCTGCGCTGAGGTCGTGCTGTGCAGGGCGGCTTCAGAGTCGGACGACTTTGATGCCGCCCCTGTGTGAACCGGCACTTACAATCATTGGAAGTTAGCCAATAATGGATATTACTTAAACTCCAAACTTTCAACAAAAACAGCCAAATCTATTGTAGCTCATAAACAGTGAGCTTGATGAATCAAGTTGTTACTACAAAAAAACTGGAGTTATTTTCCCTCTGCCACAATAGAGATCCAAACTTTTAATGCAGGTTTGAATCCAATTTGTGCCTACAGACAAGAAATGCAATTTCTTACTTACTGGCATTTTGATTCATCAAGCACATTTTATGCTTGACTTCAAATACTGCCGTGAGTGTATCATTTGTGGACTTGACGGCCCTTCCTCCTGCTGACTATTCTTAATGTCTGGTGGGGCAGCACATCATAGGTAGGTGGCAATAGAAATGTAAGTGAGGCAGGAGAGAGCGAGCAAGCTACATGAATCAACATTACCAGGAAGTACTGGAGCTCTGCCTCATATAGCGACTCTGTATTCAGATGTAACAGCCCATCCTGTGATCTGACTGTCATGTGCCTTGGCCCTCTGAAGGACAGTGGACATAAGGGTTATTAATATTATAATTCAGGATTTATAGTGCCAACACTTTGCACAGTGCTTTACAATATCAAGGGAGACAATAAAGTTACAAAATAATAAAATACAGGAGGGTTAAGAGGGCCCTGCTCATAAGAGCTTACAATCTAATAGAGTGGGGCAAGTGGTACAAAAAGGTAATAACTGTGAGGGATGAGTTGATGAGGTGGGATAGGCTTCCCTGAAGAGATGAGTTTTCAGGGGTTTCTTAAAAGGTAGCCAGAGTAGGCGATAGCTGCACAGATTGAGGTAGAGAGTTCCAGAGGATGGGAGAGGAGATTTCCCCTGATGAAGCCATATGACCCTGTGGCGTAACTGGTGGGGGGGCGGATGACATCACAAGGCTCTGTACACGAGACTGCGTTGTAACTGTACACTCAGGAAAGTTGATTGTTACTGCTGTTGGATTTACTGTATATGCTATATAAGTCTGGTGCGCTTCAGCACCTGTTAAAAGTGAGTGTATGTCTGGAGGATTTTAGGAGCAATAAATTGTTACAAAAGGTTAAAGCACTATGTTTGGAGGTTTCTCTTTCTCTATGTGTGGCTGAGCGGAGGTATTGAGAGGAGTAAAACTTATACACGGAGGTATTAACCACTTGCGGACTGTACTATAGCTGAATGACAGCTACAGCATGACCGGCCAGTTCTAGGAGGGTGTCATATGACATCCTCCTGTGATCACGCCTCACGCCTCTCGCTGTGTCCTCAGGACACAGCTCATCACAGATCGAGGTAAAGATCCAATCACAGCTGATCATGATGTAAACACAAGCCAGTTATCGGCATTCCTTTCCACATGCTGACAGCATTAGGAGAGGAGAGGAGAGCCGATAACCAGCTTGTGTGCAAGGGACATCTACACTGATAATCAGGGCATTGATAATCAGGGCACTGATTATCAGTGTCCTGATTATCAGTGCAGTCCCAACAGTGCCTATCGGTGCCCACCAGTGCTACCCATCAGTGCCCGCCAGTACTACCCATCAGTGTCCGCCAGTGCTACCCATCAGTGCTCATCAGTGCTGCCAATCAGTGCCCAGTGCTGCCAATCAGTGCCTTCTCATTAGTGCCTCCTCATCAATACTACATATCAGTGCCCATCAGTTCAGCCTACCAGTGCCCATCAGTGCTGCCTATCAGTGCCACCTATGGGTGCCTATCAGTGCTTCCTTTATCAGTGCCCACCAGTGCCGCCTCATCAGTGCCCATCAGTGCAGCCTCTTTAGTGCACATCAGTGAAGGAGAAAAACTGCCTGTTTGCAAACTTTAACAAACTATGAAAAGTTTTTTTTTTTTCTGTATTTTTTTGTTTATTTAGCAAAAA